>VWZT01008276.1:218364-260230 GCA_013397055.1 Pachycephala philippinensis | reverse complement strand
AGGGGTCGGCCCTGAGTGGGGTGATAAGGGGCGGGCCATTGCCCAGGTTTGAGGTGTTGAATGGGATCAAACCTCAGGAGGATTCGGGAGGAGGAGGAGAAAATGTTTCTCAGCTTTCCTAGTCTTAAACGTGAGTCTGGCGTGGAGCTTGCCCCCTGCACGTGTGGCTTCTGCTGGGCTCCGCTAGGAATGTGAATAAATCCCCGTGGTTTGTAATAAAGACGTTTTCCATCTGCAGTGTGATAGTACAGGGAGATACTAATAAAATTATGCTGGAACAGCTTTACCAAGGTTGCGCCTTGCTTCTGACAGGGATTTTGGTTCTGATATTACAGTCTTTTCTCAGGAAGTACATGACCCATGATATTGGTCTCCTCTCTAGATCTCCCTCTTGAACTATTTAACTTTCCTGGAGACCTTGGATTCAGGCAGTGCTTTGTTTTCCAGGAAGAATTTCTGTTTCACATAATGTGCTGCAGTTCTCTGTCTGGAGGTGAAAACCCAAGCAGTTTTCAACATACCTGAGCATAACATTTGATTTATTTAATCTGAAGTGACACCATTATTCAATTTAAGATTGTCTCTTGGTTTTGAGACTGAGCAGTGTGTTATAACAAAGCTCCACAGGAGTGAATGTGGATTCTGGGCTGTTTTAGGACTTTTAGGAAATCACTCTCCATGGAAGTGTGTACAATTAATTCTAGAAGCAGGGGGTCAAGGAGCTTGATCCTGCTTAATCTTACCTGTGTGATAAGGATCTGTGTGGGGATGAATATTACCAGTGGGACAAACACTGCAAAGTCAAGCACTTCTGGGTGTGATTGTAGAGGCTGATAGAATTCAGTGGGGAAAAGCAAACTGGGAGATGTTTAAATGAAGACCCCAGTGGAAATGCAGAGCTCTTTTAATGTTTAGAGTCTTGCACAGGGACAGAGAGAGGGAAGGGGTAGGGAGGGGAAATACAAACTGTCTGGAGTCTGTACCACAGCATTTTTAGACCTGTGTGTAAATTTAGGGGCTGGGAATTATAAGATCCGATTCTTCACCTTATATTTTTCTGGAGATGTGTCTGAATCTTGGGGTTGTGGGGAGAGGAGTCAGATTCTTTTCATCCTCTTTTCTCATAGATTTGGGTTGAATTTGGAAGAACAGGGTACAGGTGAGGGACTAGAGGAATGTTCCCTGTCCGTGGCAGAGGGGTTGGGATAAGATGAGGTCCCTTCCAACCCAAACCATTCTGGGATTCTGACTCCAGACCTGATTCAGAATCCAGTGAAAACGTCAGATTCCCACAAATTCAAATGTTCTTTGACTCAGGCAAATCTCAGTGCTAATTTCCCCCCAGATTTTAAGCTGGCATGTGATACTAATACTGGAGGAATGCACTGCAGGATTTGTTGCCTTCATTTGGAATTCCAAGCTCTGCCTTTAACCTGCACAACTCTGAATGTTCTGGAGCTGCAAGTTTGAGCCACCATCTCTCTCCTCTGTCACTCTGCCATCCATGAGATGCTCAGTGGGAATGGGATGTCTGTGGAGATCCTGCCTCTCCCTGAGGCATTCCAGGGCCTGAGCATCTGGAATCAGCCCCTCACCTTGGGCCCTTTGTGCCCCACTCTCAAACTTTCATCCAATTTGCAAATCCTGCCCGGAAAGCTGTGAGCTGGGCTGGGCATATTTATGCCTTTTTTGTGTTTTGTGTCTTTTTCACAGGACTTTCAGAATTAGGAGATGAGGCACCTTTGTGTGTTGGCTGCACCAGCCTTTAGCCATAAGGGAATAAAGTTGGAAGCAAGCAAATCTTGGAACAAAAAACTTGCATTTTAGTTCAGTCAGGAACATGGCTGGAACCTGTGGATCTGTTTTAAACAGCAGCAAGTATAAACTGTGTGGAAATGATCACATTTATAATGTGTTTAGAGACACACGTAGTGCAAACACTCCCATTCCTGGATTCCTAATCTAAAATTCTAGCAGAGGTGCAGGCCCAGCAATGTCACCTGTGCAAACAGCTGTACAGAAAATAAGAATTGCTTTTTTTATTTTTCTGTCACTTTGTTTGAATCTGGGAGAAAAGAGTCCATTGACTCCCAGGAATGCATTTACCACAGCATGACAGCCACAGAGAGAGATGATTTTAGCTGCTTTTAAAGAAAGAAAAGAGGAAGATTTTCCAGTTAGCTTGTAGGTGTCAGGGTTGTGATCCTACTCATGATTATAAAAAAAGGCAAGAAAATGTTTTGCTGATAGAAGTGGTGATATTTCATTGCCTTTTTTAATTACCAATAGTTTAAAAGCTACAAAAATAGAACTTATTTTTCCCTTCATTTCTTTCTATTTACTTCAATTTATAGCTTCATTTGTCAAAGTTCTGGTCTGGTGAGAACTTAATTTCACATGAGTGTGTTACATTTGTGAATAAACCAGCTGAATTCCTTACTCCTTCACCAGCTTGCCTTTACATATTTTTTTAAACTTTACTAAAAGAAAGGCAAAATGTGATGTAACTCCTTAATAATTAAGGCTTTGTGAATTTAAAACAAAACTCTCTGTGATATTTTAAATTTAATATTTGAGACTTAGTAGGTTTTACTATTTAAATATAGTTTAAAGTGGGTTTTTGAGGAATGTATGTAAATAGACTCCTTGAGGGCTGTTAATGCAGACGGTTGCAGTCCTGCGTTCATATATTGTGAGCAGAGGTAGAAAATGAAATGATTAATCTCCCTTTTTTCCACTGCGTGGAGGGAAGTATAGAACAGAAGCTTAAGGGATAAATGACTTAGAAAAATACCGAGTCTGTTTTTAGTGCACTGCACGGCCAAACAAGTGGTATTTTTCATCTTAATTGACCAAAACTTGAATTTAAAAGCTCAAACTTGACCACCTGAGCGTGGCCGTGCTGCCAGATGTCCAGACTTGGGAGACTGGAGATGCAAAATCCCTCCTCGGAGCCGAGGAACCCTCCCGCAGAGGTGGCCACGCTCTACTCAGACATTTGTCTCCAATCCCGCATTTTAAAGCCGACCTTTCTGTTCTCTCCTTACTCAAAGCTCCCGTGCCTCGTTAAATGTTTGTCGCTCCAGACGGGAGGTGGCTGCATCTCAATGATGCTCAAGTGCCCCCTGCATCACCTGCTCACCGGCTCGTTAAGCTTGCAAAGCCCTTGGGATTTGGATACACAAACGCTTCCATTCAGGTGGGGTTGCCCAGTCCCTCCTGCTTCCTGTTTGTGTTTAGCGAGACAAAAAGCAGGTGAGAACTTGCCCCAGAGCTGCTGCACCTGTGCAGGAGTTGTTTGGGCAGGTTTTTTACCAAAATAAAAGTTGTGTTCCTGTGGGACTCCTCTGGCTCCCTGTCCACCCCAAGTTGTTTTTGAATTTTCTAGCCAAGTTTTGCCAGTAGGACTGAGTTTGGAAGAAGCTGATTTCCTAGGTTTTTGGGACAAAGAGGTGATTGCAAGCAAAAAAAGAGATCCCACATGTCCTAAATCAGAGAAAAGAGCTTTGCTTTCACTGAATGCTTGGGATCAGAAAAACCATGTGAAGAAAATCTGCCCCTTAATACCCTGCCATGGGGAAATCTCAATGAACACACACACCTGTGGGACACAGATTCATGGGAAATCATGTTTTATTTTGGTGTGTGAGGAACCGTGTTTAAAAACAAGGAGGGAAAGGCTGTGAACTCTTCACAGAATCACTGAGGTTGGAGAAGACCTCCAAGATCGAGTCCAACCTGTGACTGACCCCACCTTGTCACTGAGTGTCACATCCAGTCATTCCTTGGACACCTTCAGGGATGGGGACTCCAAACCTCCCTGGGCAGCCCCTCCCAATGCCTGAGCACCCTTTCCATGAAGAAATTCTTCCTGGTGTCCAACCTGACCCTCCCCTGGCACAGCTTGAGGCCGTTCCCTCTCCTCCTGTCCCTGTTCCCTGGGAGCAGAGCCCGACCCCCCCGGCTGCCCCCTCCTGTCAGGGAGTTGTGCAGAGCCACAAGGTCCCCCCTGAGCCTCCTTTTCTCCAGGCTGAGCCCCTTTCCCAGCTCCCTCAGCCTCTCCTGGGGCTCCAGCCCCTTCCCCAGCTCCCTTCCCTGGACACGCTCCAGCCCCTCCAGGTCTCTCTTGCAGTGAGGGGCCCAGAACTGGACACAGGATTTGAGGTGCAGCTTCACCAGTGCCCAGCACAGAGGGAAAGGTCATGCTGGTAAAGGTCCTGAGTAACTCCTCCTCATTTTTCTTGCAGTACTGCCTGTCAGGGCATCCAACCTTGCCATGCAACGTGCTCAAGTTCAAATCCACCACCATCATGCTGGACTGTGGGCTGGATATGACATCTACCCTCAATTTCCTCCCGCTGCCTCTGGTCCAGAGGTGAGTTCTGTGGCCTGTCAGCACTTAGTCTGCGTCTTCTTGGGTTGCAGTTGGAGTGCTCTGCCTGAAATGGTGTGTTGGAGGGAGGGAGGGGATGGGTACAAATGAACAGCATCATCTGATATCATAAATAGACTTTGTTCACTTAAAAATTCTCTTTATCAAAATAACGTCCTTTGGCTCAGTAGACAGAAGACATTTTATGGATTTATTGATTGGTTTTTCTAGATAATTTATTCTAAGCTTCAGTAAAGTATTGCTGCAACTGCTCAGCACAAGTGAGGTCACATATCTGTCATCTTTCTGGCTTCTTCATGCAAGATGAGATAAATGGGTAACTGAGATGGAGTGCGTGGAGCCCAGCAGGTCCTGTTTAACCACCATCTTCTCAGGCTGTTCTTCAGAGCACGGACTAATGCAAAGAAAAATGGCACTTAGCAGCCCTTGTTAGTTGCCTGCATGGTATAATTGTTCCCTTTTAAAAGTTAAATAAATAAAAGGGCAGTGCAGCTGGGCACGGGATTGGAATAGCAGAGAAATCAAAACACAGTCTAGAACAGAATCTGGAGATCAAGACTCTCCTTTCTATGCCCTGCTACAAAGTTGTATTTCCCCAGATTTTTAGACTAATTTGGATATCCAGTTAGGGTGACATGTCTGGTGTAAATGAATAAATGACAAAAATTAGCAGTTGGAAAGGTGGGAATGAGTCACTCTTAGTGATGGGAAGCAGTAGGAGTTTTCTCAAAAGCCATTGAGTTACTTTGATCCACAAGGAAACAAGTGAGGAACATTCTGGGTTCAGGGAAGGCTTGATTGAGAGGGGGAAAATACGATTGGAAAAGGGAGTTTCCTAAGTGACCCAGTGAGGTTAAAGAAGTTTGTCCAGCACTTCCTATGATTTGTTATTTTTTGGAGAGGAGAGGAAAGGAATAGACAATGCGTGCATTGTTCTGCAAGAACGTGGAGTTCAAGATCTGCTGTAGAGAGGCAACAGATGCCCTCAGAGGGATCAGTGTGAAAGTCAATTTTTGTCCCATTCCATAGTGCAATTGCTGACTGCAACAATTGGTGCAGTAATAGATTTTGAACACATCCAGCAAATTTTGGAAATCCAGGTACAGACAGAATTGCCTTCCATTTTCTTTCTCTCTCCCCTCCCAAAAAAAAAGGAAATTGAGAGAGGAACAAGTAGCAAAATGAGGTGATTGAACAAAGGCTTAAGAGGTTCTTTAGAACGCAGGAATCAGCCTTCCCCTGGGATATGGCAGCTTTGTCTGCTGATAGCAGACCCTGGGAATGAACAGCCAAATTGCAGGTCACAACCTGGAATTCCCCAAGCACCTCCAGAATGTCGGCACTAAAATGACTCAAACTCAATAAGAAAGGATGTCAGATTTGACCCCTGATGGCCCAGCGGAATCGGAGCAAACACTTGGATTTAAACCCAATCAATCTTGTCGGGGAGGTGACTGAACACCCCTTAGAGCAAGGATTGGCCTGAGCACGTGGACTTGGGCAAGTAATTGATCTCCTCTGCAAACCAGGTGTCCTGCAGAGAGTTGTGGAAATAAGTCAGAGATGTGAGGAGGAATGTGGCTGCCCCTGCAAAGTCCTTATCTCTGTAGTACTCATAGTTGTACCATTAGAGATTAGGAGTGCGTTACCATGATGTCCAAACACCTCTGAAATTCAAATGTGTGTTATCAACATTGCATGGGGTGACAGAGAACTGACTTTGTCATCAGTTGCCAGGTAAGGTGACAGGAAGGACTGACTGCCTGAGGAATTTGAACACAGCTCTGTCAGATCTGAGGTGCTCAGCAGCTGTGTCCTCTCAGAACCAGATGTGCTGTTTGGAGATGGACCTCAGTGAGACCTTAACCTGAGAGGAGCCATGCTTCTCTGTGCTGTCTTTAATCCAGAGATCCCAGCAGGATCCATGAATCCCTTGAATTCTGCAAATCTCAGTATGTGGTCTGCACAGTTGCCCAGAAGTGTGATATTACAGAGGATCTTTGCCACAGAACGCAGTCCTGTGTCGTACCTGGCATGGGACCCTCCTTGAGCAAACATTTTGAGAGCCTGTGCTCTAATCTGTAAGAGAGGAAAGTGCTGCAATGTTTGTGGCATTAAAGGGACTGGACATTTTTTAGAGTTCTTTGTTCTTCAAAGAAATGCCAGTGCAAAGGTATTTAGATTCCCCCTTGCCCTGGAAATGGCAGTCCCTGTTCTCACCAGCCCGTGGAGCATGTGCAGAGCACCTGCAGCTGCCCAACTCTTTGTGCTCCTGTACTTTAAAGGAGGTTTGTCAACTGGAGTTTTCTCCCCTGTACCAAAGTCAAATGCAAAACGGTAAAATGAACGTGTGGGAAGCTCTTAACCTTTCCTGTCTAGCCATGACACACTTGCTCACATTATTTATGGGACAGTTCCAGCTATTTTGGATTAATCAATCACTCTATTGCAATGTCAAAACTATGTCAGGAGGAACTGTGTTGCTTCTTGGCTTCAAGGTAAAGAGTTCTTTCTGTCCTGTGTTGCTTGTTCTGCTGTCAGCCACACACAAGGCACACCTGCTCACTTTGCCTCCCCTGACTCTTCACTCCTCAGTGGATGCCAGTTTAGTACAAGTGCAGTGCTCTTTCATCATGAATAAAGCAAAACCCTTGCTAGGTTAAATTACAGGGATTAGAGCAAGTGTATCAGGGAAAGTTTATTCTGCTCTGCCTCATGCTGCTGAAACCACAGATGGATCCAGGGATTTGCAAGGCACAAGCCAGACTGACCTGATCTTGTGCTAGCATTGAGGCATTGGACTGCAGCCCTCCAGGTGTCCCTTCCAGCCAAGGTTCCTGTCCTCTCCTCCTGTAGCTGTCAGAGTCGTGTGTTCTTGCTTTTTCCATAACTCTTTTAGTCTCACTGCACCAATTCTACTCAGCCCCCCTCAGTCTCCAAATTACTTCTTTTGAACATGTCACTGGGGAGCACATGTAGCCACTTCATCTTTTCTATCATCAGACTTCTTCCGGCTTGCTCTTTATCCTCGAAAGGGAATTGCCCTTCTCTGGCACAGCTCTTCCATGACAGATCCTTCTGCTCTCACCCCTTACCTTCTGTCTTCATTGCTTGAGTCTTGGATTTCCCCTTTTTCCTTCCTTGTGACTTACTGGGATGTCAGAATTTGTTCTTTTATGCTGCTGTGAGTCTGAACACAGCATTCCTCTGAGCCCTTGAATCACTTCCTATTTTCAAGATGTTGAATTTAAAAGTCCTTTTAGAATATAAACATGCCTGTCTGTAGATCTTAGTGCACAGCACTTGCAAAATGCATTGCAGCCAGGTTCTGTGTCCAAATCTGAGGTTGTTGCAGGGTTTGGTTCCAGGTGGGTTCAATTCTCTTGTTTACTCTTTTTCTTTTTGATTTGTGTAGATAGCTTGAGTCTGGGCAGACAGTAGTATTAGAGCTAAGCTGCAGGCTCACACAAAAATCAGATGTCACTGTGAAATATAGATAAGTCAGTTATGGTAGCAAGAAATGCTGCAGCCATTACTGCTCCAAACTCAGGATTGTGTTGTCCACCTTTAAATTCTTAAATTCCTTTATTAGGATTTGAAACAGTGAGAAAAGGGGCTCTGCTGTTGCTTGGAACATGCAGTTCACAGCAAAGCCTCCTTGCCCCTGTGTCCTGTACAGCTGTTGGTGTGGGTCTTCAGGGTGACACCCAGGCACAAAACCATGGTTTATGTGGATATAAAATCCCAACCTGTGTCTGTAAATGACTTAGTCCAGAGCATCAGTCTTTCCCTGCCACTGCTAATGGGAATATTTGTCTGTTGTCCTCTGTCCCAGAACAGTTTTATGGTGCTTTTGTGTTGATTCGAGCACAGAGTTTGTTGCTGCCCTAACTTCTGTTTATTCATCCAGTTTCACCACAGGGAACTCAGCAGCACTGAGCCTTTTTGAAATCTTCACCATAAATGACTAAAAACTCCCTGCATACCTCGTCCTCTTATTTCTTTTTACTTATAAGTGTCATAATCATGATTTGTAAAAGTCATTTTGGTGAACACTTAACCACAGTGAAACTGTCTGTCTGTTTTATTGGGACTGTTACTTCCCTGGGACAGAAATGGTGTTCTCTGCCTGTATGACACCGAGTAGAAGGTCTGTGCTTAGCCACTGATAATAATTCAGTTCATATTGCAATAATTTTTCTTCTTTCTTTCTTTCTTTCCTCAGCCCCAGGCTGTCCAAACTTCCCGGTTGCGTTTTGAAAGATGGAAGCACGTTTCTGGACAAGGTACGGTGGTGATGCTTGGAATTTTCTTGCCATGCAAAAAGCTACCTGCCAGGTTGGGAGCTGGTGCTGCAGGAGCTGACTCATCCCAAAGGTTTCTCTGTGTACCTTCACCAGCCAGGATGTCCTTGCAGAGCAGAACGTTTTGAAACAAAATGCTAATAGCAACTCTCAGGCTTCAGAGGTAGCCTAGATTATAAAAAAAATCCTCTTAAAATGCAGAAGTCGTCAGTGTGAATATTTTTGTATTTCATGGAGCTCCATAAATAATAGTGCTTCGCCTTCTTAGAGTGCCTTTTATTCCACAGTCTCACTTTTCTGACGCTGAGGCTTCAGAGCATGCCTGTAAATGAGGTTGGTATCATACCCTTTTTCAGGCAGGACTATGAGAAAGGCAATGCTTTGCCTATGGGAGGTCTCTCAGAGAGGAAAAACGTGGCTTTGGCCTCTTCAATCAACATGTGTTCTGCTGCTGGACATAGCAGGGAGGATATTATCTCCAGCCTCCTGATTCTAAGACACAGAACTTCCTCGGCGACATGAGAGACACAGAATTGCTCTTTTTTCCCCCCTCTTTTCATTCCATCAGTTTTGGAGGCAGAATTTATCTGAGGCTTCAACCAAAACCTGGCACTGCAGCGTCCAGCTTGATCTGCCTTAGGGGAACAATGAACACAAAAATATGTCAGATGTTAGTAAAATAGGCAGATACATTTCAAATGTGGGCAGCACTAGGTACCAGTGGAGAAAATGCTTAATAGACTGTTCTCTGACTATGTGAACATTAAAGGAAACACTGATAATAGTTGCTTTCGTAGGGGACTTTGAGGTGGACAAAATGGATTGTTCTGATTTTTACAGACAAGGGAGCTGAAGATCATAGATTAAAGACCCGATTTTTCTTCTCATTGGAGACAAAAGAAACTGTGCAGGCAGCATTTCTGTTGGTAAAATAGTAACAGCTCTATTCAGAGCACTTGCTAACTGGCAGTCGCAGGGCTGCAGAGGCTCAGGGGCAGCAATGGAGTTGCTCAGTTTGAATTCCCTGGAATTTGTGTCTCCTGAACCCCAGCTTTGGTGTCAGAGCTTTGGGCTCCAAAGAATAGACAGACTGTCACTGTAGTTTTACTTGGAATGTATTGAAATTTCTGGGGTGATGCTGCTGCTGCAGTGTGTGCTCAGGAGAAACCTCCAAACTCACACAGTGGCAGTGGAAATCATGATAAAAATTCAAAGGCAGCATCTCTTAACTTCACCTTGATCATTGTAAATGCTTGGAATGGTAAATTCTTTGACCCATGCTGGAAAAAGGCAAGGGAAGGGGTCAAAGGGGGGTGTTTTATCATGTGGGGTGGACATTCCTGTTACAGCACTCAGTTGTAAAACTTCAGTCCTGGAGAGGCATTGAAATGTGCTGCGATGTACTTTTAATCATTTTGAACTCCCTTGAGATGAGGTTAGGAGACTTCTGCCACTAGATGTAATTGCTCATTCGTTATTAGTTGGCAGGTGCACTGTAATTATTAAGAATTGGATTCAATCTTTAATTCTGTCAGTCTGAAGCTGGCTGAGACCACTCGCTTTGGGACAGGAGAGAAGGCAGGGTGGGTGGGAGGGAGCCTGTGAGTTGTGCTAGGAGTAGAGTTGGGAATAATTTTGTTGTGAAGAATGTGACTTTTCATGTGACAAAAGTTTTTGATGTCAGCCTCAAAAAAGAGGAAGAAAATAGAGGATAGAGTTTAACAAAAAGTGCCATGTGCAGATTAGATCCCCAAAAGTTGTTTCATCAAATGCTTTGAGATGGGCTAAAAATTGTATTTTGGTCCTAAAAAGACAGAAAAGGTTGGATGTTATTTGGAATCAAAACTGAATTCCAAACTTGCCTTCCTGGTGGTTAGCAGGGCTCTTTCCTTACCTACCAGAGTGCTCTCTCTGTCCTTCCCAAGGAGGATCTGATCCCTTCAAGTACCAAGCATCTGGCATGAAAGCAATTTCAGCAGATCTGCCTACACCAAATGGTGTTTAGAAGGGGGATAAATGTTGTGTAGTAATAGGCTGGAAATTACCTGTGATAAAGAAAATATCTGAAAAATCCAAAATGTGCTGTCTTGGAGTAACACCCTGTTGTATTTTTGTGTCTCCTCTTTTGGTGTGGTTTTTTACAGGAACTAAAGGAGTGCTCTGGCCATGTGTTTGTAGACTCTGTGCCTGAGTTCTGCTTACCAGAGGTGAGTTTGTTCAAAGCCTTACTGAAAAATCTGACTCCATTCAATCACATGGGAGAAACTTCCTAAATTATTATTATTATTATTATCATCATCATCATCATCAGGTTCTTGCTAATTTATTAATACTCAGTAAATAATACTGCTAAAACTCGGTGTGGTTAAGGTGCCTGCAGGATCTATGACACTGGAAAAAGGATGGAAACAACCCTTCTCAACAGTGGTTTTGGGAGACATGGAAGGTCTCCTTGAGCAAATATCTCACAAGAATTAGACTGAACTGTCCCTTTTTATGGGCTCTCCAAAGACAACCTGCCTGAGCTGGGCTGACTCTGACAGGATCTGTGTGCTGATCCAGATAAGGGAATGAAGGCAAGGAAAGCTGCTTGTCTCTAACCACTGATGCAGGACGTGCCCAGTGGAGCTCCCTGGGGAGCCAGCTGTGGTTAAACCAAGTTGGATTCTGCTGGGCTGCACTTCTGCCAGCTGTACTTTCAGGTTAAAAACTTTTACTGCTTCTTTGAGGGAAGAACTGTGCCTTGATATCCACGGGCATGGCTGCAAGTGGCTGCTCAAGCTGGTTTTTACTGGAATTTCTGGATTTTAAAAAAGCAAGTAAGACTATTGGAGATGTTTGGAATACCCGGGGTTACCTGATGGATCAGGGGATGTTGTAGGAGAGCTGAAGATGTAAAAAGGGGATGAATCATGGAGAGTAGCATGGGAGTAGTACCCCCTTTCCTCAGTGTGTTCAGAGTGTGATAACATCAGTTCTTTCATTTCATGGTGGGATGGTGTTTTCTGTCTTTCAAAGACAGACACAGTTGCTTCTGGGCAGTGATTTTTTTTTTCCTTTCTGCCTGCCCTTGTAGACAGGAAGCACAAAACACTCCTGGAAGGTTGTTGGCAGCTTGCTGAGGTTCTGGCAATATTGTTCCTGTGTGTGGGTCCCATGGAACTCACCTCTGGCATCACTCTTGTCATCTTGATTCTTCCAAACGAGTTGGCAGCTCTGGTACTGGTTTTGGCAAGTGATTCCAGCAGATTATGACCTTTCCAACCCAGCTGGAATGGTCATAATCCAATCACAGCAAAAAAGACCAACTCAAAAGCCTAATAATTCTGGGTTCTTGTGAGCCTTCTGGTTACTGTCCTGTGAAACTGAGGGATGTGGGAAGTATCTGTGTGTGTAGAAAGTGCCACTATGGCCCAGATCTTCAGGAGGACAGGGTTGATGTGCTGGATTCCCTTTGGAATGATAATCTGCTGGGCTTTAGGGTGCTTCAGGCAGGCTTTCTGGTTACTTTGGGCTGGAAAATACCAAGATGGGTAGTTCTAAATATGACAGACGGGGAGTCACTGCTTCGTTCTACCCCTGCTATCACTGCATGAAGCTGCTTCCCAGCAGCCCATCCTACAACCAAAAGATGGCAACCAACTACACACATCACCATTGCAGGGACTTTAAAAATGGCCTCTCAGGTGTTTCCAAAAATTGCCAACAGATGCCACATCTCCTCCATGAGCACTAGAAGAGATCTGCTGTGATACCCAGCTCACACCTTGAGCTCACCTGTCTGCAGGAGGTTCAGGAGTCATGGCCAACTGAAAACCGAGTGGAAATGTTGCTGATGTTTGGCAACACGGGTTAAGAGGGAGCTTGTGTGAAAGAGGCTTTTACTTTGTCTCCTTCCATGGCACTTCTTTTGAAGAAACTTGTCTGCAGAAGCAGTTAGCCGGAGAATGTCGGTATCACTTCCAGGAACACCGTTGCCAAAGCAAGCCAAGATTTGGATCGAATCCAGCAGCCACAAGGTGATAAGAGGCTGTCTCGGCAGCAGAGTACACTCACACATGTCAGAGTGCAGGGTGCAGCCCTCTCTTTGCTTGGCAACCTTCTGCTTTCTCACTTCACGTTCAAGAAACATTTTGAAGCCTCTTCAGCTCAAAGGCACTTTAGTGAGATCGCCGCAAGCCCCAGGGAAGATTTTGCTTTGTTTTTGACACCCTTTTCATCCTATTAGTAAATGCTTCTAGGGTGCTGAGATGTGGCATGCTTAAGGTTGGAAAGTGGTGGTGTGTATCCTCCTGATGGCTCTCCTGGGCTGGGATTCAGCTCAGGGCTGGAGCTCCTCTGCTCTGGAGCCAGACTGAGAGTTGGGGATGTTTACCTGGAGAAGAGAAGGATCCAGGGAGACCTCAGAGCCCCTTCCACGGCCTAAAGGGGCTCCAGGAGAGCTGGAGAGGGACTTGGGACAAGGGATGGAGGGACAGGACACAGGGAATCTCTTCCCACTGCCAGAGGGCAGGGATAGGTGGAATATTGGGAAGGAGTTGTTCCCTGTGAGGGTGGGCAGGCCCTGGCACAGGGTGCCCAGAGAAGCTGTGGCTGCCTCTGGATCCCTGGAAGTGTCCAAGGCCAAGTTGGATGGGGCTTGGAGCACCCTGGGATAGTGGAAGGTGCCCTTGGTGGAACAAGTTGGCCTTTAATGCCCTTCCCACCCAAACCATTTCAGAATTTGATCCTGGACACAGCTGGAAACCAAGGCATGGACAAACCAAGCCTTGGCAGGAGCAGGCATCAGCAGATCCTTTGATACCTTGCAGGGAGTGTGTTCCTGCCTGGGAGCTCAGGAGGATAAAAGGTGCCCTGTCATGGATCTGAGGAAGGTGTTTCACCTGCTGTTCTCAGCTTGGAGATCATGGCTCCGACATCAGCTGTGATCATGGATTGAAACCATGGGTGCTTAGCGAGGAGTTAAGCTGCTTGTCACCAGAGCACTGTGTCAGCCCTCTGCAAAGCAGAGTGACCTACTTTCTTGCCTTTTTTATTCAAATTGCTGGACCAAGCCTTGTAATCAGATAATATGTGCTTGATGAGTGTTGAATTCCATTAGCTGCTCTATAATAACTGAGTTAGAGGTCAGTAATCTTGTAAGTTTCTGACTTGACACCATTTGTATTACGGCATTACCAGTAAATATTTCTAATTAAAATTCTTTTAACAATGTGTGAAATCTTCTTTCACTCTCAGAACTCTTGTCTAAACTCTCACATCAAAACAAATTGGGCCCACCCATCCGTTTTGTTGTATCCTGTGAATGGGCTTCATCTCCTGCTGTAGAGAATGTGAATGATAAAGATGGCAAGCATTTACTTTGGGAAAAGATGAGGATTATTTTAAGCATGTGAACAAATACAATCTTCATTCATCTCTCTCTTGGGGTACAGTATGATGTGGTGCATAAAAAAATATGAGACACCCTAAATCAATGCTGCACAAGTTTTCGTGTCTCTTCCTCCCTAAGGAGTTAGACACATCAATTCTTGGATAAAAGTAAAATAATCATGGATCTCATAACAGCAGCCATTTCATCACCTGAAACACAGACAAGCCCGGTACATGGTTTCCTTTCCAGGTTGGAGAAGGGAATAATTTTAGGGGGCTTTTAAAATAAATCTTGTTAATTTAAAGGCAACATTAATCTTTGCCACAGCTGAGACATGCTTTTATAAACCAGTTACATTCCTGCAATATAAAGTTAAAAAAAAAAAAAGAATAAGAAGTTTTTCTGCCATTGCTTGAACTGCATGAAAGGGTTACAAGCTGCTTATCTCTTCCCTCTGTTTTCAGACTGAACTGCTTGACCTCTCCACGGTGGATGTAATCTTGATCTCCAACTATCACTGCATGATGGCACTGCCCTACATCACAGAGTACACAGGATTCACTGGAACAGTTTATGCCACCGAGCCCACTGTTCAAATTGGCAGGTAAAAAGCCCCTTCATATTCTGTGCTCCTCTTTCATCACTGCTGAGGAGAAGGTGTAAAGGACAATGTGGGGAGAGGAGCGGTGTCTAATGTTCCGAAGAGGCTTTTAGGCAGGAGCTGAACGCCAGCCAAGTCCTTAGTGCTGCAAATGTGTTAACTCCATGTTTCCCAACCTCTGGAACCATCAACATTTCCAGCAGGTGCTTTCTGTTGAGTCCAGGCTGTAGATGTGGGACACTGGAACTTGAGTGGGCTGAGACACCTCAAGCAGGAATTGCCATACAGGCAACTTCAGACCTGCAAAAACCAGGGATCAAAGAGTCCTCCTGCTCCTCTCTGCTCCCCCTAAACAAAAGGAGTCTTTCCAATCAGAAAAAAAACCCCAAAAACTGGCTTTGTTGCCTAGAGAAGCTGTGGCTGCCCCATCCCTGGAAGTGTTCAAGGCTGGGTTGGACAGGACTTAAAGCAACCAGGTCTAGTGGAAGGTGTCCATGCCATATCAGGGGTTGGAACTAAATGATCTTTCGGGTCCCTTCCAACCCAAACTATACCAGGATTTTATGATTCCATATAATCACACTTCCCCCCACTCCATGGAGAGGAATTCAAGCTGACTTCATCTCAAATGACAGTTGAGCTACGTGAGCTCTGAACTCCAGAGAGAAGCACTAAGGAAAATAGCAGAAATAGGAGACTGAGGTAAAAAATCTAAGACCTGACAGTGCAGTTAGAACCAGAACAGTCATCAAACTTGCCAGGCTGTTTTTTCAAATATTTCTGGCAAATATTTCAATCAAGATTGTCTTGTTGATGGGATGGGTCAGCACCAAACGCTGCAGGTTCGTCCCTTGATGAGGCCTAACTGGACCTGTGCTCTGTTCCTCTCTCCTGCAGAGCTGCCACATTCAGTAATTAGGAGCCAGATTAGGCCCTGCTATCTGGACTACTCTGTAAGCACTTTAGGGAAGGAATCTTTGTCCACTGAAGGTCCTGTGCAAACTTCCCATGCCAGAGTAATTCCCCCACTGTGTGAAAGCAAACAGAAACTGAAGGCCCTTGTAGGTGAAAGGAATTGTGTAAATATGAACGAGGAGTGGATCTCTGGGCTTTGCTGGTGCAGAGCTGGAGATAACAAGCACAGTCTTGTGGGAGAGTGCACTGGTGTGGTTCTCCCCATCCCAAGTCATTCCAGGTGCTGTCCTTCTGCTCCTACCTTCAAGGGAAGGCCTGCACACAATCAAAAATGCTGTTTCGTTTTGGACAGGGAAATCTGCAGTGACAATTTCTAACGCTTAACACCTTTTTCTGTCTCAAATACGTGTTGGTAAATGAGGAGAGTTCACTCTGACAATGTGCTTGGCTTCCCTGAGTGATAAACACGCATCAGCTGAGGAGTTTTCATTGTGTGTTTTGTCTCATTCCATATCACAAGCAGTCAGTAATGAAGAAATTGCACTTTCCAAATAGCCCATAACCCAGTGGGCCAGCTCCCCCTCTGTTGCAACCAGGCAGATGGAATTGGAAACACTCTGTGGAGAAAGAGGGGTAGTGCTGGGAACGGCCTCTGTGGGAAGAACCCCTCCTTCCAACTGCCTGAGAGTGTTACAATTTCTGTGGTATTTTGGAAAGATTTGGGCCAAAGTTCTCTCCTGTGTGAGAGGAGGCAGTGCTAATTTAGGTTTGATTTATGTTTTCAGGCTTCTCATGGAAGAACTGGTGAATTCCATTGAACGCGTGCCAAAGGCTCAGTCTGCCTCCATGTGGAAGAACAAGGAGGTACAAAGGTAAGGAACAAGTCCCAGGAAAGGTGACTGTCCTAAAAGCATTCACCAAAGTTTGGGATTCACTGTAAGGATGGCTCAGCTCCCAACATTTGAGATTTGCTGCTGTGACTCCTTGGGTCGATTATTTCTTTAATCATTTTTGCACATTGTTGGTTTTCCAACCTCACAAATTCATTTCTTGGAGAAACACTTGGGAACAGCAAAGGCTCCCCTGATCTCCCCTCATACAGTTCAGCTCCATAATGGTAGATAAAACCAGCAGATTTTGGTGTTAACATCATAAAAAGTTGTTGAAGTTATTAGGCTATTTAATGATATTTCATTGGAATAATTTAAATTTAAATGGTATTTACATTCATGGTTGCTGACATACTGAGAAAGTCAAGACACAGCTGTTGGAGGTCACTGGCGTTACCTTTCTTCCCATCTTCTTTTACACCTGAACAGCAGAGGTGGGGTTTTTGGCTTTCCAAAGCTTAAAAACAAATTAAAATCTGAATAAAAAAGGTTATTTGCAAGCACCGTGTCCATTATTCCAGCTGTACATCAAAACAAGATGCTCAGAATTTTCAAAGCCTATGGAATCTAAAAATTATCCCTACAGTTTATTAATTGCAGCTGATGCTTTCCTTGGGAATAAAAACAATTTTAGGTGCACAACATGTTCCTTGGAGGAGACAGTTTCATTTTTAGCACATTTTAAAGATAGAGTTGGTTGATTAAAAAGTTATTTTTAAAAGCTGCTTTGTGCATTTTTAATTGATCTCCCATTTTATACTCCTAATTCCTAAGACAGCTTGATTTAGAAGTTTCCTAAAAGTGAATTATTTCTTATATTAGAAGAGTAGCCTTGATATTTTCCAATATCATAAAGCAAAGAAAATAAAAATCCAAATTACCATGGTTTTAGCTGTGTATTGAGTTTCCCTGCTGAATTTAGGAGCAGTCTTTACACTGTAACTCTCACTCTTCTGAAGAAGGCAGATAGAACTTGGATGTAAAGCGAAACTAAATACAATAAAGTTCAGCAGGATTTTCAGAATAGTGGGGGTTTTAAATTTTGGGGTGCACTGGCCTGCCCAGAGCCACTGCTGAAGCTCCCAGGGTGTGAAGAGAGAGGACTGGAGCCATTATTCCTGTCACACCAGGTGTGTTTTGTATGCATGGTTTAAAGGAGGATCATATATCTCACAGCTCATATAATGTCACTTTCTGGTGGTCGTATTTTAGGAAAAGTGCTGCCTGGCACTTTGCATGCTGCTGATTATTCCAGAGGAGAGCACAGAGAGAGAATCTTTGTTCTGATTCAGCTGCTGTAGAAGGCTGGAGCCTTTTCTTTTCCTTGAAGTGGTATTTAAAATACATCTTCCTCTCTTCTATTGCTGAGGATGTCCCCCAAAATTCATAGTTCCATCATGTAGCTGTTGTAAAGGGGTAGCAGGGAGGTAGGAGGTACTAAACTAAAATTTAATAAAATTAATTTGTGTATTATAATATAAACTCTGCTGGTATGAACCAATGTTGTCTTTGAGCTGGAACAAGGGGACAGATGTGAACTCCCTCTCCACCTCTGCTCCACCTGTGCTCTGAGTTTCCCCATTCACCTCCCTGTGCATCTGTAAAACAGAGCTCCCATCCAGCACAGAGGGCACACGGGGACTTTAATTAATGTTTGCAGAGTGTTTTGAGATGCCTGGTGACAAGTGTCACGCAGGAGTGAATGGAACTGATTATTAGAGCATGTGAGCAAACATCCACTGATCCACAAATTAGCACCTGGCTAATGGCACATGCAGGATTGGACTGACATCCGTTAGTTAAGAAAATGTGATCTTGATGAATTGGGGTTTTTTTTCCTTCTTGACTGTTGCTAGAACAGAATGCTTATTACTTCTGAGTCTAACTTTAATTTTTCAGGCTGATCAATCCCCATTACTGCTTTACAGTTCAGCTAGTTCTACTCCAGACAGTTAGTATAAAACACAAAGTATTATCATCTTCATTAAATAAAGCACTGGAGCATTTTAAATGCAAATACTGTATAAAATATAATAAGTTCATTATAGTGGTTTACATTTTTCCGTTATCAGATCTAGTCTGAACTAATTGCTTAGCCAGTTTCAGTGCCACTGGGTTTTATTTCAAGGGAGCAGTCTCGTGGAAGCTCTGTAGATGTCAGCCAGGATATCTTTAACACTGATTGGGATTCAGGGGGTAAAGAGGAAGTTTGCCTTATGAAAGGCACTTTGTTGACATCTTGTTTGATGGTTTCCTATGTGTTTTAAAGTGTTTGAAGCATGCTATTTCCTGAGGCTGAGCAGGGCACGAGAGAGGCTGGGATCTGATGTGGTTTGGTGCTGCCATCCTCCTCTCCCTTCTGACAGTTCTGGGATTTTATGTCGTATATGAAATGTCACCCTTTGCATTGACCAGGAGGAACTGTCTCTGTGCAGATCCTAGGGAAGAATACAAATCTCTCAGTTTTTTAAGCATGAGTTTTGCATCCTCAACCGTGTGGATTCGTGGTACCTCCCTGTTTGTGGCTGTCCCAGCAGCTGCCCTCATCCGTCTGGTTGTTGTGAGGTGATCCATAACAGGATGTTGCCATGGTGTTGGTAGATTTACTCCAGACCACAAAATATCCTCTGGTAACTCTGTAGAGATTTTAGGAGTGAGGATGACAGACTGAATGCTGACAGGGGCACATCTGAGGGACCAGCACCTCGTTGTCTCTGTGCCACTCAGCCACAGGAAACCAGTGAGACTGGTGCTGCTGGAGACTGGTGCCACTGGTCTCTGCCAGGGATCAGAGTATTTTCACAGTGTAGCCAGTCAAGGCTAGGAGAAACTTCCTTCAATCACCAAGGACAATTCCCCACTTTCTCCATTACCTGGAGAAACATTTTCCTCTTCCCAGAAGAGCAGCTCCTGAAAGCATCCAACACTAAATGCTTCTTATGGTAGGTTAAAGGCTTTTACAGGCAATTTGCTTCAGTGCAGTGGTGGACAACTCTCCACATTGTGTGGCCTTTTGTTGCTTACGACTTCCCAACAAAGACCTTGAAGGCTTTGTTTGTTTCCTGAAGCACGGGTGCTTTCAGCCAACATGTGCTGGAATTACAGTTATCGCTCTGGACCTGTGCTGTGGTCTTGGCAAGAGCTGCCCTTAATCCTTTCTTCAGTATCTTAAATTATGGAGGAGTTCACTGACCTAGTAGATATAACAATAAATTAAATTCCTTTAAACAAATTGATCAAAGAAACTTGACCAATTTCCATAAATCTTTGGAAATTGGTTTGAATTAGCCTTTGATTTAGCATTGGTTTAATATACAAAAAAAAAAAAATCCTATTCTTCTTACGCATTTGGCAGCTGTGCTGCTTCCTGCCTCAGTTCATGTTGCTAAGGAAGATTTATTTCCCAGAAGTTAGCCATCCCTCTTCCAGCCTGTGACATTATAGTTCACTCCTTCCCTTGACAACGCCGGCCAGCTGACTTGCAGTGTCTGTGAGGAGCAGAATGGATGGATCTTACTTTGGTGTAAAACATCTTAAATACTTCCGTGGAGGGGATTTCAAAGAGCTCTGCAGTGTCAGCTCGTGTATCCCTGCCAGGGCACTCGGGAGGGAAGTGGGATTGAAGGCAGGGAAGCTGAGCTGAAGGGACACGTGCTCTTGGAAGAGACCAGTGGCAAAAATCAGGGCAGAGCCATCCCTGCTCGTGTTCTGATACCTGCATTTTAATCACCAGATTGTTTCAGATTATTAGGATATTATCCAGATTATTATGATCTGAAAAATAGACACTGATCCAGGATCCCAGTCCTCTCTACCAATGCTGGAGATGCATTTCATGTTGACATCTCACATCAGCCAGCATCTTTCATGAGTGGTGAAAATACCTCAAGAGTTGTGATAACACCTTGATCACAGCTACTTCTTTGATGCAAGGGCTGGACAGAACAGCAACAAAGAGAGCTGGAGGAGAGCAGTCCTTGGGGTGAGGCAGAGTGGGAAGCGTGGCTCTGCTCCTCAGCAGGCAGAAAGTCTCGCTCCTCGCTTTGAAGCACCCGGCACACTGAAAATAAAAATTTAAAAGGGTAAAATCTAAGATCTGGAGAATATAAATGGTTGTAGAAGCTGGTGCAGAACCAGCTGTTGCTCTGGATCCCCACAGAACACCCCATTGGTGTTTGCAGGTTGCTGCCGGCCCCGCTGAAGGACGCGGTGGAGGTGTCCATGTGGAGGAAGTGCTACACCATGCTAGAGGTGAACGCAGCCCTCAGCAAGATCCAGCTGGTGGGCTACTCCCAGAAAATCGTGAGTACCTGGACAGCTGCCCTCAGGGCAACACCAGCAACTGCTCCCCAGCTCTTTTTCCCCTCTAGATCCTGTGTAGGATTTAGTTACCCTAAGCGAAGCAAGCAAGACAGGATTATACAGACTGCCCCTCAGTCTGTCTCCCAGGAAGGGCTCTTGTTTGGTGAAATCAGGGAATATCCATTTGTTTCTCCTCTTCCTTTGGGAGGCTGATTTTAAGGCGGCATGCCCTCAAATTTGGAGCTGATGGCTGGCCCACTGAGAGCTGGGAGGATGCAGGGAGTGAATGTATCCTCTCTGTCTCTAAGCCACATCCCCTTCCCAGCTCCCCTGTCTCACTTCTGGGAATCTTTTGAGTGCTTTAGCCTCCACTTTGTTTCATACTGTAAATTAGGGATTGTAAACAAAACCTAATGGTTCAATGTGAACTTCAGATACTCCTTTCCCAGGGCTCCCAGCTAGCAGTTATTGTCTGTAATGCTGTTGACTATAATCCAGTGTAGTTTCCAGAATGAACTGAACCAACAATTCCATAGGCTGCAGATCCTGTATGGATTGTAGGCAGTGAGTGATCCCTGCTCTTGTGTGAATTGTGATACCTGGTTTTGTTGCTCAGAGGCCATAAAAAATAAAAATATGGGTTAAAGTAAGTTGTGACTCCTCATTATCCATGGATTGTTACTGTTCATTTTTGACTGTCCTCACAGCGTGGATGCATCTCCCCTAATTTTAGATCTGTGCATCTGAGCCAATCATTCTTTTATAGTTACTGGGGGGAAAAAAAAAACTTTTTTTTCTCTTCCCAAAGCTAACTTTTCAGATAATCAGACTTTAGAGCCTTGGCTTACACACTGTGAGGGATGAAGGCCCCCTGCCTTGTTTTTCAAGGCATCCAAATATGTATAGAAATAGTAGAAAAGTCATTATTATTGCATGAATCAGATGCTTGTTCTATTATTCAGTAACCAGAAGGTAGGATCACATTAGGGAGGTCTGGACATGAAGGCTGATTTTCCTTTCTCCAAACAAGTATTCCACATTCCTGGGTCCAGATAAAGGAATACAATTCCTAATGGCACCTGGAAAGGAGGCAACTGTCAGGTTGCTTACACTGAAACTAAAACGTGGATTGAGTTTGCAGGGTGTTGTTGCTAAATCACCAGCAGGTAGCATTTTAAAAGAAATAAAGTTAGAAAGCGAGTGAGTTTGAGGTTAAGTTTGTTTCCCACAGTAAAATTTGTAACTGAAGCAGAGTTTTATGTCAGTAGAGAAGTACCTGTCCTTCCTTCTCTCCTGCTGGCCAATACCAATTTAATTTGGCTAAAGGAGTCTTCAAAAATGTAAAGTTCCCACAAACTTCTTCAGTACAGCAAAGGCAGGCAGAGCATCAAGACCCTGGTTGATTCCTTCATTTTGAGGCATTGTTCAGTGTGAACTCAGATGCCATAAAATCCACATGGAAGAGAGACTTTATGGAGGCCCTGCCTCAGGAAAAGCTTTTCTCAGAGCGTGTGTCCTGCTAGACATGGGTAGGTAAAACCAGCAGATGTAATTCTCAGCAGAACAGCTTCACAAAGGCTTTGAGTAGCAGAACTGCTTTTAAAATTCAAATCACTGATGATAAAATGACCTGTCCTGACTTCTTTTGGGGCTCTCTCAAGTTAACATCTCTCGCTGTGTGTTTCAGGAGCTGTTTGGTGCTGTGCAGGTCACCCCTCTGAGCTCGGGCTACGCTCTTGGGAGTTCCAATTGGATTATCCAGTCCCACTATGAAAAGGTTTCTTATGTTTCAGGATCTTCTCTGCTTACAACACACCCTCAGGTACAGCCCCTGACTTTTCTTAGTCTCTTTAGGTGGAACTGTCTCTGCTCAAAAAAAGGGGTTTTCCAGCTGGGATCAGGTTTAGGATAGAGGCCATACTAAGGTAACTGTGTTATCAGTGCGTGGAGTTAATGAGCATTGATAAGACCTACTCTGACAAGTGACAGGTATCAATAGTTGCTAAGGAAAGATAACTAAAATTCTTTGTTGTTGCTGATTTGATGTTAACTTAAAACCGTGAAATTGTCTTTCACTCTAAAGAGGAAATTTTCAACAGAGTTAAATGAAAGAGCATTAGTGACTTTTTTTAAAAATCCATATTTGACTGAAGAGTCTTCACAGACAGTTCACAGACTGCTTTATATCACTTCTGAAACATCCTTCCTTGGGAGAAATGATAGCTCACTGGCTGCCAACTTTTCCACCCTGCTCTGCTAAGGGCAAAGTCTTTATAGTGCTGTAGATGTAATTTCCAGTAAATTAATTCTCTCTAGATCCATAAATTCTTAGTGCAAAGAATGGCTTGAAGTTCGCAGTGCCGTGCGCTTCAGAAGTTGTCAAAATAGTTAAAAGCATTATTGCAGGAGGTATTTAAAAATAATTTAGAAGATGTGTCAGGTTTTTGATCAGTAAGTGATTTCCCCCAAGGTGGGTGTCTGCTGGAGAGCTTTGCTTCTGAGCATCCCATCACTTAAAAGCTTGTTCTCAGCTGAGAAACTGCAGTAGGTAAATGATCCTTAATAGTAGGGCCGTCCTTAGGTGTACAAAATGTATCAGAGCCTCTAAATCCCAGTTTCTCATCAGCCTCAATCCATCCTGGGCTGTGCTCTCTCATCCTCTCCTGGAGAAGGAGCAGCAAGATTTGACAATGTGTGAATGGGATATTTCTGTGAGGAGAAACTTTGAGTAATTTGGTAGCTGAGAATGTTTTCTCCTCATTGTCATCAAATGGTGATTCAGTTTATCAGTTTATCAGGTTACACTGGCCAGGCTTCATCATTTCCCAAAGGTGAACGTTTCTCTGGAAGCTTCTGGTAAAATCCCTGTTTTTAAGGAATTTAACTCCCAGTGGCAGGGAATGGGGTGTGAGTGAACTGCTCATGGGCTGTGGGCTGCACTCCCTGCAGAGGTGGGAGCAGTCAGACAGGGCAGTTTGAGCTTTAAAAGTGCAGGAAAAGGTGCTGTGAACCTCCCTGAAAGCTGAGTGACCTGCTCCATTTGCCAGCAGGAGATGGAACCTGGATTATCCCCTCCTCTGATGGTGTTGTCTGTCCCACATGCTTCCACAGCCTCCTTTTTCACCATCCAGTCCCTTGCACTTTGAATAATTTTATCCTGACACATCTTCAGAAGGAATAGCTTAGCAGATAGTTAAAATCACATTTAGTTTGTACTTTCCTTGTTATTTACCACATCACAGATGTTACCCCATACCATCATTGTCTTGAATTTGCTTCCAGATGCTTTTTGAAGACAATGGATAGTTTTTGTCCTGGGGTTAATCCCTGTGAGCACCAGCACAGGCTGCTCCAATCTGCTGTTTCTGTATGTGGGGTTTGGGAGCTGCCAACCAGCTCTTCATCATCTCTTTGATGTTTGACAGACAATACGTAATGATAACAATATCTGGAGTGGCACAAAGTCAGAATTGTGAGCAACAAATCGTTTTTCCCTCAGGGAGTTAAAAGTTGTTTGCCTGTCCTGTTTCTCCATAGGATCGTGGTGAGAAGTTCATAGTGAAATTCCCATTTTTTTAGCAGTGTGTGAAAACAGTCACTGGTTTTTGTTTTTAAAAAGGATATCCTTTGAACATATCCAGAGCTTCTTTTCCAATGAATTGGGAGTTAGGCCTGGCCCCATTCACTGTTCCCTGTTCTTCTGGAGGATGGTTCCTATTGAAATTTTGCCTCCCCCTCTCCTGAGTCTGGAATTGATACTGCTGCCACTGAAGTGGAGAACAGGAGTTGACAGCACAGGTTCAGACATGTCACTAAAAGCCTTTTCAGACATATTCTTTACATTAACCCACAAAAATCAATGCAGGCCCTCTCAGTGCAATGGCATCTGAAATTATGTGGATCTAATATGCCATAATCATTAGGTACATTATCACAGGCAGATTCCATATTATTTTTTATTGCATTATTGGCATTTCATTTTCATGGACACACTACAGAGAGTCAAAGATTGTGATAAATCTCACGTGTCAGGTCTGATCCTACAAGGGGGTGCACAGTGGAAACTTCTGTCAGAGTTACAGGATATGAAATTCAGAGTGATATGAAATTCCCCTGCATGTTTAACAGAGCAGGGTCCTTCTCAACTGCTTCAGAATGGCTCTGGAGAGCTGTGAGCAGGGGAATTGACCTTACAGTGGTCTTGGAGGTTCAGCAGAGGAAATCTCTCATCTGTCTCTTCTGGCAGAAATCTTTCCTGGTTGGTGAGACTGCAGAGAGTTGTTTATTGAGAGTAAATAACCATAAAATACCACACAGCTGCCAGCAGTTGTCCACTTTTGCTTGATCAGTAGCTGTGGGAAGGGCATCCCAACCCAGAGCGAGGCCCAAAGTTACCTTTCCACCATCTGCAGAGAGAGAAGTGGATTTTACCTTACCAAGATCGGATCAGGCTAAATTTTCAGTCTCAAGAATATGTATTTAATGTCACACTAAAGCATAATTTCTGAATATCTACTTTCTGTTTGCTAATGCAGAGAGATGGGTTTGCATTTTCATTCTGCCTTAATAAAATACCAGTATAACACAAGTTAGGTTTCCACAGGTGGAGGAATGTGAAGTGTGAGGTGTTTGGTGACTGATCTATCATGTCCTGCCTGGAGAAACTCTCCCATTCCTGATTTTATTTCCCTGTGCTCCGTTGCAGCCCATGGACCAGGCTTCTCTTAAAAACAGCGACGTCCTCATCCTGACGGGGCTGACCCAAATCCCCACTGCCAACCCTGATGGAATGGTGGGAGAGTTCTGCAGCAACCTGGGTAGGTCACTGAGAGAGAAATCTCCTGCCTGTTTTATCATCTTATTCATGGCTTTGGGTGGGAAATAATTCTGAGATTCCTGGAACTGAAGAAGTTGTCCAGCTATAGCTCCTGGCATAAAACTACCTGTTTAGATTTTACGACGTGCTCCTGATGTCATTAATACAGTAAGTGCTTGGAGAGACACAAGTTGTACCTAAAATGTTTTGGAATGGAACAGGTATAATGAGATTTCATCATCTGCTGCTCCTGGTTTGCTAAGTATGTCACTTGGCTGCCAACAGGCTACGTGTTGCCTGGGCTTTGGATATTGTTCCCAGCTGAAATATTACTATTTCCTTCCTGTGTATCAGCCAGAGTGAAATCTTTACATGCTTTTTTATGACTTTCAGTTTTGAAAACAAGCACATCTGCTTCCCTTCTTACACCTGACTTTTAAATATATCAAAAGCAAACAGCACAATCTCTGTTTAAAAAAAAAAAAAAAGTCAAGATATATTTATAGACCCCCAGAAATATAAAACCTAATCAGACGCTTTCACAGCTGGAAAAGCTGATAATTGCAAAGCTGTGATATCAGTGTGAATGGCAGCATTTTCCAGCCTGTTTGGAATGTCACATCCAGTGCTGTTCACTCCTTTTCTCCCCTTCCCCCTGCTCAGTTCCTCTGCTCTCTCATCCTTCTTTCATCAAGCCACTTTCCCATGTCTGTCCTGCTCTGTGTTGCCTCTTCTTTTATCAGAGATCTTCCCTTTCTTTTAAATTCACTACTTTTTACAAACAGAACTAAAAAGCCTGTGATAGGAGGATCTGACTGAATCAGACTGAATTTCTGCTCTGGTGGAATGGCTGCAGGCTCATGGCAGGGGGTTGGAACTGGATGATCCCTAAGGTCCCTTCCAACCCAACCCTTACAATGATCCTAAATATCTGTTAGTAGAGCACTTTTGGCGTTTTATAAGAATGATAATCATGGGTTTTACTGAAGATCCTCTCTGCCAACATCCTGGCTCCAACAGGGACTGTGTGCAGATGCCTGGAGAAGAGTAGGAGAACAGGGTGAGGTTCTGGGATGCTTTCCTCTCATAATCTTTAAGTATTTTTATTTCAGGAATTTTTTGAATTAGACATCATTGTGTAGTTAATGATGTCCAGTGGTTTTGTTCAACCTCCCCTTGAAGCTGTGCTAACACCTGTGACTTCCTTTCCTAAACGTGTGGTTTTATGTGTGTGTGTGTGTATTTCAGCTGTGTTTTCATTGTTTTTAAACACTGTGAATTTTATTACCCTGTGAGCTGCCACAGGTCAGCTCTGGTGACCTTGTTTTGGTCAATCCAGATGTGCTGCCCTTCTGTGTCCCTCCTGGACCTTCACTGGGGTCACTCTCCCCTGACAGACAGCAGCACAATCCCCTCCTATCATGTAAACAAGAGTGAGACTGTTAATTAAAATGTTAATTAAAATGCTTTTAAAAATTAAAGTCTTAGAGCTGTAGTTGGGCCAAAGCAGAATGCAGAAGCTGACTGGGTATAAATAAACGTGTTACATGTGTCAGTGCAGGTGGCTGTTTGTCTGCACAACTTGTTCTGGGTTACAGAAACATTCTGAACTATTTTCAGGGTTTTGCTGGTCCTCAAGCCAGTTTCTGTCTTGAATGAGACAAACTCAGAGTAATGAGAAAATCATTAAAGACCAAAGGAAGATCCATGCTTAAAATAATGCCATTGTAAGAATATGGAATTTGAGTGGTATTTGCCAAAAACCAGCAATCTGAGGAAATTAAATAATTGTATATGAGTGCAGTTCTAGGGCTGTCTTCTACATGACACCAGTTATATTTATCTACCCAACATCAGGAAAATAGAGAACCAGTTTTCTTTCAATATGTAAAAAAGTCCAAAAGCAATGGGTTACTGGGAAAATCAATTAAGCAGGCAAGCTGAGCACAGCAGTTTTCATCTGTTTTTTCCCATTTCCAAAATGTTCAGGGGAGTGCACGAGCAGCTCAGAATGCACAAGGTAAAAACTCCAAAGCACACCAAAATTTACCAAAAATGTGTATGAGGAGGGAGCAGCATGGTTGTGAAGGAGTGATGTGAAGCACAGAAACGGAAGTGTGAAAATTCCACCTCGAGCTCTGTTTTCATCCCAGCATGTGGAGCTGCAGCCCTGATTCCCAGGATTCCCAAAGCACACACGATTTCCTCCCCACACTGTCCCACCTCCAGCTTCCTCTCAGTTCACCCCAAACCCCTTTTTCCCCTGCTCAGCACTGCAGCACCAGCACTCTGCAGCTCAAGCAGAGCAGTTTTATTTCCACATTGCCTTGGGCACCAGCAGCAAAGCTGCCAGTCTCTCTGTGGGGACAGTTGGTGATATTTTGTGTGAGTGTGAGGCTCTGTGTGTTTATAGAGAGCAGAAAAGAGCACAGTTTGCTTTTTAGGTGCCAACTTGACCTTGTGGCAGCAGCTGTTGGGAAAGCAAGGATCTCTTTGTGAGTTGTAAATTGAACAACTTGTTATGGAGCTACTGAAGGAGACTAAATTTGAAATGCCAAGATTATTATACAACTTCTATCAAGAGAGAGCATCCATCAGTCACCGAGATAAATAGGGCTTTAAACAGCTTTCAGATAGATGTGTCCTCTCATTGACAACTCTAAAAAGTTGTTGTAGTGCTGCAGAGAGCCAGATTGTACCTGGTGCTTGTGTGGAAAGCAATATGCTTGGAAAGGTTTTCACCCCTGTTTCGCAGAAGCTGGGTTATCCCTTTGTGGAATCTTGGATTCCTGATCTGGTGGGCACCTGGCTGGAATCATTCTCCACTCCCTGGATTGTGATTTTATATCCATTATTGCTCTGTAGTTTTGCTGGGGACAGAAACTCAAGCTGACACCTCATCCAAGACTTTACCCTCTGATATTTCTTCTGTGGCCCCAGGAATCTTGAACTTGTGCTTGTTTTCAGCAGAAAAGGTGATGCCTAAAGAGGCCAACCTAGAAACAGAGACCAGACAGGAGTAAGGGAATAAAGGTGGATATTTATTTGAAAGGCCTTCAGAGGCACACCCTGGGCAGGCCAAAGGCTACACCCAAGATGGACCCCGAGTCACGAGTTCTTCACACTTTTATAGCTTTGGTCCATTTGCATCTCAACCCAATTTCACCAATTAAACTTCAGCTAATGATGGAATTTCCCCTCAGCTTGCCCCCTTCTCAAGATGCTGGGTTACACATTTTGGGCCTAGGCCGGGCTGGGTGTCCTTGGAGAGCAGCCTGGAGAGGCTTTGTTCTGTCTGTCTCAGCATGAGAGAGCAGCAGCTCCCAGGCTCCAGGACACTGCAGAGTTACACACTGGGAATACAGAATTTGCAAAATATAAAAGCTAAAACATAAGGCATCAAAGGCTTGAGGTTTCCAGAGACCCAGTGGCTGTGGGGAAGGGAGAGCTGGGGATTCAGGCTGTATTGGGTTTGGCATGGCCAAGTTTTGGTAGTGGGGCTACAGGGGTGGTTTCTGTGAGGGGTTTCCAGAAGTTTCCCCCATCCTAGCTGGCTCCAGGCTGGACCAAGGCCAAGCCCATCAGAGGTGGCAGCACGTCTGGGATAGCAGTGAAGAAAGGGAAGGAAGTTGCTGTGCAGGAGCGATGGCAGCCAGGGAAGAGGAGAGGGAGGGATGTGAGGAACATCACACCCCCAGGGCAGGGCAGGAGGGGCAGGAGCTGCTCCAGGCACCGGAGCTGAGATTCCCAGCCCAGGCTGCGGCCCATGGGGGCCCAGGGGGGAGCAGAGATCCACCTGCAGCCCCTGGAGACCCCACACTGGAGCAGGGGGGTGCCCGAAGGAGGCTGTGACCCCATGGGAAACCCACACTGGAGCAGGGTCCTGGCAGGACCTGTGCCCTGTGGAGAGAGGAATAATAAATTAAACTGATTTCCACAAGTGAAGTCCATTTTGTCCACGGTGGTAATTAGTCATTGATCCCTCCCTGGTTTTAACTCTCCCCACAAGCTTTTTGTTACATTTTCTCCCCTGTCCAGCTGAGTGATAGAGCAGCTTTGGTGGGCACCCAGCCTCCAGTCAAGGGCAAAGCACCACAAAGGAATGGAACTCACATTTTTTGTGGCCTGGACACGTTCTTTAACCTCTCTTCTGCCTCCCATCCCTGGCCTGTGCACCACTCCTGCTGCAGTGGGTGTAGGTTTTTCCTTTTCTCTGCAGAATTTTTTGGGTGTGTAGTATCTCAGTGCAAATTCAGGTCTTGGAGCCAGAGCCTCAACTTCCACCTCCAGATGGCTTTGAAAATATTGTTCTTAACCTCCTCATTGCTCTCTTCATGTCCTGTTCACAGCTGGGATAGTTTGGGTGTGCCCATGTGAGGGGGATAATGTCACACCTTGCTGGGATGTTTGGGAACATCTGGAGTTCTAGACAAATGTGAATTATTGCCATTCATATCCACAAATATTTTGATGGTGTAGTTTGTATATGGCCTGGAAAAATAAATCCATTACCCTGATGTTGTATTAAAAGTGATAAACGAGGGGTGTTTGATCACCAGTTGTTGACAGCACCGTGTCATAGGCACTGACTGCTACAAGGAGTAAAACAACTACAAATGCATGTGAAAAATCCTACCAGGCTGAGCATCTCCCTAAACTCCATAAAACTTAAGCATTCAGCCAGAAAAATATTCCTTGAGGAAGATTTTGCCCCATCTGAGGCAAGAAGACCCTTAAATGCTAAATCCATACCCCAACAAAGCTTGTCAATAAATAGAATTGAAGGAAGTGATTTGGGGGGGATGCAATGTTTGTATTTTCAGGCTCTTCCACAGCTTCTTGTGGAATGCTTGGTGCATAATGTTACTGCTGCTGCACTGCAATTAGCAATAGATGGTTTTACCCCACAAGCCCAGGTGAAATTGCTCACTGAGCTGAACAAATTATTTCTCCTTTCCCAGAAGGTGCAGCATTTTTGTCATTCATTCTGCCTAAAGAACACAATGTTTGCTCTCTGCTTGCTCTTGCTGTTGTGCTCAGATCTGTCTCAATTACAGAGTAAACCTATTTTTCCTTTTTCTTCTTCTCATTTTTATCTAGTCCCATGCTGTCTGCAAGTTTTAAATGGTTCTTGTTACACGGAAAGGACAGAAATATTTAGAGTTTTTAAAAAGGACGAACATTCCATCACCCATTTCTAGCTCTGAGGGCTGTTTGAAATAACCACACCTTCAGCCTTGCATCTGAAATCCAAGCCCAGAACAGCTCACCACGTGCAGTGCTTTTGGCTGAGACCTGGGAGCTGTTGTCCTTACCCTCTGGGGGACAGCTGAGAGATGGAGCAGGGTTTATTTCGATGCTGAGGTGGTTTGTGTCACTCCTTTATCCTCCTGTGCCAGTGCACGGCTGCCCTCTCCTGTCAGGAGTTTTCCACGTGCTCAGGCTGGCATGTAAAGGAGTAGAATCACTCCACTGAGCCTGGAGAAGGCAGGAAATAAATGTATTTAATGATCAGAGGTTTTCCTCCCAATTCACATGCATAGTTTGTTGTGCTAATTCATGCAAAAGCTGCTTTTTATATAATATTTAGTTGAAAGGAATTTATTAAAAGTTGAAATGCGAGCCCAGTGAATTGATTTCTGTCATTGTCTCTCCCTCAGCCATGACAGTCCGGAATGGGGGAAATGTGCTGGTTCCCTGTTACCCCTCTGGAGTGATCTACGACCTGCTGGAGTGCCTCTATCAGTACATTGACTCTGCAGGACTCTCCAACGTCCCCTTTTATTTCATCTCACCTGTTGCCAACAGCTCCCTGGAGTTCTCCCAGATCTTTGCCGAGTGGTAGGTGTGCCAGGGCAGCCCCAAGGGCACCCTCAGTTGGGGGAAGAGGCAAGGGCAGGTTGTCTCCACCTGACAGATTCCAAAATGCACCTGACTGGGGTTGTGAACACATTCCTGGAGTCACCAGGGTGGGGGTGTGTGTGTGTAAGAACGTGTTCTATAATCAGGGAAGGATCATTTCCTACAGAGTGTGCAAACTCAATCTCTGCTTTTTGGTGCTTGCACTAATGAGTAAATTATTTTCCTGACCGGAGAGAGTTTTAGCTGTGCCTATTTGCAAGCCTTAGCCCCCCTAAACTCTACCGTGGTGTCCCTGGCTAAGCAAAATAGAATTTTTAAGCTTAATTTTGCTGATCCATGGCAAGAAAAGGCCATGCAGTCAGGAGAGGAGCTGCTGCTCTGCTCAGCACTGCTGAGGGCACATGGACAGTGTTCTGTGCAGTTCTACCAGAAGGATGTGGGATTTCTGGAACGAGGCCATCACAGGGCCATGGAGATGAGGACAGGCTGAGGGAGCTGGGACTCTCCAGCCTGGAGAGCAGAAAGCTCAGGGGGATTTTATCTTTGTGTAGGAACACCTGATGGGAAGTAATGAGGATGAGGGATCAGTCTCTTCAGCAGGGCCCACTGGCAGAACAAATTCAAACACGTGAAATTCCATCAGGGTAGGGGATTTAAACTGCCAGGAATAGATGGGATATTGGGAAGGAATTGTTGGCTGTGAGGGTGGGGAGGCCCTGGCACAGGGTGCCCAGAGCAGCTGTGGCTGCTCCATCCCTGGAAGTGTCCCAGGCCAGGTTGGACGGGGCTTGGAGCAGCCTGGGATGGTGGAAGGTGTCCCTGCCCATGGCAGGGGGTGGAACTGGATGATCTTTCAGGTCCCTTCCCACCCAAACCATTCCATGATTCTGTGATTCTATGAAACACTGCAGCCTCTGTGCAGAGAGGTTGTGGCGTTTTTGCTATGGAGACATCAAAATCCAACTGGACACAGTCCTGGATGATCTGCTCTGCTGAGTGCTTGAGCACGGCTTGGACTTGGTGATCTCAGGAGGTCCCTCCCAACCTCAACCGTTCTGTGATTCTGAGCCCTGGAAAGGAGAACCCAACCACTTGGAACTCTTCCCAAATTCTTAAAAATTGAGACATGCTCTCAAATATTAAATACAGTAAGGTAGCTTTTCTCTTCTTCCTCTCCGGATTTTGGAGTTCAGGAAACAAAAGACAGGTCCTGGAAATCTTGTGTGAATTGAGCCCTCAGGAGAATTGTAAAGAGGATTGAAATCTGGTGAATTTCCATGGAAATGGAGGCAAAGGTTGAACATCTGTAAAATAGAGGTTTGGGGTCAGAACTGTGGTTGCTATTCAGGGATTCTGGCCTTTAATTCTGCTCTTTACCCAGCTAAAGGAAATGTCCTGCTCTTAGTATCCCTTAGACTTTATCAAAATTAGTTTGACCCAGGCTCATTTCTTTTTAATAAAGTGCAAGTATGAGCCAGGCAGTGTTTCCCAGAAGAAGCCACCAGGACAGTGTCACTGCAGATCATTGTCACGTCACCCAGACCTCTGACAAACAGCTTTTTTTAGCTGCTGTAATAGGATGAATCAGGAGCCTGAGTAGAGCTCATCAACAGCTCTCAGTATCTCTGTTTTAAAGATAAGTGATGGATGGAAAATGCCAGGTCACAGTGGGGAGAGGCAGTTTACCACCATTGTAACTGCAATGGTCAAATGCACAGGGGGATGAGATTAGAATGAGCAAAAGGACCCAGTCACTGCTGAGAAGTGGGATGAGGCAATTGGAATTTTTCTGTTGACAGATGATTTGGCTTGGCAAAAACTGCTGAGGTCTGGTCTAGGAAATGCTGTGGATGTTGAGTTACAGATTTGTCTTTAGCAGCAGAGGAGCTCTGTTCCAGTGTGTACAGAGCTGCCTTCAGCTGCCTTGCACCTTCTCTGTGTGATCCTGCTGTGACTGAGGTGGTGTGTCCTGTGGGTGTTGCTCCTCTGACCAGAAGCACTGGCAGCAGCAGGACAAATTGGTTATTTTGCACCTGGTGCCTCCGATCCCAAACAGGATTTCTCCAGGAGTGTAACAGTAGATGGCAGCAGAAGCTGCAGGATGTGCTGTACCTCTAACCCAGCTGATTTCCTTTTCTTTTAAAGGTTGTGTCATAACAAACAAACAAAGGTATATCTTCCAGAACCTCCTTTTCCCCACGCTGAGGTGAGTTAACCATGGTCTTGTTTACTTTCTGAATCACAGTCCACACAGTGTAGCTGTTGTTTTTCTGATGAACCCTTCTACAGCTATTTAAGTTTTGTTTAATTTTTCTTAAAAGTGTTTTTTTCCCTTTGCTTTCTGTGATGAATTTGGGAGCGTGGGGGAGGAATGAGTGATGGTGTTCCCTCAACTCCAAAATTACCCTGTTTATTGCAGCCTATCACTTGCACAGGCTGGCCTGGTTCACTCCTTCCCCCGCAGAAGGAGATCTGGTGTGGGATGTTTGCTCTTATCAACTCCAACCACGAGCATTCCCTTTGTCCAAGCAGTTTATTTCCAAGTCTGTGAAACTAAGAGCTCGTTATCAGAGCCAGCTTAGTCATGCCAACTCCTTCCTCCCTCACTGAAGCAGGCACCATGTCTGCTGCAGGAGGAATGCTATCTTGAAAGAGAGATTTGATATCAAAATCTCAAGTTTGCAGCACTGAGTGCAGTCGGTGGCAATTTTAAATGAAATTATTTGAGCATTGTAATGAAGCAAAGAGGAATGAGGCTCCTGAACTTGGAGGATTTCCCTGCAACATGGGGTGAGGGGATCTTGATCTTCCCTGCAACAAAATAATAATTTGAGGAGAAGTTTTAGAAATTAAATAAACTAGAATTTAAATAAATGTGGTACAACTGATGCCATCAGAGTTACCTCACATATCAAGACAAGGAAATTCTCCCCTGGGAACAGGTAGTTTTCCCACAAGAGGCAGAAACAGAGCTGAGAATTTTGGCTAAATCCCACTTCTGTGAGACACTGACCCATTTGGGACATGCAAAAAACTGGCTCTTTTAGTTACTGTGCTCCAAACTGTTAGATGAGATGTGCAGAGTGGCCATGGCAGGTTTAAGAGCCCAGAAATAAAATGCTTTTACAGACATTGGGTGTTTATTTCCTCTGAGATGTCTCATCCAGGGACTTGTTCTGGAAATTGCCATTACCCATCACATCTATCATCTGTAGGTGCTTCAGAGGCGTTGTTGGGAGGATCTGACCAGGAGCCCTCACTCTTTCCAGATGCTTGAATGTGTTTCAAGGAGGATGTGCAGTGAATTATGTATAATCTGTTACCAAGAATAATGTGGACTGCAGGGCAAGCCACCTGTTCACCACCTATTTTATAACCAAAAAATTCATTCCCACTGATAAATCAGTTCCAAATTCTCTTGAGTGCAAGGCTCTGCAGCCTTGCTGCTGGTTCTGCTTTCTGCCTTGCCCTCCATCCCTGCTTTCTGGGGTGTCCTTGTTGATCCACAGTGTCATTGGATTCACTGACAGCCCATATTCTGGTTCACAATATGCACTGGAACTGGCAGATTTCAGTGAAAACCCATCCAAAAACGAGAAGCCAAACATGCAGCTGTCAAAGACTGGATTAATTAACCCATCTTAGATGATGGGTCTTTGTGTTTATGGAGTGATAACTCTGTCCTCTAATTCCTAGGACGTTTTATATTCTCGTGGGGCCTGTTGATAGGGAGATTTTGCCAAATTATTGGAGCAGCTTTGCAAGAGCTGCTCTGTGCTTCGTGTGGAGATCAGGGGAATTATGTAGGAAAGGCCTCCCAGCAGTGGATCCCAGCTCAGCCTCCCTGCACAGAGGGAGGAACGTGCCTGTTCCAGGTGCAGGATGGAACATCCCACAGGATGTCTGTGCCACGGCCCCGGTGCTCAGCACGTGCCTTGGGTTCCTTGTTAAATCTCCAAAACCTCACACCTGACCCCGGATTTCATGCTCACAGTGTGAAACATCCAGAAAAACCTCTTCCCAGCACAATCCTGGGCCTCCACAACCCCCCTCCCCACCCCAGGCAGGAGCTTTGCTTACTGGCACTTCAGGGGATTTTTAATGAGCATCAGAAACAGACAGTGAATGATGGTTTCTATTGGAGAGGTTGTTAGTGGAGAATTGCTTGGCTTTTTTCAAAGTAATGCCAGGCTTGTGCAATGTAACCTGTGCTGAAATTGCCCATCATGAAAAGATGTGCTTAACTGCTCAGTTGTTGGAGGAAAATAGGGAATTACTCAGACATGCCTCTTACTTCTCAGGAAGCATTAATAACATGCCTGGCATGATACATCAGAGAGGGACAGGCCAGGAAATAAGCTTCTAATTATCCACAGAACGAGCCCAGCCCAGCATGCCGCTGGTCCTGAAATGTGATGTTGCTGTTAGTTGTATAAACAGCAAGATTTAAAAACAAAGAAGGCAAAAAAATCCCCCAAATCCTCGATGTTGTCCCTTGCAGCAATGAGTTCCAGCAGTGCCTGATGTGTAATAGAACAGAATAATTCCTTCCTTTAATCAGCTGTGATTGTATTTGGCATTTCACTTAACTATGCCTTTATTATTGTCACAAGAGGATAAATAAAAGCATCTTCATTGTCTCTACAATTACTATTTTTATTTCTCCTTACTCTCTACACTGAGTTGTTTGAAGCTTTTGCATTCTCTCTGCATGGAAATTTTCCACTTTTATGATTTCTGTTGCGTGTTTTGAGCTCATTCCTCATTCTGCTCTGCTGAATAAAACCAGACACATGTTCAGCTCTGCAGAGAACCCAGAACATTTCTCCCTCCTTGTTTAATTCCACTTTAATGGAGCAGTAGATGTTCATCTTTCCTCCTCCTCCACAGTCCTGGTACAGTCCTTGTGGTGCCAGTTTGCTTCCTAACCTCCATTCTGAGGGAGCAGGGAATACTTTCCTCTGTTAGGAGCAATCTGAAGTGCTTCAGATTTGTAGGGATGGTTTTGGACATCAATTCCTGCAAAAGTTAATAAAAATGAAGTGTCCAGGTTCTTGTTGAAGTCTCTCCTGCAGCCTTTTAGTGGAGCACAAACTAAAAGATCTCCTTTTTAAAGGCAATTCTGAGGGAAGAGTTGCTGTGACTGCAAAGCCAAAAGCTGGAGATCCCAAATATTTGTCAATCCAGGCTGGCAAGGCAGGGGGTGGTTTTCACTTCCAAAGCCCTGTATCCATTATATCCAAGGATCAAATAGGCTCAGACTGAAGCTCCCCAATGCCTTGCTGAAATGCTGTGCAGCATAAACCAATAATTTATTTCGCTTAGATTTGTTATTCTGGTATCCCAGAACCGATGTGTGATGTCTTACCGAATTCCATATGGGAATATCCCATCCCAGCACAGCCCCAGATGAGGAATTAGGGGTCTCCTTGATCATTTTAACAGGATCCATGGATTGTACACTCTGCACCATCCCTTCTGTGGAGGCTTTATATTTATAAATGAATGGCTCAATTGTTGGCGCTGAATTGTTCCTCTCTGTTCGATCTTTACATGGACAATTTCAGGCTCTAAGATAAGTGAAGCCAGACTCCTCTAAATGTCTGCAACAATAAAATTTGAGAGGTAATTTGTATTGATCAGTATTTGCCAGTGGAGGGAGAATTTGGATTTACTGTGCTCTTATTAAGGATGCTGTTAGCAAGATCTAAGAGAAATGGCTGCAAAAACCCTTTTTTTCTGACTCAAAAATCACCAGGGTGGGAGTAATATTGATTCTGTGGTCTTAAATACAAGCATTTGTCTTCTTCATCTTTGATTCCCTCCTCCATTTACCAGTTCCTGCATAACATATTTAAATAAATACCTGGAACCGGGTGATTGTGTAGTATTATGGTTTGTTTTATAGTATTGTATAGAATTGTATTATGAATATTATCATATGGGAGTTGGACTCTGATCCGTGGGGTCCCTTCCAACTCTGGATATTCTGTGATAGAATCAGGCCCTGATAGTGTTGATCTGATGAAGGAAGGGAGGGAGGTGAAGCAATAAATGCATCTCTCATTCCCTGATAGGAGCCACATCTGTTCCAGATTCTGGAAACAGAGCACACACACACACACAGAGTAAATATCAGTGTATTTTGGCTCACTTCAACAAAGGGTACACAAAGGCTCTGGAGATTTATCCTGTTTATAGCAGCAGTTGCTGACCCTGTAAATCAAGTGTACAGCTTTAAAGGGAAGCAGAACCATTTGGGATTTCACAAAAACACAGCTCTCACTCTAGATTCAGTACTTTACCAGCCCCTATCTCTTAAGCTTTCAGTCAACAGTGGTTCTTTCTGTAAGAAGATGCTCTGAATGTTGCTTGTGCTTTTCAGAAACGAAATTGTCGACCTAAATATTGGCTGGCTCAGTGCCAGGCGTTGGTTTTGGCCCAGGCTGGAGGCCTGACCATGGCACAGAAGAGGCTGTTGTGTTTACACACCCCATCTCATCTGGAGATACAAAAAACCTGCACAAATCATTACAAACTCAGTCCCTTAATGATTTGGGAAATTTCTTTGGACCTGTTTTGCCAGTTCAGCTCCGTATATTTTTGATGGGGTGATTAGAAGAGATTTTACCGTAGACACTAAAATCCACCAGCTGCTTTCTCACTGGAGTGAGCAGAAATGTCTCTAAACTCGTTTTTGTAGCCTTTCACCCCTGCTCTGTCCACCTGTGAGAGTCAGGGACTGGGAGCTGAGCTCTGGAGCCTCACCAGACTTAGCAGAAAAGATCTGGCAAGATAAAAAGAAAAGATGAAAAAAGAATCATCACCGACGAGCTCCTGAAAACTGGATTAGAGCTCCTGTGTCTCTGTACAAAGGAATAGGAGGGGATTTGAAGCTTCCATAATGCTTTGAAGAAAACACAGCTTTTATGTTGCTGAGCACACATTTGTAGAGGTAGGGCAGGGAAATGAGCTGCTCACTGCTTTCCACATCCAGTGCTGCTCTCACATCTTCCTAAAGATCTGAATGCTGCATACAAATAGAAATCATGTGAAGGAGAAGATGCTGGAAGATGCTGGAAGAACAGTTTGTGGTTTTCAGGAGTGTCTTAGATAAATGCTGGCTGTAGAAATGTCTTTTCCTGACCTATCTGCCTGTTCCTGGAGGAGTTTTCCCCTGAAATGTTACATATCCCATTTAATATTTGCAATAGAAATCATCCTCCTCTTCCAGTTTACCCAGTTGAAACTGCTTCTGCAGCTTCAGATTTGAGACTTTTGGATTCCCTCAAAAAAAAAAAACCAAACAGAAAAAAGCTTTTTGAGGCCATTTCCTACAAGTTCATTTAAATGTCAGTATTTTATGGATTCAAAATTGTTTCATCCATTGTCTGCTAAACTGCAGTTTTTATTACTGAAGCTAAGTTTAGAATCTAAACTCTTCACTCCAGATGTGTTAATCAGAAATCTTTACCAGTATAATTGCAGGAATGTTTTTGAGATTCAGTGCCTGTCAACTGCCAGAGCAGTTATTGGGTGGGTTTTTTTCCAATTTCCCTCTTGAAGATTAAATAGAAATTAGCTATTACTTGTGAACTGCAGAAAGTGTAGTCCAGTTTCTACTTCCTCCCTGATTCAGGGATCCACTTGGAAATGATCCATGTGCATCTACATAATTGTGTAATAACCTGAATTCTGGGGTGCTTTGTGATGCACAAGTTGCTGAGAATTTTCACTTTCTCTTCATTTCCATGCAGGCACCTTAATCTGCCACGGTAAAAAGTAACACAGGACAAAGGGAATGGCCTTAAGCTGAAGTGGGGAAGGTTTAGATGAGATATTAGGGAGAAAATCTTCTCTCTGAGGGTGGTGAGGCCCTGGAATAGAATTCCCAGTGAAGCTGTGGCTGCCCCTGGATCCCTGGAAGTGTCCAAGGCCAGGCTGGATGGGGCTGGGAGCACCCTGGGACAGTGGGAGGTGTCCCTGCCCATGGCAGGGGGTGGCACTGGATGAGCTTTAAGGTTCTTTTCCAACCCAAACCATTCCATGATTCTGTGATTTGTTGAACAGCCCAACCTCCTTTAAAAACTGGCTGGCAGAGGAAGCACCATTCCCTCCCTCACGTTCTTTATCTCCGTGGTTTTTCTCTCAGCTGTTCAGTCTGTGATTCCATGTGTTAAATTCCTTGCTTTTTAAACTGTATTTACAGTTATTTTCAGGCTGGAGATGGAAGCATATACCTGCCAAGCAAAAACTTGCAAAATACTGCATGAAAATGCTTCACAGCCTGGTTATTAAATTGCTTTTTAAGTTGCACCTTGTTTTGCAGATCAGAAAACAGTGGCAGGAGAAATAAAGCAAAACTCTTCGAAAAGTGCCTTGACAAACTTCAGCATCTTAGTAAAGAAATCTGTTCCACCTGCAGAGCTGATTGCTCTGTATCTGCAAAACATCTTATTGCTCTTAGTTCGTGTTTGTTGCTGGTTTCAGAGATAGTTAAGGAAGGGAAAGTCTGTTCTTTTTCAGCAGCTTTGACTTTGTGGGAACCCTTTAGACTGAGGAAGCTCAGCAACATTCTGCTGAAGGCAAAAGTGCCTGGTACTGCTGTGATGCAAGAAAAGCAGGTTAAACATGAGCCCAGAGCTCTTTGCAGGCATGGCAAATAGGAAAAAGGAGCTGATTGTGAATTTGGCACTCTGCTCACTCCAGGGAACTCGAAGCAGGGAGCGTTTGCAGAGTTTCCTCCCAGTCACCATCCTGCTGCTACCAAAGAAATGAGAGCGAGGACTTGGAGGCACCTGGCGCCGTGCTCTGACTTCCTTTTCATAACATTTATGACAGTCATGACTAAATTTGTTGGAAAAAATCTAAGGGGTGTACCGGAAGGGACTCTGTGATGAGTGAGGAATAAATTATAGAACATTAATAATCTCATGTAAATAAACACAGGAAAACACAGAGGCATGAAAAGTTGGTAATGTCTGGATTTTTGTTTTTCTTTCAGCTCATTCAGACAAACAAATTGAAACATTATCCCAGCATCCATGGAGACTTCAGCAATGACTTCAAGCAGCCCTGTGTTGTGTTCACTGGGCACCCCTCTCTCAGATTTGGGGATGTGGTGCATTTCATGGAGCTGTGGGGAAAATCCAGCTTGAACACTGTTATATTCACAGGTAAGTAAAATGCTGATATCATTATCAAATTAACAGCTCGTGCACTCTGGTTAAGTGTGGCCACATCCCCGGGGCTTTACTCATTTGTTCTGGGACAGAAGTTTTTGACTTCAGTAGGAGCTTATCTAAATTAAGGCCCCAGGACTGGCTGCAGGGACAAATGTAATTATTGTGCCATTTAATTCAGTGTAGCCCTGCAGAGCCAACCTTTGCCACGCAGAGTCCGTTCCTGCCACGACTGAGCAAAATCTTTGTTATGCACAGCAGTGAAATGCCTACAGGAAATTAAGTTTTGAATTAAAAGCAGCTGGCTGCAAGTTAAACCCAGGCAAGACCTGACGGATGCTGGTCAGAAAGGAGAAACTGGTTCAGAAAGGTTCCACTGGAAGCACAAACCTTTCCTCATCCCCTCTGCTGCCCTTTCATCAGGCAGTGTTTCTGGAGAGGTTTCTGTCCTCTCTGCTGTCCCAGTGTGCTCCCCACGCAGCCCTGGCACAGGGATCAGGGATCTGAGCTGCTCCTGCCTTTGGGCTGAGCTTTGTTCACATGGTTTTGGGCTGACAGACACATTTGGAGCTGAGGGTACAGCTCTGGCTCATTCCCCAGGGGAGCTGTTTCCTTCCTCAGTGCTCAACAGGTCTTTTAAGTTCCTTCACTTCTCTCCATCTGCTTCTGGTGCTGACCCTGATTAAAAATCCTTCAAGGCCTTCCCTCGAGCTGGGGTTCTGTGCAGGTGGATTTTTACCTGCTGTGTCACCCAGCCAGAGCCCTGCAGGGACCATTGTCCTCATCTGGGAAGGCAAAGAGTAATCCTTTAGGTCCTCACTCCTGATTTTGTGTATGAGGAGCTCTGGGATAATGGGAGGTGTGTTCTGTGTGCTTTAGCCAGGTAAAAAAGGTGTGGATTTTTGGACAAAGTAGTTAGAAATGAGGAGGAGAGCCCTGAGGAACAGATCAAACCTACTCCCACAGCAAGGGCAGGATGGAATCCCACTGTTAAGCTTATTTTCCTCCAATTTTTGGTTGAATAGGAAAGCTGCTGGAAAGCACAAAAGCTCCTGAAGAAAAGAGTGCTGGGAAAAGGTTCTTTCTTTTTCTTTCTTTCTTCCTTTCTTCCTTTCTTCCTTTCTTTCTTTCTTTTCCTTTCTTCCTTTCTTCCTTTCTTCCTTCCTTCCTTCCTTCCTTCCTTTCTTCCTTCCTTTCTTCCTTCCTTCCTTCCTTCCTTCCTTCCTT
>VWZT01008276.1:188178-218195 GCA_013397055.1 Pachycephala philippinensis | reverse complement strand
TCCTTTCTTTTCTTTCTCTTACTCTAGACTCAAGGTTAGTGACAAGCAAGTCCCTTTAACTCTTTCACAATATTGGCACCAAAAAGTGTGACAGTATCATGATACTGATAAGCCAGTTTGGGGAGATTTAAAGTGTGTAATTAACCCTCTACAAAGGGAGGGGAGATACAAGGGGGTTCCTGCAGGGAACTTAAATCCAGACTGGTTTTGTGCTGGGAAATGGTGCAAGGTACCTCAGCACTTAGGGCACAGCTGCTGCAGTGCCCATCCTTCCTGACCTTTGAGGCAGTTCAGGAGACGTGCCCTAATTACAGTAATTGGGTCAAATTGCAATATGGATATCCTGGAAATAGTGAATTCTACTCCACTCAGGACTTCAATCAAGGCAGAGTGTGCAGAGCCTTTGCTGGGCTGTGTATTCCATGCATCCCCAGGGAACCAGTGGCATTAATCATGTTGTGAATGTGCTGCCCAGGGTGTCAGGAACTGGCCTTTAATGGCAAGAACTCTCACTCAGTGTCTTCTGTAAGGAGAGGCAATTGACCTTTCTGTGTGAGATCCTAATCCTTCAGTGAACTGAGGCAGTGGAGCCCTTCTGTCCCAGCCTGGCCCTGGCAGGTTGTTAAGGCATCGAAATGTCACTCGTGACAGACTGGGGGTGCAGCAGGTCGTGGTCTGGGAGCTTCATTCCCAGTTTGTACTTAGTGAAACTGCACTCGAGAGCTGCTTTAGGTGGGTGACCTCGGAGTGCACAGTGATTCCAGGTGCTTGTGGTTTTTTCCTAAATTCTGTCTATCGTGATGCCTAAAGAGGCCAACCTAGAAACAGACACTAGACAGGAGGAAGAGAATAAAGGTGGATATTTATTTGAAAGGCCTTCAGAGGCACACCCTGGGCAGACCAAAGGCTGCACCCAAGATGGACCCCGAGTCACAAGTTCTTCACACTTTTATAGCTTTGGTCCATTTGCATCTCAACCCAATTTCACCAATTAAACTTTAGCTAATGATGTAATTTCCCCTCAGCTTGCCCCCCTTCTCAAGATGCTGGGTTACACATTTTGGGCCTAGGCCGGGCTGGGTGTCCTTGGAGAGCAGCCTGGAGAGGCTTTGTTCTGTCTGTCTCAGCATGAGAGAGCAGCAGCTCCCAGGCTCCAGGACACTGCAGAGTTACACACTGGGAACACAGAATTTGAAAAATATAAAAGTTAAAACCTAAGGCATCATTCCATGGCTTTTATTTCTCTCTGTGGGCACATCCCCTGGGCAGGATGGTCCTGCTGCCTCATGACTGTCTAGTCCTAGGCCTATGTCCTTATGGTTGTCTCAGCTGGAACAAAACACAGGGTTTAGTGCTGGGTTTGGCAGTTGGACTTGATGAGAGATTTTTTTCCAACCTGAACGATTCTGTGACCTATGTCTACAGAAATTTCTAGCAGATTAAATTCTTCTGTTCTTAGTACCAGTGAAAATCTGAAGCACCTCCATTGCTGCCACTGATTTCCATTATTAAATTGCTTTTCTGTTTTAAGCTAAAATCTCCTGTGGTTCTGAAAGAACCCCGGTCCGTTGGAGCAGTGAGTGAGAGCAGATGATGTTGGAGCTTTTCCTGTGAAAAACTCCTGGTTTCTGGTAATTAGAACCTTTAAACTACAGACCATCCTGCATTGTTAATGAACACTGATTGTTCAGTCCTCAGGAACCAGTCAGTCTCCACCTTTCCAATCTGCAATGTTAAAAACAACGACAAGAATATAAATTAAAGCAGCCAGGAGCCAGGACCTGGCTGTGAGGGAACTGTGGTGCTGCTCTGCTGGCTCATGTCACCTGCTGGAGCAGTATTGAGGAGATTATTGATGAAAAATATCGAATACCACTGAGCCACAAAGAAATTCTAGGAAGAAGACACGGTATAAAGAAGTCTCCTTTAAAAACCAGCTCCCTGGGAGATGTTAAAACCAGCTCATGCACGTCAGTGCTGTGCAGTGGAAGGTTTTATAACTCAGTGTCACGCAGCAGTAAATCAGAAGTCTTGGGGGAAAAGCTAAAGACCTGTAATTCTGTCAGGAAAAGTCAATATGTGTCCTTGACAAGCACTTTCTGCCTCCAGACAGGTGACTTTGGGATTTTGGGTGGTTTCAAAACAGCAGTTCCTGTGTGTCACGTGAGTTCCCTGGGAGCCCAGCTCAAGTTGTGTTTTTAACATTCTAAATCTTCCAGGTCCCGTGTTAGGATCCCTTCATTAGAATTTCTCCCTTTTCCAAGGCTCTCCTGTCCTGATTAGTAGTTCAGAGAGGCTTTGGACTGGATTTTATATGGGATTCCTAGACCAAGAGTTCATATCTGTACATTATCTGAACCTGCTGACTCAGAAATGCTGAATTTGATTTGAGGTGCTACCTCAAATCTCTGTGTCCTCCACAACCCCAAATCTCCCTTCTGGTAACTTTTTAAACTTTTTGCAACTTCATGGCACATCTCCAGCAGAGAACTTCTGCCTGACTTAAGCTTTCTGGTTTTCCCTAATGATTTTTAAAATGCCTTCTGATTTAACCCTAATTGATCACTGATCATCCTTCAACTACCAACTTTCTCAGTATTCCTATTTTTAAACTTCTATTCATTGCTATTAAACTTAACTGACATAAAAATGCCATTTTTACATCGATATTTTTAGGCTTTGTTTCATTGCCACCACCACATCTGCTTTTAACTAACATGGCTTTTTGCCCAGTGTAATTTTTATTTCGTGTTTGTGGATTCATGGCTTCATGTACACGTCCTTGTACAGCTCTCATTTTTTGTTAATATTTCTCACTTTAATGTTCCCAGGCAGAACTACTCTGCCAATTGCTTTAAACTTGGGAAAATTATCCCTCTGACAGTTCCAAACATTTGTATCATTGCCTGGTGCCACATTCTGTTCTCTCAGGGTAAACATCCCCACCTTGTGCTCAGTGGTGCTTCGCCAGCAGCAGATTTTGAGATTTTTTAGGTGAGCAATTAACTTGTCTTTTTGTTGGATGTCACACTGGTGCTGAACTTAAGGTTTGAAGGAGATTTTTTTCTTGCTGTCTGGATGAGAAATCCAACCAGTGCTCTGCTCTGTTGCCATGTCAGAACTTTCTAGATGGCTCTTTAAATCTGGACTGGAGGCTTTGAATTTCAGTTTCCTTTAAGTTCATCCTTTCACAGCCTCAGCAGGTCCCAGAGAATTCCTCCTGCTGTGTTCCAGCCAGGCTTGAACTGCACTTCACTCTGCCTGGTGTCCTTTGAGGCCCTGTGGTTCGGGGTAATCCAGCAGATGAGGCTTTCATGCATCCCCTTCTCTTTTCCCCATTCTGTGCTTATCAAACTAATACCAGTCCTTTTTTTTCCAGCATTCTCTTTATTCCATCCTTCCCACAATTATCAGGGAGCAAGGATTGGCATAATCTTTTCCATACCAATCTTTTCCATCATTAGTTGGTGACGTTACCTGGAGAGGTTATCTGGATCCTACACTGTGTCACCTGAGATCTACAATTGTCATTCACAAAAAAAAAAAAAAAAAAANAAACCTGGCTCTTAGATTCAAAAGAATAAATATATATATATTTATATATCCAGGTATGACCTTCATGCTGCATTTTTGTCATAGTGAAAACCAACTTGCCATTTGGATTACCTTACAAGACCCAAAATGTCTACATTTTGCCTTCCTTTACAGGACCTGATTAAAAATAAGAGATGATGGTTTTGTCTTGATTAAATTTGTTCTAAAAATCATGCAATAATGTGTTCAAATGAAATAGTATTGCTCTGTTGCTTGATTAAGGTAAGACTAATTGTGGGCGTAATTTTCATCAAATTAATTGAAAATAATGGGTGGGGGGGAAGGAGGAAGGGAAGAGAAATCTGGAACAGAATTAACATTGAACAGCAGCTCTGCCTAGGCTGGAATCAGAGAGGAATTGGGCCATTTTTGTTGTTAATGGACTTTGAGTGTTTGCAACATTTCTCTTTCCAGAACCCGATTTCTCTTACCTGGATGCCCTGGCTCCCTATCAGCCCTTGGCAATGAAATGTGTTTACTGTCCCATTGACACGAGACTCAATTTTATTCAGGTGTCTAAATTACTCAAAGAAGTCCAGGTAATGAATTTTCTGCTGCCTTTTCTTACGTTTCTTCACACAGCTGAAATAAATAAATGAACTGTGAGCAAATGTTGCATTAGACAAAAATGGAGACAGCTCCCAGATCCTTTTTTCCATGAACAGGACACAGCATTGAGCTCTGCTTTAGGAGAGGCTTAAGAAAAAGAGGGTTCTTGTAGTATCTGCTGTCCCCCTTGACTCTTTGGGGCTTTAGTGGCCTATCCCATTTGTTTCTATTAAAATTTGCTTTCTGACTCTACATAATTAAAATAATACTCAGATTTTTTTCTGGCTGAGTTTTTCCCTGTGTTCCATCTTGCTGAACCCTGAAATACACATTCTTCCAAACCTCCTAGCAATGCCTGGATCCCTTTATCTCATTGTTCTGCGACCTGGCTTGTCACTGCAAACTGATAGCACTGCCACTGCCTGGGTTTGGATAAACATCTCTTTCCACGTCACTGCTGATGTATTGTGCTGTCTCCAGAGCAGCTTGCAGAGGCCACTGGCTTCTCCTTTGGCTTCCTTAAATCCTGCAGTGGCCACCAGCCTGTTTATGCTTTGTTAACATATTGCTGGAAAACTCTAGGAATTGTTTCTGCAGCCTCGATTATTGCCAGCCGAGGTCTCTGCAGCCTCACGTGTTGATAATTGGGATGCTCTCCACCACTGTTGCCATTTGCTTCGGGTTTATCTGGCAAGGATTTGGGAGAAAAAGCCATTTAATTTTTTTATTTTTTATCTTCTTATAGCAACTACGATATCGAAGTGGTGATTAAAGACACAAATTTTGGGCGGGTTGCCGCTGCACACAACTGCTGCTCCTGGAGCACTTTGTTCCAGTGCTGATGGTGATGCCTAAAGAGGCCAACCTAGAAACAGAGACTAGACAGGAGTAGGGGAATAAAGGTGGATATTTATTTGAAAGGCCATCAGAGGCACACCCTGGGCAGGCCAAAGGCTACACCCAAGATGGACCCCGAGTCACGAGTTCTTCACACTTTTATAGCTTTGCTCCATTTGCATCTCAACCCAATTTCACCAATTAAACTTTAGCTAATGATGGAATTTCCCCTCAGCTTGCCCCCCTTCTCAAGATGCTGGGTTACACATTTTGGGCCTAGGCCGGGCTGGGTGTCCTTGGAGAGCAGCCTGGAGAGGCTTTGTTCTGTCTGTCTCAGCATGAGAGAGCAGCAGCTCCCAGGCTGCAGGACACTGCAGAGTTACACACTGGGAATGCAGAACTTGAAAAATATAAAAGCTAAAACGTAAGGCATCAGAATCACGGAGTTGTTGTGGTTGGAAAAGGTCTTTAAGGCCATGGAGTCCGGCTGTCAACCAGCACCACCCCTGTGGTCGGTACAAGGAATGGCCTCAAGTGCCACTTCCAGGGATGGGGACTCCACCACCTTGCAATGCTTGAGCACCCTTTCCATGAAGGAATTTTCCCTAATATCCAACCTAAACCTCCCCTAGTACAACATGAGGCCGTTTCCTTTTGTCCTGTCCCTTGTTCCCACCTGGCTGCCCCCTCCTGTCAGGGAGTTGTGCAGAGCCACAAGGTCCCCCCTGAACCTCCTTTTCTCCAGGCAGAGCCCCTTTCCCAGCTCCCTCAGCCGCTCCTGGTGCTCCAGCCCCTTCCCCAGCTCCGTTCCCTTCCCTGGACACGCTCCAGCCCCTCAGGGTCTTCCTTGCTGAGAAGGGCCCAAGCTGCCCCCAGGACTGGAGGTGCAGCCTCAGAACTAAAGATATTTGTCCTAAAGATGTCTTTTGGCTGGAATTTACTGCTGACTCTCATCATGTAAAGCACATTCTGTCAAATAGAGAGCTAGGAAAGAAGCATTTTGAGAGATAATTTCACTCTGTAAACTAATGGGAATTGAAAAGAAAATGGCTGGCTGAGAGAGCTTGGGGTTCTTCAGCCTGAGGAAGAGACCTCAGAGCCCCTTCCAGCACCTGAAGGGGCCCCAGGAGAGCTGGAGAGGGACTTGGGACAAGGGATGGAGGGATAGGACACAGGGAATGGCTTCAAATGGGAAAGGGGAGCTTGGGGTGGGAAATGGGAAGGAATTCCTGGCTGGGAGTGTCCAAGGCCAGGTTGGAGCACCCTGGGATAGTGGGAGGTGTCAGGGTGGGAATGGGATGAGCTTTGAGGTACCTTCCAACCCAAAGCATTCCATGATTCTGTGATTGTGAGCAAGCAAAAACTGTGTTTAGGTGAGTTGTCCTTTGCAAGAAAATCCCATCCCACAATATAAAAAGTGATCTCTGCCATGAATGAGGCAACCAGTCACATCCACCTTAAATATAAGGAAGTTTTGGGCACAGCAGTTTGAATTAGTGCCCCAGGACCGTGGAAAGGATCCAAAGAATCTGGGAGTTGAGAGCCAGGAGTTCTCTTTCTCCTTCCCCAAATTTACCTGCTGTTAGAAACACCCTTCCCATGAAGGATCAGTTTTCAGTCGTGGTAAAGAAGCAGTGAAAAGGCTAATTTGTATTCCAACAATTTCCATAAATGGTTAATTCCTACAGGCAGCAGGAGCCCAGCAGGTTAATGGATTGCTTGTAGCCATCTAAAATGTGGATTACTTATCCCCACAACATCTATTAATGATTCATTAACCTCATAAATCAAATCCAAATGTACCCACATCACAAAGGGTGACCCATATTCTGACAGACACGAGATTAAAATATTTTTTTGACAATGCAATAAGCACAAATGTGTCCTTGGAGCAAAGGTGACAGTGGCTTTTTGCAAGCAGGCATTGCTGCCCTTTGGAAACTGGGATATTGAGTGACTTCATTGGAGTGTAGAAGGAGGAAGCATCCTTTAGTTGAGCCAAATATGAAGTGCAAAGTGGGACCCACGTAACAAATCCCTCAGGCAGCCCACAGCACCCAGTGCCACCATTTCACAGCAGTTCTGTGAGGAGCTGCCCAGCCCACTGCTTGGAGACAAGGAGAGGGCTTTAATTAGAAAATTTGCTTGGCTGCAGCTCCATCTTGGCTTGTACATTTAATTGTTTGGGAAATTTGCATCTTTACTGGATCCCATTAAACCTAAGACTGGTAAAAGGTGGCTTCCATTCTCCAGCATGAAGCCAGTCCTGAGTTCAGAGTGCAGGGAGCCAGCCTGGGACTCACTGATTATTCAAATTCCACTGAAGCTTTGGGTTTCCCCTAAACTCTGAGGGTGGAACTGAGCCTGTCCCTCGTGTCAGCCTCTGAAGGGACTGGATCCCAGCTCTCCCTGCACTTCCCAAAACTGCTGGGAGGGAGGATGCTCTGTGGGGAATGAGACATTCACCAGCCTGGGAAAAGAGAGCTGGTTTCTCATGCATTCCCTTTAACTTGGAGAGTTCCAGCAGAAACCTGGAATATTGACAGAAATGGCCTTTTTTTGCCCTCCCCTAACAAATCCAGTTATATTCACACAGGAGTCCTAATTTCACAGCTATCCATGCTCAGGGAGAAGAAACATCTCATGATTTTCCATATCCAGGAGTTCTTCAGGCTGATTGTTCAGCCTGAGAAGAGAAGGCTCTGGAGTGACCTTCTTGTGGCATTTCAGTACTTGAAGGGGGAATACAGGAGAGCTGGAGAGGGACTTGGGACAAGGGATGGAGGGACAGGACACAGGGAATGGCTTCCCACTGCCAGAGGGCAGGGAGAGATGGGATATTGGGGAGAAATTGTTCCCTGGGAGGGTGGGGAGGCCCTGGCACAGGGTGCCCAGAGAAGCTGTGGCTGCCCCTGGATCCCTGGAAGTGTCCAAGGCCAGGTTGGAGGGGGCTTGGAGCACCCTGGGATCGTGGGAGGTGTCCCTGCCCGTGGCAGGGGGTGGCACTGGATGAGATTTAAGGTTCCTCCCAACCCAAACCATCCTGGGATTTCCCTGGTTCCAAAGCCACATTTCACAACTCGCTGCAAAAGCTGCTTGGGCTGTAGTGATGCTCCTGAAAAGACTCCTGAGAGCCAGGCTGTGCTTCAGGACTGTTAATGGGATGCCATCCTCAGCTCCAAGAATGTGCAAATCATCCTCCAAAAAAGGATCTTGCTCCTTCTTTTTTAAGGGAACTCCATGGTCCTGGTAAAAACTGGATGCAGCTTCCCCTTCTGCTGAGTGGGTTGTGCAAGACAGATTTCAGACATGATGGATGGGGCTCCCTGGTGTGGGAGGATTTGCTGCTTAATCTTCCCTTTTCAGTAGTTTAGGGTTCCTGAATATATGGGAATTTCTATGCTTCAAGGAAAGGGCATTTGTTTCATATGGGCTCCCACCAGCCCTGGGGTTCTGTGAGGGCTCAAGTGGCAATTGAAAAGGGCATTTTATAGCTCCTGGAAACCTTGCAACAGCTTGTTATTTGTCAAAACCATGTTAGACTGAAATGGAATGATGAAATCCACCCTGGAAAAACCAGAAATTGCTGGATCTGCTGCAGGGCTGGGGTTTGTGTGTGAAGTACAGCTGAAAGTCTCATAAAAGAATGGCTGTGCAATGCAGTCCTGCTCAGGGCCCTCTCCTGACATCCCCAGATCCTTTCCCAGCTCAAAATTCTGCCTGGATCCTTCTGAGAACCAAAGAGCTGGCTCAGCGTGGCTCCAGTCAGTGCAGACTGATGCTGTGGTGGAGTGACATTTCCTTCCCAAAACTTGCAGTGATTCAGATCCTGGCCTGTCAGACTAATGGAAATTTATTTTTACTGCTGGACCTTGTCTATATTTCAGACACTTCACCGAGGAGCAAAGGCAGGGCAGGCAGGCCTTGTTGTGTGATAATGAGATTTACACTCACAGCAGCCTTTGTTTGGAGAGAGGTTTGAACAGTCCCAAGGCATCAGGCTGGAATGGCTCTCTCAGGGATCGTGCAAAACCTTTACACTTTCAATAATTTCTTCTTCTCAGCATCTGCCTTTCACTTTAAATAATAATAATAATAATAATAATAATAATAATAATAATAATAATAATAATAATAATAATAATAATAATAAAGACTGCTTCCTGGAAATTGGTTAGGTCTTGTCTGCTCGCAGGAGAAGGATGGGAAAATGGAAAACACCTTCTGGAGCAAACAGATAAAATTAAACAGCAGTGTCTGAGCAAATAAAGTGCCTCCAGTTTAATTACAGCTGAACAATGGTGCGGATCACTCAGTGCCAGCAGCAGACACTTCACTGAGGGCTCTGTGCTTTTAAAATACCCAATTTGCCAGTTCCTCAGGACACAGCCCAGTCAGGAGAGTGTCAGTGTGCAAGGCACAGCCTGACACCAAGTGAAATTACCAGCAACCACTGCAGAGAGGAATTAGGAAAACAGCCATTATAATTACAGAGCTTTCATCTTGACTTCTTTTCCTTGCTTTTACCTCACCTTTCCAACTTCCTACTGTGTTTCAGGAACTAAGGAGTTTTGAATTCTGTCCTTCTTCCCGCCCTCAGCTCATTTTGGTGACCCCACATGATCCAGTCGCTGACCTCTGTGTTCTTTTTCCCTGACTATTCCCCTTTGGCTCAATGTGCCGTAGCCTCACAAAAATGAAATATTTGCTTGAAATGAATGTTTGCTTCTGCTGCTCAGCCCTGCCCCAGCTCCCAGCTCACTACAGAATTCCCTGGAGTCTCTCTCTGAGTTGGACCTCACCTTTTGACATTCCACCAAAACTGCTCTTTCCCGGCTTTTGCCAACCTTTCCTTACACAAAGCCAGAACCAGTGCAGAGAAATCCTCCTGATTTCCATCAGCAGAGTTCAGTGCAGCCTTTATTTTCCTCTTAAAAATGTCTCCCACCTCACTCTGGTGTCTCTTCTCTCCTGGCCATTCAGCCTGAGAGAGTTCTCCTCCCTCCTCCCCTCTCCTGTGGCCTTGGAATGTGTTATCCTTCATTTCCTCTGCCTTTTTTTGTTGCTGGACCTTTCCTGTGGCTGGTTTTACCCACAGGTTGTGTCCTATTTAGTTAGATGGAACTCAGATCTGCTTTCCTGCTCCCAGCCTGCCTTTGCCTGCCTACATTAATGTCTGGGTTTGTTTTTCCTTTCATTTTTGATGGCTGGCTGTAAGATAACACTTTTCTAGCCAGGCACTCATCTCTCTCTTCCCAGTCAGCTTCAACAACAGCATCCCATCCTGACTTGACATTCTGACCCATAAAATGGTTACTATATTTTGAATATTTTGATTTATACCATTTTTATGTCTTTCAAATGACTCATCTCTTGCTTCTGCAAGCTTTACTGCCTTTACTTTGAAGATATTTCATGTCCTTGCTTCCCCTACCTGTCATTTTTCATTCAAATCCAAGCCTATTTTCTGGTTCTGCTGGTTCTGTTTTCCACCATCCTTTTGTAAATTCCTCAAACAACTGTTCCCTGCCTGCTCCCAGGCTCCTGGGGAAGAGCTTCATTAAACAGCCATAAATCTGCTTTGTTACACTCCTTAAATACCTCCTTAAACTGCTTTTTTGGCTCGGGATTGGCAAAAAGCCAGTGGTTAGAGTTGGTACTCAGTGGTTAGAGTCCGTTCTGTTGCTTGGAATCCCACCCAGGGTTATTCCCTGCTGGTTGGTTGGTGTCTCTGTGGTTTGGTTCCCAGGTTTTGGGGATGAGGTTCCTCCTGCTGCTCTGGAACAGGCACAAGGGAAAGAAGAGCTTTAATTCATTGCTCACAACTTGAGACTTTACCTTGTGCTTCTTTTATTTCTTCACTGAATCTTGGCTCTGTGGAAGCCCAAAGCCAAGATCTGGGCATTTGCAAGTGATAATAGCAAAAACTTCAGGTATTTATGGCACGATTCTTTATCCACTGAAGTTAATGAGACTGTAAAATCCGCTCCAGAGAGAGCTGTGAGAGACCCCCAGCGAGTGACAGCTCTGTTAAGCTGGGCTTAACTCAGCAACTGAATTAAAACCCTTGGATTGTGTCAAATGGGAGGCTGAAAGCCCGACAAGACATGACTCAGATCACCCACTAATGATTCTGCAGATGCCCTTCAAAGCCTTTGTTCCTTTAGGTCTCATTAGCAAAATTCCCCAATTTCCATCCTGCCTGCAGTGTGCCTGTGCCTTGTTCCAGGTGCCTGCTGGCCATGAATCCACAGGCACATTTCAGTTCCCTCTTCACCCCCTGTGTCTGACCCCACATTTTTTGGTCCCTCTGAAGGATCTGACAGTTGCAGAATTCCTGCACTCAGCCCTTGGTTTAGCAGGGGGTGTAAAATCAAGGCTGGATCTGTTGGAGACTCCTCCTGTGTGTGGTTACAAGGGCCTGGCCATCAGAGCTCCTGGTACTTAAATAATTAATTCATTAATAACTAAATTACTTTTAAAATGAAGGGATAAGATGAGGCAAGGAGGTAGGAGGGGAGGGAAATTATCCTTCTCTCCTGATACTCCACCCAAATTTAAGTGACATGGCAAAGACCATGGTTTTAGTTCTGTTTACAAAACTGACTCTACGGATCCTCCCTGCTTGTGAAAGGGTTGCTGCAGAGCCTTGAAGCAATTTTTTTCCTGTTAAAGGTGCACTGGGAAGGTGCTTTTCTGCACCCAGAAACTGGATTTGGGGTGTGTGAGGAGCAGGGGAGTGGAGGGATGGAGGATGAGGCAGGTTCAGGTTTTGTTGAGGAGTCGTTGCTGTAAAACCCTCTGCAGGTGTTACCTCTGGGGCTTTCCCTGAACTCAGACAGATCGTAAAATCTTTGGGCTTCTCTCATCATTGGCAGGGGACATTTTTCTGTCTCTGTAGAAATTCCATCCTGTTTAGGGGCTGGGATCTGGGTGGGAATTGCTTCGTGCCCAAGCTCCGAGGCTGTATTCCATCATTTCCACCTAGAAATGGAAGTGCCCTCAGGGCTTCCATGGCCAGAACCCAGCTGCAGCTCCCAACAGTGTTCATAATGTGCCTCAGAAAACTGTGAGATTTCAAATTGCAGAGACTTTTGCCCCTGCTGTTCCCAGTAGATGCTGTTCAAACCCCCACTGTCCCTGATGGCCAGAACCATCCTAATTTCCAGCCTACACATACTCACTGCTGGCCTGCACACATTTATTCTCAACATCATGTTTTAGCATAAATACATTTTCCCTTTTGTTGGTATTTTCCCTGTGGTGTTTATGTAGAATAATCAAATTCTCCCTTTGGCTTTCTTTTTTTTGCCAGGCTAAACAAGCCCAAGATATTTTGTTTCCTCTTACAAGACAGCTCCTCCTGCCCTAATCTGCCCTTCAGAATCTCTTACTTTACTAACTGAAATTACCCACAATTTACAAGTAGTTCAGATGAAATCTTGCCAGGCCCAGTGGAAGAGCGATAGCTCATCTCAGAGAGAATTACCTGATATTTTCTGGGCTTGCATTTAGCTTTTTTCGTGGCCATGTCACATTTGTGACTCTCCTGGGAGGGACTAATAAACCTGAACCCTTCACCTCTGTCCTTTGCAGCAGCTGCCAGCCCTGAGCAGAAATTCTCTGTATTAGCCCTGGCCCTGGCCTTCATTTTGTGCTGTTGAATTTCATCTTGGTTTTCTCACTCCAACTCTTGAGATCTTTGAGTTTTCCCTTTGTCATAGCCTAGTCCTTTTTGTTAAAGGTGCCCTACAAACTTCAGTGGGACCTTCTGAGCACTGCTCCTCCTTCTGTCCTGAGGTCATTAATAAAAACTGGGAGTAGACTCAAGGCTGACCCTTCAGGAACTGCAGCAGCAGCAGCCCAGGAGTTGTCTGGGAATCTCTTTCCTTTAACAGCACTTTCCCCACCTCAGGACTGCCAGAGAAATCCCCAGTTTGGGGTTCCCCATGTGTTTCTCTGGTTTGATCCCACATCTAATGCAAAGATGCCACATTTTTGCAGTTTGAAAATCTGGAAACCACATTTAACGATGTAAAAACCCAGCTGGGTCCCTTTCTGGTTACACATCTATACTCTAACATACACATCAGTGATTTCAGATCCTAAAAGTTCAGGGTATTTAATTGCTGGTCAGTTTGCTGTGCTCCTGCTTGTTCTCCATATCCAGCTCACCTCACTCAGCCCAAACTTTGCCTCTCCCTGCTGGCTCAGCCTTCTTGCACCCTCTCCAGTGTAAGCCAGAGGTAAAGAGGGAAAAGGGAGGAGTCTGGGGAGGTGTCCCAAAAATTTAAGAAGAAATTACTGCAGCTGGGATGTTAAAACCCTGCTGTCCATCCAGCATGTCTGTCCCTGGGAGAATCCTCCACAGGAGCAAGACCACGTGGGCTGAAAATCTGGTCCTGCCCTGATTTTGTTCACTGATTATTCAGCCTTATTTTGTTTTTACTGTGGAGTTTCAGGTCTCATCCTCGGTGGTTGTTCAGCCCCTCATTGCCAACAAGAGGATTTTTGGCTGGTGGCTGAAGACAAACCTGGGAAGAGTTGTCCCCATTGAAGTCCTTAGTAGAGACTTGAGTGATTTAACCTGTGTTCTTCTTTATCAACAGCTGAATTTTGGCCAACAGCAGTGTTTGTGCTCCCAGGGTGTGTGTCAGACCCCCTTTTGGGGTGGAAAATGCAATCCTACAGGAAAGACTCCATGGTAAAAATATCTTTGCTCTGGTTTAGCGTGGGTGGACAGCTCTGATCACAGGAGGAGAACATCCCGAGCTAAAAACTGAAACACACAGTGCACACATCCCCCCCAAATTTATCCTAAGTGCTCATCCATGGGCAAGGGACTGATTAATGGGGTGTTAGATCTCAGTGTCCCTGCTTTGGTGGCTTTCCTGGTGCCAGTGTGTGACATGGGGCTCGGGATAATGACTGGAAGACTCCTTTATTCCTGCTGGTGGGGGGCTTTTCAGTCTCACACACAAAGGCACAACAAAAGCCAGCCACTGCAAGCTGGACAAATTCAACCTTGAAATGAGACACAGCTCCCTGGCTGCCAGGAGAATTAAAGTTTGAAACCACTCCTGAAGGGAAATGGTGGAGTTGCCATAGCTTGGAGCTCGGACAAGACTTGCTGCCTCTGTGGAAAGGGTTTCTTTAACCCAGAATTCTGGAGGAGTTGTGTGATTTGTGTGTGCAGGAGGTCAGTTGGAAGGAGTGGAGCAGTGCTGCCTGGCCTTGGTGGGTGAATTACTGGATGTGATTGAATGACCTTTTTGGTTTGGGTCACTGGGTTTCTATAATAAAAGGATTGGCTGCCACACGGAGAGGGGCTGTGAGCTGGGGAGGAAATAAAAATGAATGTCTGTCCTGCTGTCTTTCTGACTGTAAATAATCCAAGTGTTGCTATTTAGCCTGGTTAAAACCTGCAGAAATGTTAATACCAAAACACTTCAGTGGCAGGAGAAGACTTCAGTTCTGAGCAACTCCCTGCTCCTTAAGGATCTTTCTCTTTACAGGATTTGTCATTTTGCTCTTCATCAGAGCCCATTTTTATCGATCCTCCTCGGGCAGGTGGTGGGAATGGAAAGTGCCTTCGACCACTGGGAAGGCAGCAGAACTCACTGCTGCAAGTGCTGCTTTTTTTAGGTCCCAGGAAAAATCTGAAGTGATGATTGTCATTATATTTTCATTCTCTTTGCCTTCAACAACAAACCATAAAGGCTGTTTTCAAACTGCCTGCTTTAAAGATCTTGAACAGAGTCCCAGAGTAACAGCGAGCTGAATTGCTCCATCAAATTTGGATTTCTAGGATTCACCGAGTCTGAATAGAGACAAAATTTAGGGATTTTTAATGTTTTTCCAACACAGCAACTGCTTTATTCCAAGGAGCTGCTCTCAAAATGTTCCTGCAGCTTTAACAGTGGCAGGTGAGATTTTCAGAAGTTATTAAAAGGAGCTTAAGTTTGCCACAACGAAGCCAACAGAAAAACCCTCTGAGTGCTTTGATGGCAAAAGCATTGGGCATCCTGGCACCTTGAGTTCCGTTGGAGGGAAAAAGGGAATAATTTTCTCCATTCATGAGCACTGTTTTCATCAGGATTCCTTTGGAAAAGTGGCTGGAGGAGGTGCTTCCCAGCTGGCCAACTTCCACTGGTCCCAGCAGGTGCTGCCCACTCCAGGCACTGCCAGCAGTGTTGGATCCAAACTCCAAGCCAAGACTAAATTTTATGTCTTTCAGGGAAGAATTCTGTAAATTAGCAGTGGAAAGGGTTTTGTGCAGCATTGTTGGAATAATTTCAAACTCATCAACAGTGGGTTGATTGAAAACATTGGGGTTTTAAGGACAAACCCTTTTTATTCCAGATATTCTGCAGTCAGGAACTGAAAGGAAACTCACTTGGATTTTTCATTGTCCAGCAGCATAACAAACATAATAATGCTGGATTAGACCATGAGTTTTACTAACTAAAATTATTAATGAAGCAATTTTCTTCTCACACAAGGGTTCTCTATACTTATTACGGTTTTTGAGACCAGCCCTGGTTCCTGCAGACCTCGTGCTGCTCTGCTCACGGTGTGAAATCCATGATTTTGGGAGCTGGAAGAAGGCTGGGCAGGTCCGAGGAGCTCTCAGTCTATCAGTGGCTTTGTGTTTACAGTTCATTAGCCCGTGTTTAAAAATACCACTCTGCCAATTTATCTCACAGCTGGGTTCATGCACGTTTCGAGCTGATCACTTGCTGGACAAAATCTCCTTTTGCTTCAGCTTGCAGATTCCCTCGTGCCCTTGGAGATCAAGCCTGGTATTTCCTTGGCAACAGTTTCTGCTGTGCTGCATACTAAGGACAACAAGCACGTGCTGCAGGTACAGTCTAATGGGAAAGGGAGAAAAATATCCTTACTCTGGCTTTTCCTGCCATCCAGGACCCCAGGAACCCCTCCTACAGCTCCTTCCCACCGGAGCAGAGCCCTTGGCAGAGGCTCTGCCCTGGCGTGAGTGAGGAATGACACCCGGAGCAGGCAGTGGGATGCAAATAAATCTCTCTCTCCTCTTTTCCTTGGCCGTGTGCCTGGCTGAGATAAAAGGGGAAGTGAGATAATTCCTGAAGAGAGGCTACAAATCATCCTGCTGTCTGCCACAGTCAGGAACAGCATCAGTCAACCTCTCAGGACCGAGGGTTAGAGGAGAGAGATGACCTGGGACATCACGCCTGGAAAGGGACCATCTGCCTTCAGTTTCCCTGTTCCCTGAGAGGTTGTACATCCCTGTACATCCCTGTTATATCCTTGTACACCCCTGTACATCCCTGTACATCCCTGTACACTCCCTTCCTGCCACCCCCTTCAGGCTGGCACTGGAATTCCTGCAGCAGTGCTCTGCAGGAGGAGCTGATGTCCAGGGACCTGCTCAGCAGTGGCTGCCCTGGTGCCCTCTCTCTCAGAGCCTGCAGGGCCTCACTGAACAGCCCTTCCCACGCTGGGCAGCAGAGCTGGCTGGGCCCAGGACACCTGGGAAGAGAGCCCAGGGTGGAAAGGTCAGGGACGTTTGAAAATGAAGGCTGGTGAGGATTTCTGTCAGAGCACAGCAGACAGGCTGCCCTCCTCTTCCCAAGCTGCTTCCCTGGAAACCCCCAGCAGCGCTGCAAACATCAAAGTGCTGCAGTGGAACTGGTCTGAGGCTGCTGTGGTTCATTTACTCTCCTCTCCACTCATTCCTGCTGCCACATAAACTCAGACCTGGGCTTAAAATGCCAGAGTCCTCCTAAATGGCTGGAGCTAAGCCACATTCTCATTCCCTGAGCAGTTGCGTGCTCTGAATTTGCCTGTTTCCCAGCCTGCTGCATCCTTTAGAATGGGATTTTTTTTTTTCCTTCTCATCCATCAGCTCCCTCCAAAACCTCCCCAACCTCCTGCCAGCAAGAAGAGGAAGAGGGTGAGTGATGATGTGCCCGAGTGCAAATCTTTGAAGCCGTTGCTGAGTGGCTCCATCCCCGTGGATCAGTTTGTGCAGACTCTGGAAAAGGTGAGGAGTCCTTGGTGGCAGGTGGGATTCCAGCAGATTCCTGCTCATCTCAGATGTGCTGCTGTGGTAGCAGAGAGAGGGGAGATGGTTTTAAGTGTAGCTTGAGATGGAGAAAGGCCAGTGAGTTCCCAAAGTGCTCCAGGGTGTCCCTGCACTTCAGAGCAGAGGGAATTGTCCCCTGTGGAGCCGTGTCCTGATACGGGGGTTTCATGTCAGTGATCTCCTCCTGTTTCCCATGGAAGCAGAGCTTTTGGGTGGGTGATTTCCCTCACAGAACTTTGGGATCCAGCAGCTGAGGGAGCCTCAAAAGCGTTTAAATTCCCACAAGATTTGTGAGAAGGTGATGGAGGGAAGAACAGATCCTGGAAATGTCTCCGCTGGTGGAGGAGCCTCCTGGGGAAGCTGCACAAATTTGGTTGCTGCTCTGTGGAGTCTTGTTTTCACCTGCAGGACTTTTTGGAGAAAATTAGCAGGGAAAAGGGCAGGATTGCAGCATTCCAGTGCCTAAAGGGGCTCCAGGAGAGCTGGAGAGGGACTTGGGACAAGGGATGGAGGGACAGGACACAGGGAATGGCTTCCCACTGCCAGAGGGCAGGGAGAGATCGGATATTGGGAAGGAATTGTTCCCTGTGAGGGTGGTGAGGCCCTGGCACAGGGTGCCCAGAGAAGCTGTGGCTGCCCCTGGATCCCTGGAAGTGTCCAAGACCATGCTGGATGGGGCTTGGATCAGCCTGGGATAGTGGGAGCTGTCCCTGCCCATGGCAGGGGGTGGCACTGGATGGGCTTTGAGGTCCCTTCCCACCCAAACCATTCTGGGATTCCATGAAATTTCCCCTCATCCCTTGCTCTCTCCTCTCCCAGCTTTCCTGAGCTGTGCTGATTTCCCTCTCTGTCCCTCTCCCACCCCAAATCCAGCATGGCTTCAGTGATGTGAAGGTGGAGGACACGGCCAAGGGCCACATCGTGCTGCTGCAGGAGGCTGAGACCCTGATCCAGCTGGAGGAGGACTCCACCCACATCATCTGTGACAACGACGAGCCCCTGAGGGTCAAACTGCGGGACCTGGTGCTCAAATTCCTGCAGAAGTTTTAGCTCATGGCCATCAGGAGAGAGCCTGGAGCCGCAGAACTTGGAGCTGTCCAAGGAGAGAGAGTGAGTTCCATGATTCAGAGAGACCAGAAGTCACATTCCCCTTCATGGAGGAGCAAGGGAGTATTTTTCATACCTATCTATTTTTTAAATCTTATTTTTACCGTTTTGGAATACTTTGGACGAGATTCCTGTGGTGTAAAATTGGGAGTTGGGAATCTTACAGGAGATAGGAGCTGCAGAGTAAATAACTGGAGTGTTTATTTACAACATCAGGGTGAGCAGCTGCTCCTCTGTGTCCCTCAGCAGCATCTGCCCCAGTCCTTCACCTGACAGAACTCTGTAGGAATATTGAAACAATGGCCTTTTCCCTCCCACTGCTTATTCCCTGTCCCCAGATCCCATTCCCTGTGTGTTGTTCACGTGTCCTTCACTGCCACACGAGGAGGAGAGAGCTGGTGAGGCAGAGATTGTACAGATAAAAATGGAAAAATGGGGTCTGGTGGACATGGAGAATAGTGGGAAGAGCCTGGCCATTCCCTGCACAAGCAGAGGCACTTTGGAAAAGCTTTATCCTGTAGGAATTCAAGTGTTTATTGATGCTGCAGCCTCACCTGTGACATCCACATCCTTCCATGGAGCTCCAGGCTCCTCACTCAAGCTGGTTCCTCCTGGGTTCCTCCAGAAGCAGTGGAGGAAACACCTCAGGAAGATGCTTGGGGAAGTCCATAAAGTAGGAAAATTCCCAGAGCTCATAAAAAACCTGTCGAGATTTAAGTGCCTCTTGTTTCTACCTTCCAAAAACTTGTCCTTGCAGCCCCCCCATCCCAAATCCTGGATGGAATTCTGAGTCATTTATCCAAAGCCATCTGTGCTGCAGACCTGGGGAGGTTTTTCCCTCCCCACATCACATATTTGGGGCCTCACCTCAGTCAATAGTGTTGCTTTTAAAGGTGACCCATTTCTCAGATTTACTGCTGTTTGTTTTTTATTGGATTGTTTTGTATTTATTTGGTGTTAAAAAATAAAAAGCAGAGTGAGACTGCCCAGCAGGGAGCACATCCCGTGGTTTATAAAAGCCTCTCCGTGCCCATTCCACATCCTTGTCCCAACACCTTTGGGAAATAAAGCTACTCCTCCAGTTCATCCCTTTGGGGAGATGGAGGCCGTGGAAGCAGCTGTGACATAAAATCTCTTTGCTACTGCAGGGTCCACATCCCATTTCATTCCCATGAAGGATTTCTGTTGGACTGGGTGACAGATCCCAGCATCTTTACTCTGTGTGTGCCACGAGTGTGTGAGGAATGGTGCCATCAACGTGATAAAAACTTGGGGCAGAGGAATTCAATCCTCATCAGGGCTTGCAGCTTTGCTGCTTTAGCATCACTTAAAACCAGAGTAAAAGAACTGGGATCATTTCACTTTATTAAACTCCAGAGGGGTTATTCCAAACCCACTGAGGCTGTGGGATAAACTCATCTTTCTGCTAGTTACCTCAGCTCCAGCACTGATCCCACTGCTCCAGCGCCTTCCTTTTCACAATCCCAAGGCTTTCCCACCCTCCTCAGGGGGAAAAAGTAAAAATTAAAAGCTTTCACATTTTTCTTTCTGTCATTTTGAGCAGGAAGACTTCTCGCTGTTCCATCAGTCCAGCACCTGAGAGTGAATTGTTATATTCAGGTTGTGCCTGCTGGAGAAACAAACATGCTGGGAGGGGAATTCTTTAATGAGAAATCCTAATTAAACTGGAAAAAGAAGTGCTTGCACCTTCTGCACCCAGAGAGAAAAACAAACAGCATTTCTTCAGGCTGGGTCAGTCCTGCAGAGGGAACCGTGGCAGCCCAGGGAGCTGGAATACCATGGATGCCATCCAGGCTTTATCCAGAAATTCCCAATTTAATGGGCAAAGAACAGCCAGGGTTCCTGGTTTCACTCTCCTTCTTCCAGAAAGGAAAAGAAATCCCCTTGGCCCCCATGTGGTTCCTGGTGCCTCAGCCATCCCCATTCCCTGGATCCCACATCCTGCCCTGGGCTGCTCCAGCCTCTCTCCACTGCTCCCCTCATTAAACACAATTAGTGGGGTGCATGGCAAATGATTAATTCCCAGTGACTTCCCAGCCCTGTGCTCCCACTGGAATAATGGGGAGGAAAGGTTAAAATCAGCTTTCTGCTCTTGGATGGCTCTTAGGGAACAGCTGCTCCTGGGGGGAGAGGAGTTTGTTGTGTTTTCTCCCCATTAATGCGAAAGCCCAGAAAAACAACTGGAGCAGGGCAGTGAAAGCCAGGCCTCTGCCCGGGCTCGGTCACCTCACTGGGATCTGTCACCTCTGTGGGCACCTGGAGCAAGGCACTGGATCTGTGTCCCACCAGCAGCTCAGCCTTTGGGGGCAGTGGGAATGAGAGCAGAGGGATTTGGGATTGGCTGCACATCACGGCCTGGGCAGGCTCGTGGTGGGAAAGGTGGGGTCTGACAGGTCCCACTCACCTGCCACAGGTGAGCTGTCACCTGGGAGCTGTGAACTGGGACCCCATCCCTTGAGTATCCATGAGCTGTGACCCAGTTCCTGGAGGATCCATGAACTGTGAGCTCATGCCTCAAGGATCCATGAACTGTAACCCCATCTCTTGAGGATCAATGAACTGTGACCCCAATCCCTTGAGGATCCATGAACTGGGACCCCAGTCCCTCAAGGATCCATGAACTGGGACCCCATCTCTTGAGGGTCCATGAAATGTGACCTAGTCCCTCAAGGATCCATGGACTGTGACCAAATCCCTCAAGGATCCATGAGCTANCCCTATCCCTCAAGGATCCATGGGCTGGGACCCCATCCCTTGAGGATCCATGAGCTGTGACCCAGTCCCTCAAGGATCTATGGACTGTAACCAAATCCCTCAAGGATCCATGGACTGTGACCCCATCCCTCAAGGATCCATGAACTGTGACCCCATCCCTTGAGGATCCATGAACTGTGACCCTATCCCTCAAGGATCCATGGGCTGGGACCCCATCCCTTGAGGATCCATGAGCTGTGACCCAGTCCCTCAAGGATCTATGGACTGTAACCAAATCCCTCAAGGATCCATGGACTGTGACCCCATCCCTCAAGGATCCATGAACTGTGACCCCATCCCTTGAGGATCCATGAACTGTGACCCTATCCCTCAAGGATCCATGGGCTGGGACCCCATCCCTTGAGGATCCATGAGCTGTGACCCAGTCCCTCAAGGATCTATGGACTGTAACCAAATCCCTCAAGGATCCATGGACTGTGACCCCATCCCTTGAGGATCCATGAACTGTGACCCTATCCCTCAAGGATCCATGAACTGTGACCCCATCCCTTGAGGATCCATGAGCTGTGACCCAGTCCCTCAAGGATCCATGGACTGTGACCCAGTCCCTCAAGGATCCATGGAGTGTGAACTCATCCCTTGAAGACCCTGAAGGGGGCAGGTCCTCCCTGAAGGCCCCTGGGGCCGATCCCCTGGGCAGGGGTGTCAGGTCCTTCCCCAGGCTCCGGCAGGAGCTGGTGGCTTTTACAGAACGGGAGCAATTCCAGTGAAATTGCTTTGCATCGAGGAGTGCATCATCCAAAAGGGAAATTGGAGGGCACTTTGTAGGGCAGAGGAGTGGAGTGTAAAGCACTTCACCCTGCCCTCCTCCCGGGAGCAGGGAATGAATTATTAACGGGATTTATCGCTTCTGTTTCCTCATCCCAAGGTACTCACACGGGGAAACGGGGAAATGGAACCGGAGCTGCGGCTCCTCTTGCCAAACACAGCAGTTACAGCAGGAGAAATTATTGATCAGGAGATTTTTATCTCAGGAAAAGCCTCAGGAGGAAATCGGCTCCAGCTGAGTCTGTGCCCAAGATGCTGCTGGGTTTGTTTGGGAGCCGGATCCCAAACCAGCATCCCACTGCTGCTGCCAGGCTGGATCCTGCAGGGAGGAATTCTGTGCCCTTCCCTGCCAGTGATGGCCCTGCAGTGCCAGTGATGCCTCCCTGCAGTGTTTTGGGGAGAGATCCCAGGCATTGGGGAGGCTGAGCATCCACCTCCTCCCTCCGGGACTAAAACCCTTTGGCGTTTCCCTGAAACCTCTCCTGGAAACCCGAGCACAAACCAAGCCTTCCTCAGGGCAGACGGGAAAAGGATGAACACAATTCCCAGTAGGAAAGGACAGGTAACACAGAGGTAACAAGTGACAGCAGAGGTGAAAAGTGACCACGGAGGAAGCAGCAGCTCAGGAGGGAGGGCAAAAAGCAAAAGGCAGCAGGAAGGAAGAGAGGAAATCCAGGCACCTGCAGGAAATCGTGGGGGATTCCCAGCCCAGCATGGAGAGGAGCCTGTGGCTCATGGCCCAGCTGGCTCCATTCCTCCCCTCTGCTCCTTCCTGCACGTTTGAAGCTCGAAATCTGCTCACAAATCACGTGGATCCGTTTGGTTTTTCCACCTCAGCCTCCTGCACAGGAGAGGGACCGGGAGCATCCCCAGCCTGCAATGCCACAGGAATTGTCCCCTGCAGGTCCTTGGCTCTGTGTCCCTGGGCAGGGATGGGCAGGGATGGGCAGGTCTGCAATCCCAGTGCTGCCTCAGCTGCTGTTTCCATTCCTCAAACACCCACCCAAGCAGCAGCCCAACACTGGGATGGGATCCCTGGAAGCCCCTCGGGGTCCAACCCCTCCCAGGGGCTCTCCAGGCCCAGCCATGAGCTCACCAGGGACACGATGAGGTTCAGCTCCAGGCACTGCCATCCGTGAGGAGTTTCCACCACTCACCTTCCCTGTGGGAACAGAACCCCTGGAGATGCCTGGTTTTGGGGTGCTCCACGGCCAGGAGCAGCAACAACCCCGTCCTGGTCCAGCCCCTCTCCCAGCCCCAGCAAAGAGGCACCGAGACGCTCCCAAGTTAAACTCTCCATTTATTGGAACCTTTTACAAAAAACTCAACATTGTGCTCGTGTCCAAGGAGAGCTCCTTGTCTCTCAGTTCCTGTTGGATTTGAAATCCCGGTGCTCGGGGCACCGTGGGCACAAGGGGAGGGCAGGGACCGTGTGACACGGGTGGGGCCGGGGCCGTGTCACCTCGGTCGTTGCTATTTACAGCGGGAAAGGCCTCGCTCCGCGCCCGGGGGAAGCAGCAGGAACTCGGGAACGGGGACAAGGTGCAGCTGCCAAGGGCCCTTCCCGTCTCCTCAGGGCTGGGGTGGTGGAGGCCACAGAGATGTGGCACTGCCCCAGGAGCTGCGATGGATCGTACAACCAAACCTGAGCTTCGGAGTGACCCTGGGACGCCCTGGAAATCCCGGGAGAACGAGGAGGGGGAACAAGGAAGGATGTTTGGGATGGTGGCACGGACGAGAGAGCTCTCTGGAAAAGGCCCTCTCCTCCCTGGTGGTGGGGAATGCCTCAGGAGCAGAAAGCTGGGCTGTGAATCCCACTCCTGTACTCCAGGGGTTTCAGTGGCTGTTTGGGATGATTTGGGAAAGAGCCACAGCAGCAGGACCGGGAGGGACAGCACCAGCCCTGCGGGTGGGGAAAGAGATGTTCCTGCTGGCATTTCGTTTCCTCGCAGAATTCCATCCCTCCCAATGCTGCTGCTGCCCGGATGTCCCCTGCAGCAGCCTCTTCACCCCCAAATCCTTCCCCTTTAGAGGTGCTCAGCAAGGAGGAATCCATCCCACAACACACACGGAGATCCCACTGCACATCCCTGCTCTGCCACAATACACGGGGGATCCTCCCAACAAAAAACCACCTTGGGAGAAAGGCCAAAGAGTCTGGGAGGAGGAACAGTTGGATTTGCTCTGATCCCTGATCTCAGCTGGCCCCAAATCAAACACACCAAGGGAAAGAGAATTCCCAGCCCGGGGCTCTGACACTCCGAGCATCCCGAGGCCCACAGTGCACTCGGCAATGCCAACACTTCCCATCCCTCCCGTGTTCCCCCAGGCTCTCACTGGAATATAACCCTCGGATTTTGGAAAGCCCGAAGGCTGCAGAGCAGTGCCTGTGTTCGGATCAAGTGCAGTCCACACCCACGGGGGGCTGGGAAGGCAGAGCTGGTCCCCGTCTGGGCTGTACCAGAGCCACGGCATCGCCGCTAACGAGCCCCCACTAATTAATTAAAGCCATGGCAGAGGAGCTCAGGCCCCTCGGGAACGCTGGAGCTGGTGCAGCTCCTGGCCAGTGCCACATCTCCACTCTGGGCAGGGGCAGGGGCAGGGAATCCTTCCAGGTGCTCCGGGGCCCCGCGGGAGTCTCCGATGGCATCCTAAGGAGACTGAGACTGCACTTTGAGCATCTGATGTTAAAAAAAAAGGGAATGGAAAGGGGGAAAAAAAAACATAGGAAAAGATGCCTTGATCCATGTTTTGCTGCGGTCAGCAGTGCTGGTGAAGGCACGAGCCATGGGCTCTGCTGGAACAGGCTGCTCCTTCCTCCCCTTCCCAGGGAGGAAGTGTCAGTGCCGATAGGAAAACCTTGGGAGAGGAGTTTGGAGAGGCCCCAGAAGGTGGTGCAGGAGGAGCATGGACAGGGCTGAGCTTGGGAATGAGCCCAGGAGCTGCTGCTGGCCCATCCCTGCTCCCACACACCAGGGGTGACTCCTGCTGCGGGGTGCTGGGCCAGGACAGCCACGGACATCGAGCTGACCACACAAGTGTCACCTTCCTGCCCACCCAGCAAGAGCTTCTCCAGGCTGCTTGTGAACTCCTGGGATGTGCTGAGGGAGAACATCCCAAGCTGTGCCCTTCCCTCGTGTGCTCCCCTCCTGTCCAGCTGGGACAGAAGCAGCATGGAGCAGCAGCTGGGCTCGGAGCTGGGCTGGTCCCCGGTGTCACAGCGTTCTGCTCTGGGGGAGAGGAACCAGCTCCAAACCCAGCTGTGAATGGGATCCCAGCAGCATCACACGATGGAAAGCTCCTGTTGGGATTAACCCTGGGACACGGCCTGAAGCCAGGGCTGAGGATGGGCTGGGGGTTAAGGCAGTTGTGCTGAGGCCCAGGGCAAACCCGACACGGGCACGGTGAGCTCTGGGGTGGGATGAGGCAGAGCGGGAATTGCAGCTCCAGCACACCCGGACTGGGCTGAGCACGGAGAAGGGTCAGAGCCTCCAGGAGCCTGGAGCACCCCCAGCCCCGGCCGTGCTGCAGGTGGATCTTCCCCAAGCCCCAAACACGCTCCCTGTCTTTAGAGGATCAGCAGGACAAGGTGGGAAAAGACTGAACAGCAGCAGCTGGACCCGCCCCGGGCTGCAGCACAGAGCTGGGGCCGGGAAGGACCATCCAGGCCAACCTCACCCTGCCCGAGGGCTCAGGGTGGGGAGCAGAGCAGAGCAAAGGGCTCCTCACCAGGTGACACCTGAGAGGCCTCAGCAGCAGCCACAGGGCCAGAGAAGCCAGGATCTGGGGTGTGGGAAGGGCTGTGCCACGGAGGAAGGATGGGCACAGCAGTGCTGACAGGAGCTGCCCTGATGCTGCACCCAAACACCTCCAACTCGGCCTTGCCACGATCCCCTCGGATGGGCTGAAGGGTCCAGAGGGGGAAATGGGGTGGGGAGAGAGGAGGGAAAAGAAAAGAAAACAAAAAAGCGCCTCACGAGGCAAATCTAAAACACTTTCATTTAAATAACAATAATTATAATTAAAAAGAACGGCTGCCCTTGGCTAGCAGAGGGGCGGGGCCAGCGAGCCATTCCTCAGTGTACGATCCATGGGAGTGTCCTCGGGGAGCCGGGATCCCGTTCCCTGTCCTGGGGTAGCGCAGGGAAGGAGGGCAGTGCCCGTCCCAATCCAGGCCGTCCGGTTTGCCGGCCGGAGCGAGGCCGGAGTCCGCAGCCAACGGCCCCAAGGAAGCAGCCCCGTGCCGGCCTCTCCCGCCCGTGGAGCTGGGAGCTGGCAGTGTCCGGCCGCTCCCGTTCCTAGATGAACTTGAAGCATTTGGTCTTGTCGTGGGGCAGCCGGGTCTTGAAGAGGACCGAGTCCACACGGAACTGGGTGTAGAGCAGGGGCATGTACCCGTACACCTTCACAAAGAAGTTGATGCACTTGTGCCGCTCGTGGAAGTGGGAATCGTCGTGGGACAGCGCCTGGGGGCAGCCGGGGCAGCGGAACGTCCAGCGGGAGGTCACCTGCAGGGAGGGACAGAGGGGTCAGTGCCACGCTGCCCACAGGGCCCTGCCCGGGGCACTGCGACGGGGGCTCAGATACGGATGGAATCTCTGGAATCTCAGGATGGATGGGGTTGGAAGGACCTCAAAGCCCATCCAGTGCCTCCATTGCCATGGGCAGGGACACCTTCCACTAGCCCAAATTGCTCCAAGCCCCCTCCAGCCTGGCCTTGGACACTCCCAGGGATCCAGGGGCAGCCACAGCTTCTCTGGGCACCCTGTGCCAGGGCCTCCCCACCCTCCCAGGGAACAACTCCTTCCCAATATCCCATCTATCCCTGCCCTCTGGCAGTGGGAAGCCATTCCCTGTGTCCTGTCCCTCCATCCCTTGTCCCAAGTCCCTCTCCAGCTCTCCTGGAGCCCCTTTAGGCTCTGGAAGGGGCTCTGAGGTCTCCCTGGATCCTTCTCTTCTCCAGGTGAACACCCCCAGCTCTCCCAGCCCGGCTCCAGAGCAGAGATCATCTGGGAACCTTCCACCAGACACGGAATTCAGTCTGATTTCATCTTCCAGTATCAAACCTCAATTCTGCGCTGTGGCAAGGATTTGGCTGATTCCCGAGGCTGAGCTTTCCCACTGGAGCTGCATTTCCCCGGAGCAGAACAACCCCTGACACAGCACTCACTCCCCAGGCACAGCTTCTCCAGCGATGCCAACCCCAGGCCACGCCCCTGGCTCCCAGTTTTTTACCTTGATGGGAGGTTTCCTGGTCAGGTGGGACACCAGGAAGTTCATGGCGATGTCCTCGCAGTTGATGTACTCGTCCACCATGTCGCGGATGGCCTGGGGCATCACGTACGAGTACAGGTACGCGTAGTACTGGCAACGGGGAGAGGCACAGCGTTCTCACGGGGGACAGCAACACATTTGGGATGTGTCTGACTCAAAACTCCACAATCCCAGTGGAGATTCCCCGTAATGGAGTTAACCCCGCACCGAGATCCACTGTAGCCACAGCAGCAGCGAATTTCCCACAGCCACCACCCTCCCTGAAGCCCAAGCTCCTGTAACCTCAGAAATTGAGGAATGGGGAAAAGGCACAGCGTTCTCACAGGTGACAGCAACTCATGAGGCATCTGCGATGTGTCTGACTCAAAGCTCCACAATCGCACTGGAGAGATTCCCCGTAATGGAGTTAACCCCACAGCAAGATCCACTGTAGCCAGCAAATCCACAGCAGCAGCAAATCTCCCACAGCCACCACCCTCAGCAAATCCCAAGTTCCTGTAACCTCAGAAATCGAGGAATGGGGGTTCCAGCCCCCTCAGATCCTGCTCTCTGCTGCTGTGGGGTCAGCAGGGCAGGAAGAGCCACTGGATACCCTTCCCCTGGCACTCAGGACCAGGTTCTGGCCATGTTTCAGTTTGGAGAAAGCGAGGGAAGAGGAGCTCCCAGATTTGTCCTCAAAAACCCACAACCCCCAGAGCTGCAGCCTCGGGTGGCTGTGAGCAGGAAGGGGCAGCTCCGGGGGTGCCTCACCTTGTGGAAGAAGGCAGCACCAGTGAGCACCATGGAGAGCTCGCAGGAGTAGTTGGAGTTGTAGAGCCAGGACTGGTGGGGGATGTCCCAGGCGTGGTAGCGCCCCGGGAAGCCCACGATGCGATCCCTGGCCTCCCTCCACACCCTGCAAACACAAAACTGTCCATGAGACACAGCCCTGGGAGCTTCCGAGGGGCTGCAAGGGATGGAGGGGTCTCTACATGAAAGGGTTTGGCCACTGCTGATCCAAGGAATGCCCAAGAGGAAAGTGTTAAAATGTGCTCCTCTCCTAGAGCACAGCCGAGTGCACAGGGAAAGTTCCTGACCCATAAATCAGGGATTTTGTAGCTCATCAGGGCTCTTTTGGAGGTTTGAAAGAAAACTGAGGCCAGAGCAGCCCAGGCTCAGCCTGGGAGGAGCCCAACACCTCCTGGCCTCTTCCCCAAATCCCTGGGACTTTCCACCTCCCAAAGCTCTGTAAAGCCAAGATAACATCCATCTCCCTTCAGGAAAGCTTCAGGGTCAGGCTGGACGGGGCTTGGAGCAGCCTGGGATAGGGGAAGGTGTTCCTGCCATGGCTGAGCTTTAAGGTCCCTCCCAACCCAAACCATTCCAGGACTCTGTGATTCCATAACTCTGTGAAAAGCTGCTGAGATGGGGATGGCCCCGGTGCCTCCCGAGGGAATTTTGGATTGCCAAACTGCCAGCTCCTCATCCCAAACTGCAGCTTCCCGGGCTCTGGCCATGCAGGAGAAGCCTCCAGAGCCCCGAGTGCCTCCCTCACCCCAGCACGTGCTCACAGTCCTGCCCTGGGAATGAAATCCTGAGCTTTGCACGTGGGAGCGTGGGATTGCTCAATATTCTGCTCTCCTCTGCAGCTCACGCTCCTCCAGAGAAATCCCCCGGGAGAGCTGCAGCACTGGCAGGAATAATGAAGGAAAAAGGCAGTGCCTAATGCCTAAGCTGGGAAACAAACCCAGCTTCCACAGGCAGGGGTGCTGCCTTCCTTTGGATCGCTCAGTCCCTCCTCCCTGCTGCTCAGTGCCCGAGCTGGGACTCCACACTGCAGCACAGAACTCCCTGTGCACACAGAAGGGTTTTCCCTTCTTCCCAGGCACAAAACTGGGCAAAAAGTGGCATTTTTGAGGCTTTTTTTTCTCACATGGATGGAAATTCTGGAGAGCTGCAGGAGGAGAGCAGCTGAGGAGACCGAGATTCCCTGAGCTTTCCTCACACCTGTGGAGCACAGATGCGTTTGTTGTTCAATCCTCCGCTCCAATTAATGAAATTCCAAGATAACCTGCTAATGAATCCCGAGGAATCAGCACCACCAGCAGCTTCCCTGGCTCCCTGCTCCCCCCAGCACTTGTTTGCTGCAGTTTCTGTCAGTCCAGGGTGATTGTTTAGAAAAGCTGGAAGTCGAAACCACTTTTCCCTTTCACTTCTCCCACATCTTTGCTTTCCTACGAATGTGACACCTCTTCCTTCCCAGCCCAGCCACAAAAATCAGGATTTCTCTGGAGAATCCTTCTGGGGGTGCTCAGGGAGCTGCCTCCAGCTCCCTCCTGAGTGGCAAACAGGGAAAAACAAGGCTTTTGGCCCCAACAATCAAAGCCTGGAGCAAAGTTTCACAAAGCACAGTTGTTGTGGGCAGAGGTTCACTCCGGTGCCAAGACTGCAGCAATTCCTGGGAATGTGTTAACACAGGGAGGCTTTGTGGGAACGGGGTGTCTGTAAGCAGGGATCTGAGTGAGAACAACACAGGGCACTTAAAACATTCATTTGATGCTCTCCAGGGCTAATCAGCAAAACCTCGGCCAGGCAAAGGAAAACAGAGACAAAAAAAGGGGAGAAACCAGCCCAGTTCGGATAAAGAGCCTGGAACGGGGCAGGGAAGGGGAGCCAGGAATCCTGACGCCTCCTCCTGCACTTCAATCCTTCTCACACCTCGTTTCTCATCTCTCTGGTGGGTTTCCAGGCATTCTGTGCCTTTTAATCCTCCTCCCGAGCAGGTTTTGGTCCCTGCCTCCCTCCCTCAGGCAGCTGCCGGGTGTCCTCCGGCTGGGAATTGCAGTCCCTGCTCCCAGTGCCACCCTCCCCCCAGCCCCTGGTGCCACCCTCACCCCAGCCCCTGGTGCCACCCTCACTCCCTGCTCCCGGTGCCACCCTCACCCCAGCCCCTGGTGCCACCCTCACTCCCAGCCCCTGGTGCCACCCTCACTCCCTGCTCCCAGTGCCACCCTCTGCTGTGGGCAGGGGCACCTCCCACTGTCCCAGG
>VWZT01008276.1:172950-183584 GCA_013397055.1 Pachycephala philippinensis | reverse complement strand
TGATGCCTTAGGTTTTAGCTTTTATATGTTTCAAATCCTGCATTCCCAGTGTGTAACTCTGCAGTGTCCTGCAGCCTGGGAGCTGCTGCTCTCTCATGCTGAGACAGACAGAACAAAGCCTCTCCAGGCTGCTCTCCAAGGACACCCAGCCCGGCCTAGGCCCAAAATGTGTAACCCAGCATCTTGAGAAGGGGGGCAAGCTGAGGGGAAATTCCATCATTAGCTAAAGTTTAATTGGTGAAATTGGGTTGAGATGCAAATGGACCAAAGCTATAAAAGTGTGAAGAACTCGTGACTCGGGGTCCATCTTGGGTGTAGCCTTTGGCCTGCCCAGGGTGTGCCTCTGAAGGCCTTTCAAATAAATATCCACCTTTATTCCCTTCCTCCTGTCTGTCTCTGTTTCTAGGTTGGCCTCTTCAGGCATCAAGACCTGGGGCTTGGCTCCAGAGGTGCCACCGTTGTCCCCACCCATCAAGGACAGCCACATCTGGGAGCTGAGGATCTCCCACCCACACCCCAAATCCTCGTTCCCAGCTGGTTCCTTCCCACCCTCCTCTCTCTCTGCAGAAAGCACACAGGAAGCCAGGGCTCCTCCAGCTCTCCCACGTGCACATGTGGGAAAGGAATCAATTAAAAATCAGCCAGTCTAGGCTTAATAGAGGTCAGGGAGGGCTCTGTTGGAGGACTCTGGGAGATGGCAAACTCTAGGAAAAGGGAACAACGAGTTCCAAATATCCCTGAAGCCACCCTGTCACACAGATTTATTTTCAACTCCTAGTTTGGTCAAAGTCAGACATCTTTTGATTAAGAAAGTCGCCTGGATCAGCATTTGAGACCCAGAGACTGAGATACACCAGGGTCCCTTCCCTCTGCACATCAGGCACAAGTGCTGGGATTATTCCCAAGGTTCCTTGGAAGCAGGGAAGGGAGTGCAGACCCACAAACAGGATAAATCCCATCCTTTATTATCACAGCCGACTCCACTCCCGCTCCCTCTGCGGCCGAGCTGTGAGATCAGAGTGGCACCACAAACGCAGCCAGAGATGGGCACGAGGAAGAGAAGAACTCTGCCTGGTCCCACCAAACAGCACCCTCCTGGAAGCTGTGGGATTTTTTGGAAGTGAAGCTTCAAAAAAGCTTCAGTCAGGAGGAGTTTGCACTGAGCCAAGCAACAAATGTGGGGTGTCAGGCAGGGACAAAGCACACGGCCTCGGGATGGGTAACAGGAGGAATTTCTCCATGGAAAGGGTGCTCAGGCATTGGAAGGGGCTGCTCAGGGAGGTTTGGAGTGCCCATCCCTGGAGGTGTCCAAGGAATGTCTGGATGTGGCACTCAGAGCTCTGGGATGGGGACAAGGTGGGCATCGGGCACAGCTTGGACTCGATGGCCCCGAAGGACTTTTCCAACCTCAATGATTCTGTGATTCTCTCAACATCCTGCCTACAGCGGGAATTCTGGCACTGGGTGAGGCTCCATATGGAAACCACACACCCGAGGTTCCCTTTGCTGAAGATGACTTTGATCCTGATGTCCCTGAGCTCTGTGTTACCTCCCCTCATTTCACAGGAGAGAAGAGGCCAATCCTGGGCACGTTGGCTCCGTGACAAGCAGCCAAGCTCTCTGCCAGCACAGGTGCCAAGGAGAAGCCAAAGCAGCTGCTGCCATCGCCGCAGATGCCACCCAAAATCTCTGCAGCCCATTCCCAGTGAGACAAAATTGGAGTAAATCCCACGAGTCTGACCAAGGCCGCATTTTTAACTCGATTTTCTCAGTGTTTTATCGCTACCCGTTCCTGGGCAAGCTGAGCTGCTCCACAAAAGCTGGCAGGATCACCGTGGCTCTCAGCCCAGACCTCCAATCTGCTTGGCTGCCCCTCCCAAGGACAACCACCGTGGTGCTTTTTGAAGACTTCCAAGGGCAGCCTCACACCCAGCGGCGCCGGTGCCCTGCCCACGCAGAACCTTCTCCCTCCTGCCAACCTCAACTCCCACCATGAGAAAACCCTCGGAGCACAGAAATTCATCCAGCTCCTACTGGCCAGCATCCTGCTTCCCAAAGCCAAAAGCACAGATCCAGGCCTTTGGCTCAGCCAGGAGTTCTTCATTTCACGAGAAATGAGATAATCTGCCCTCACTCGATATACAACGCGAGGCTCCTCCCGGCACGTTGCCAGAGCTGCGTGGGCAGGGAGGAGATGGGATGCCAGCACGGCATTTCCACCAGAGCCAAGCCCCTGGGATGATGCCTTTCCTCCCCACAGCCACGCTCTTTTTCCCAACACAGACCCAAAAACTCGAGGAAATGAGTCCAGCACAGCATGGGACTCCGGGGCGTTTGTGACAGCTCCCGATGAGCTGCAAATCCAGTGGGAATTGCTGCCCTGCACTTGGACACTCCGTGAGCTGGGTGTCAAAGCTCCTTCCAGACACACTGCCAGATCTGAGCAGGCTGGCATTTTGTAAAAAAAAATAGATGTTCTTTTGGCCGTGTTTGGGATAATTAATGTTTAAAAAACTTGGGAGGCAGAGGCGAAATCACAGATGCACAAAAAGCAGCCTCGAGGTGTTTGTTAAGACAATGATATTTGGATGTTATCCTGGGGTTGACACGCTCAGATCCTGATGTAGTGATAAATGGGAATGGCTGTGACCTCAGCTCCTAAAGGAACCCCGTTACCACATCCAGAGCCAGGATGCTGGGATCCTCCTGCATCCCAGGGAAAGCCACAGGGGGATGTGCTCCTCTCTCTGTGACTGCTCTCTCCCCACCAACCATCCTTGGCACTCCCAGTTGTCTCCAAGCTCTGTTCCAGGACTGGATGAGTCCCAGGACGTGATGGGTGTGGGATGAAGCTGTGGGTGGGTAAGGGGCACATCAGTCCTCACCCACCCCACGGAAATCCTCTGGAATCTGCTCTGTTGCTGGATTTGATGGCACCAAAACCACCCATTTATCTGAGCACCCACCCCAAACCTGAGACATTCACAGCAGGATGTTTCCTCAGTCACTCATCGCCTGAGGAGCTGTCCCTGGTTTTCACAGTGGTTTCCCCTGGCAATTCTTCACCTTCTTGTTTTTCCTTTAATCTCCCCTTGTAAAGATGGATCGGGAAGTTATTGTTATCCCCTTTCTCATGTATTAATTATTCCCTGCTCCCTCCTCTTCACCTTGAAACAGCTCCAGCCCCTCCTTTCTGCCCTGAACCTCCGGCTTTGCTACCTCCGACTTAAAGCCTTTTCAAAATCTGAATTAAAAGGATTTATAGACTATTTTAAGACTCATCTCCAGAGGTATGAGAAGGGTATTTAGCTCCAAAGCCATCCAAAGGCAGCGCATGCTGAATGTAAATTGGCAAAACAGATGCATTTTTAAAACACGCGTAATTAAATAATGCAACATAAAACCCGGCATAAATTATCCCCCGCTGAGAACAAAACCACACAGGAAGATACCACGGAAAGGCTTTTTTTAAACTGATGCTGTGTCCATGCACGGAAAATGTGCAAACACTTGGTCTCCCTTTAAACTCCTCAGCTGAGATCAGTGGGTCGCTCATCTCCGAGAGGAGAAAACAGCTTGAGATACAAATAAAACTGATTATTTATTCATTTTCATACAGGAGCAGCTGTCTCAGCTTCCCAGAGAAACTAGAGGAGAAGGATGCTCGTTTTAACATTAAAGGGATCCAGATACTTATTTTTATTCTCTGTGTGTTGCTGTTAGTGGCTGTGCAATTAGAGATGCACATGGAGTCGGTTGTCCAATTAGATTTATTTTACAATTAAGTGTAATTATTTGGCTCGAAGAAGGTCCCTGGGATAACACACTGTCATGTTCCAATACCTCCACTGCTGCAGCTCATTCCCTTCTCAACTTCCCGAAATTCCTCGGTGTGCTTTCCATGAAAGCTCGCAGGGAAAAGCTGCGGAGTGCAAAGCTCATGATCCAACTTCCAGTAGCAGGTCTGGGATCATGAGCCAGATTTCCGAGCTGCTGTTTGCTGTGAAGCCAGGGAAAGTCATTTGAAGAAGAAAGAGCTCTCTCTTTTGAGGGTTTTGATACTGATAACCCAAATTTTTTGTTTGGTGGGGCGTTTTTTTTCAGTGGAAAAGGCAATTCCCAAAGGTGTGATCGTGGAATCACAGGATCATTAAGGCTGAAGAGATCTAAGGTGATCAAATCCAACCATTAACCCATGATCCACACCCAGCACATCCACACGTTTTAAAACCACCTCCAGGGAACTCCAGCACTGCCCTGGGCAGCTCCAATGCCTTTCCATGGAGAAATTCCTCCTGGTGTCCAACCTGAACCTCCCCTGGCACAGCCTGAGGCTGTTCCCTCTCCTCCTGTCCCTGTTCCCTGGGAGCAGAGCCCGACCCCCCCGGCTGCCCCCTCCTGTCAGGGAGTTGTGCAGAGCCACAAGGTCGCTCCTGAGCCTCCTTTTCTCCAGGCTGAGCCCCTTTCCCAGCTCCCTCAGCCTCTCCTGGAGCTCCAGCCCCTTCCCAGCTCCGTTCCCTTCCCTGGACACGCTCCCAGAGCTGAGACACTCCAGGGAGACGATGGACAGCAGCAGGAGTGTCCCCAGCAGGGATTCAGCACAAGCAGGGCATCCATCCACTATTATCTGTCAACTCTGAACTTCATCCTCTGTGCCTCTGCTCCCTCTCCAAATACCCCTTGGCTGCTTTAGTGGTAATTTTAACAGCAAAGAGGTTGCTGGATAAATCATTTTCCTTCTAAAGCTCTGGATAATGACACCCCTGGCGTGTCCCAACATCATGTGGTGTTATTTTAACAAACCAGTGCCATCCACCCTTCCCTAACCTCACAGGGCAGCTATTCCATTGAGGAATCCCTCCAAACAACTCAGAGATCTCAGGATGGAAAAAGCCTCTTGGAGGATTTTCACAGCTTGGTACTACAGAGCAGGAATGTCTCCCTTTTAGATTCAAAGTCACAAAACCTGAGGAATTTCACCCAACAGCCAGTGAGGTGGTGAAACAGAAGTGTTGGATGGATAAAGCACAGAGCCAGGAATTCCAGGCTGGAGAAGCCCAGCTCTGTATCACTTCATACAGGAAAAAACAACAGGCTGGTATCAGCTCACCCATTTCCATCCCTGATGAATTTTATTTGCACTGTAAAACTCAACCCAAGGGGAAGGAGCTTCCCACGGTGGGCTCGCCATCTCTCCAGCATCCTGTGTCTGGCTCCGTGTCTCCATCCAGCCCTGGTGGCTGAGCTCTCCCCAGACAAGGTCCAGGAGCGTGTTCTGATGAAATGGGGACACCTTCCTCACACTGCCTGCGCCAAACCCACTTTGCTAATATCAGGTAAAACACAGAGATGCCATTTGGGACCACTGTTGAACAAGAGAACACAAAAAGAGACAGAAGGAGGGCAGGCAGCAGCTTTTAACTCCATCCAAAAGGTGCAGTGTTACTGCCTGGAGCTCAGGGATGAGGGATTCAAAGCACTTGTGGGTAGCAAAAGCTCCCCAGACTGGTAAATCCCAACAGCTCAGGAATGGATGAGCACTGTCAGTGAGCCTGGGAACAGATTGCACCCTTCTGCTCCAGATCTGACCCAGCTCAGACCCCTGGGACTCAGCAGGAATTTGGCTCAGCCACCTGCAGATCCTTGGAGCTCCCTGGCCCATCCCTGGAGCAGGGGGAGCCTGAGGAGCAGCCAGGTTGGAGTGACCACTGCTCTCATCTCCTGGATCCGTTTCGGGACTCGCAGGGAAGCTGGCACTGCACCAGGCAGGGCAGAGCTGCACAAGGAACTGACTGGGAAAGCCTGGCCTTGTTTTGGCAAAAATACTCAGCTTCCCTGCCTGCCTCACCTTCCTTCCCAGCTGTGCTCCCAGGGGAGCACTCAGAGATGTGTCAGGCCAGGCACAAGCTCCTTGTTATCCTTGCAAGAGCCAAACGAGAGCCCAAGAACCACTCACAGACTGCAACTCCCTGACCTGATCTCAACAAACAAGCAAAACCCCAAAACTTCCGAAGTGTTAAAGCCCGGATCTCCCTCAGCCCATCACCAGCTAATTCCTGCACTTCCCTTTTCCCTGGAAAAGAAACATCACCAGTCCCCTGCTCCGTGCTGAGAAGTCTGGCAGCAACGGGACGGGGAGCCAAGGGGTGGATCTGAGAAGGGCTCTCACATCCCATCTGTGAGACAGGAGATGGAAAAGTCAGGAGGCGGCTCTGGAGCATCCCTGGAACCTCCTCCCCTTGCCAAGGCATCAGAGCCGGGCAGCACCAGGTCATGGCACGGGAGGAAACACAGCAACTTCCATCCTGGAGCCACAGAAATGCACAACGGAGAGGCAGAGAAGAGGAAAGTGCTGGAAATGCACGGGCTGTGATCCCAGGGGATTATTGGAAATACCTCCTTTCTGCTCACCAAGTGAAGCAGAGCTTATCTTTCCACACTTTGCTCTTTGGCTGATAGCCCGGCTGCTTTAATTACCAGAGGCTTTCTCAGTGCAAATCCTCTGTATTGTTGTGCAATTACTCCTTCAGCAGGTTGCTCCTCGGGATCTGCCAGACAGGATTTCCACTACAGCAGGAAAACAAAACACCTGGCAGAGCAGGTGCCATTAGTTGTAAATTTGTTCACACTGGTGCCTCTCACTCTCCTCATCCACATTACACCCGAGGATGCTCGGAGATGTTTGCAGCATTTCAAAGCTGCTCTGTCCCATCCTACAGGAGCTTCAGTGCAAACATTTGTATCCGAGGGCATCCAGTGAACATCTCAGCCCAACAAAGGGAGGGAATTGAGTCAGACTATAACTCACTGAGAAGCTACTAAAAAACCCGGAATATAAACTCGGATACAGCAGAGCCAAGAAGCCATCAAGTTTGCAGGCAGGTTATTGTTTTGATGGGAAGAGGACAGTGGATTTATTAATGTTTATGTGGCTGGGAGCAGCAACCATAAAGCACTCAGGCACATAAACTCACTTTTGGCTTCCAGGTTTATTCCAGACCGGAAGCCTTCCAGGGAATTCTGAGATGAGAAGGCTGAGATCTCACTGGGGAAGTTCTGGATGAAATGAAGACAGCTTGCTGCCCTCAAATCCATGATGGAGGGATGTGAGCTGCTTTATGGAACGTTAGAAGAAAATAACTGTCCCAGTACCCACACCATGATCCCCAAATTGGTGTTTTATCCCTTGTTGTTCCAGGAGCACAACTCATTGGGAACTGCATTTTCCATCAGCTCCAATTAGAGGACAGGGTTGGGATGTCCTCCTGAGTGTGGCCAAACAGAGGGAGAAGCATCTTCCCCAAACACACAATTTTCCAGTGACAGATCTGGATACAAGGCCCAGACGGGTTTCTGAGGAATTTCCCTTTGCTTGTAGACTTCAGTTTCTGGATCCTAATTGCTGGAATCCTTGGCTAAATCCTACTTTACCTGCTCCATGTCTCACACCAGCCCATCATTCTTCTGCCCAGAGGAGCAGAGAGCCCAAGCCACGGGCAATGTCACATCCTTCAAAGCGTGATTTATCCCAAGGTTAATAACACTTTTAATACTTGCTTCAATGAAATCCAGGAGGATTCCATCAAGAGGCAGTCAGTGCATTACTGCCAAACACATGGTTGGGATGGATCCAGACTCCCACAAGCCACAGGATGGGTTGGGAATTTAAGACCAGCATGTGTTAGGAATTATAGAGTTCACATAAATCAGTCACAATCCAAAACAATTCCTTTTATAAACTTCCGATAAAATCAGCCTAATTAATATCAGCGTTCTGAAACCAATTTGCTTTGTCACCTGCATTCAGAGCAGGAGGAAAATGAGCCCTGTTGGAAAGAATTCCCCAGTTTATGGCTGTTGTGAAGCTTTTCTTATTCCCTCTGAGCTCTGCTCTGTCACAGTCCAAGATGGGGCTGTCCCCTGTCACAGAGATGAGCCAGGCTCCCACCAGCTGGGCTCTGGGCAGCTCTGAGATCAAAGCCACACTCAGCCCTTCCACATCCACGTTGGAAATGGAATTTCCCTGCCCCAAATGCTTTCAATGTCGAGAACAAAACCCATTTCTCTTCCCTCCAGGAAGCCCAAACCCCTTAGAGTTCGGTTCAAACGAGCATTCAGAAAGCTGAAGGCTTTGCTGAATTATTTGGATCTGGAAGTGTTACCTGGGAAGACAGAAGCTTCACCACATTTCCCATCTTTCTGCTGTTAGAAAACCTGGGAACAGGTGGAAACAGCATTTCTGTGAACTTATATGGAAACATAAGTGGATGTTTTAGTGACCAGGTGTGCCTCAGTTTCCCTCTAGTGCCCTCAGCTCCTTGCTGATGGTCCTTTAGTGATACTAACTAACTAACTGATTAATTAACTAAAGCCTTCAAATAAATGGAAGTGTCTGAAAACTACTGATTTTCTCATAGTTTCTTCAGTGACATCCCCTCACTGTCATCAGGAAAGAAAGGCTCCATCCTTTCTGGGTGCTTGTAGTGAAACAACTGATTCCAGGGATTCTGGAGCCAGGACAAGAGGAAAACAAACTGCAGCCCCCGGTTCTGAATCCAGCTACTCCATCACCTGTTGTCACTGGCTTTTCACAGGAGATGAACCTTTTCCAGAAGTCCAGGAAAGAGCCAGGTGCTGCTTTTTGGAGAGAGGAGCACTCTGTATGCCCAGCAGGGCAGGGAGACCCATCAGGCTTTATCACTAAGCACGGTTTGATTTTAAGAAAATGGGAAAAAAGCATCCATGAGTTTGATAAGGGAGAGCAGCACCTGCTTCCTCACCAGACACAGGAGAGGAAAGGGGAAGGGACTGTGGGGAAAAGGGGTAGGAGACAGTCCAGGGGGTGGCTGCTGCTGCCAGCCCAGCCCAAAACATGGCAGTAAATCATCACCTTCTCCTTGAGAGCTGCAAAGTGTCTGCTGATCGATCCACAGAGCTTGGGGAGGCACCTGGGAGCTACATCAGACACGCAGCAACAAGCACTGATTAAAACCTCTCTCTTGCTTCTCATCTCTTTCTCTAACTTCAAATCCAAGAGGTACCTTCCTCTCTGTAACCTTCTTGTGTCCCTCACAGCTGCCTCTTTGATGTCCCAATGCCCCACGAGGTCCCTCCTGTTCCAGCAAACACAGATTTTCTTTTGTCCCATCTCTTTAATACCCGAATTCCCGACCTGGGTGAGTACAGCTCACTCCTTCCCTCCTGTGCCAGGGGATCCATCCGTGTCTTGTGGCACAGCACCAAGTTATGGCCACTCTGGGAGCCAGGGCTGTCTTCACAAATAAGGCACCCTGTGTAGAATGCACAATCAAATGGCTTTGCACAGCACAACTGCTCCACCAGGACAGATAAAAGCCTGGGAAGAAAGGAAATGCAGATATCCAGGCTCTGGGACTTGATGGGAAGAAGGGCGTAGCTCGCAGTGAAGGGGATGACAACGCTCAGTTCCATCACAACAAAGCCACAGAGGATGAAAAGTGGGCGAAAACAAAAGGAAAAAAGAGAGGAAATGCATCCACACACTCCATTCCCCCCCATGCTTGTTCCAGCGTACGGAATAATTTGGGGGCATTTGGTATTCTGTTGGTATTTAAACAGGTCAGAATAAAACACTAGAAGTAGCAGGAATCCAGCCCTGGATAAACAGTGTGGGTTTTGCTGCTGCAGTGCCTGCAGTGCCAAGTCCTGCCGTGCTGCTTTTGTCCCCCAGCAGTTGTGGCAGAGCCTGCTCCAAACGGGGAGCACTGGAGATGCACAGGAAGCTTTCGTGGTGATGTTTCATGGCTTCAGCACGGGGGACTGGCCCCTGGGACATCTGCAGGCTTTCACGTGTGACAAAACCCACCCAATTACGTCCCCAGCAGCGTGCAAGGACGCTTCCCTCCCTTGATTTTCCTTTCCAATGCCCCAAATACACTTCCTTCTGGTCACCGACCCCATTAGCTGCCTCCTGAGCCAAGGGAATCCGCAGAGCTGGGGCTACAGCAAGGTTTTATCTGTGGAAAAGCCATCACAAACCAGCATATGGCACGGGGGAGAATGAAGGGCTGGGTCTAGGCAGCAGCAGCGAGGATTGTGAGGGTGTTGGAGTTAATATTCCGAGCGCAAATTCCGAGGAGTCGGCGCTGCTTGTTCCATTATCATCCCACGTTCACGCACCGCTGCACCTTTGCTCAGGCCCCGCAGTGACAAGCATCTGGATTTTAGGATTCGCAGGTAAACTAAGCAGCAAATTTGTTCCTTCCTCTGCTGCTACACAACAGAAGAAATACATATGGAGATGGCAAAACTCACAGGGATTTCAGAACTCAGCCGTGTCCTCGGCAGCACCGGCTCCGCCGGCAGCAGGTGGTGCTGTGAACCCAGCAGCAGCGCCCAGGCACTTCTCTGGAATATCCCCCTGCCCAGGCACTTCTCTGGAATATCCTCCTGCCCAGGCACTTCTCTGGAATATCCTCCTGCCCAGGCACTTCTCTGGAATATCCCCCTGCCCAGGCAGTTCTCTGGAACATCCCCCTGCCCAGGCAGTTCTCTGGAACATCTCCCTGCCCAGGCAGTTCTCTGGAACATCCCCCTGCCCAGGCACCTCTCTGGAACATCCCCCTGCTCAGGCACCTCTCTGGAATATCCCCCTG
>VWZT01008276.1:156099-172352 GCA_013397055.1 Pachycephala philippinensis | reverse complement strand
TGGAACATCCCCCTGCCCAGGCACCTCTCTGGAACATCTCTGGCACTGCTCTGTGTTCACTTTGCCTCTGTCTCGCCAGTTCTTTTCTTCAGGGTTTACATTAAAAGATGCTGAGCTGTTCTTCTAATCTGATGTTTATTAATTCTTATCTATGGCATAGCTGCACGGGATGTGCCCTCTAAGTACCAAGGTGGAAAAATGGCCCCGAGTTCTAACTTCCAAGGCCATTTAAAGGCCAAACTATCCAATTATCGAATGCCACCTAACTTATTTTTACTTATAATCCAGTGCTATTCATCTATAAGCTGCACTGTGGATTTTTGGTACCAATACCAGAACAATACCTGAACATCTAGATTTGTGAAGGAGGAAAGAAGAAGAACAAACCTACACCCAAAATCCTCCATCTTGTTACTAAATCCCATAAACCTAATTTTCTACATCTCTACATATTTCACCCAGTGACATAACAAATTTCTTTTTAATTACACAGCAACCATCTCAGTGCTATCACATAAAAAAGGAAGCCTTTTCCAAGGTCTCAGGTCAAACGCAGTGTGTTTTTGGGGGCCATTATCTGTCAGCATAGAAAGACTGAAATTCTCTGAACTCAGGGTTCCAACACATCTCCCTGCCCAGGCACCTCTGTGGAACATCTCCCCATCTCCCTGCCTTCTAAACCTGCTCTCGTGGAGAAACTGAGCTCAAAAACCTGGGATACACTGCTGGTAATGCTGGTGCACTGAATATGGCCTGTTCAACCAGGGATGGGACAAATCTCCTGTGTGAAGTGACTCAGTGCTAAGAAACACGGGGATTTTCTCAGCTGATTTTGAGTGCGTTGTTCCTTCTGGGAGTAAACCTGGAGCCCCCCACTCCCACATGCAATCCAGGACCCCAAAGCAAAGTTGGGTTTCTTCTGATTTGGAACACAAGAGCTGTGAGTGACAGTAAGGCAGGGAAAAGCAGGATAAAGCTGGGACTCACCAAAAAGTTTCTGCAGGTGAGTTAGCCCAAAAAAGTCACACCACCAAGGAAGGGTTTGGTGAATGCTGAATTACCAAGCTGAACCAGACCCTGAGCTGGTATTTCAGCAAAGCTCCCAGGAAGGAAAAGGATTGATTGAAGTGGTGGTGATCAGCACGGAGGTCTTATTCTCTTTTTCAGCTCCTGGTCAGTGTGATGATCTCACCCTGGATCACACACACCACTGCAGCTTATCTCAAGCTGCTGCTTAGTTTGGAAGGTTGGTGCTGCTCTTACCAGAAAACCAAGCTTGAGGATCCAGCTGCTTGCTGAAGGACAACCAGAGAAGCTCATGGTGCCACCATGGCCACCACCATGGCCACCATCCTCACCAGGTTCTGTCCTCTCCTCTTAGCCAGAAGCATCACTTACAGATCCTGCTGTGCTCCTTAAAATGGAGATACCAAAGACCCTTTGAGTCCTTCTGCTGGAAAGGACGTGCAAACCTCAGGCATGTGAGCTTCGGAGCCAGCTCAGCACAGCACATTTACACAGCCACAGCCCAAACAGCAGGGAAAGTCAGGACAGCCATTCCCTGCCCAGCCTGCTCCTGATTAATAAAACCCATGTCAAGGGATCCATGTGAAGCCAAAGAGGGCTGCAGAACCAGCAGCGCTTCCGGATCAGCCCTTTTCCACATGATGACTCCTTTTTAAACAAGCAGCAAAATGGAATGAGCCCTCTCAGGCAGCCACCAGGCCAGCAGCAAAGGTCACACCACTGGAAGTGGCTGCAGGGATCAAAGGCAGAGACTTATTCTGGAACAAAGCTGGAGGAAGGGATTAGTCACTGCCGGCAGCCACGGGAGCTGGCACTGAACCCAGCCTAAGCGCTCAGAGACGCCTCCAGCACTCACAGCCCACCTCAGCCCCGAGCAGGAGGAGAAAGCAAACTGCTGCAGGGCTTTTCCAGCCACTGAGGGCCCTCACACAGCCAGCAGAGGGAGAGGAGCTGGAAGCTCTGGCTGTCACCTCTTAAAATGTGAGCAGAGGTTGTGAAAATACTGGTTTGGGCTGAATGAGGTTTAGCTCCAAATCACAGAATGGTTTGGGCTGGAAGGGACATTAAAACTCACCCAGTCCCACCCCTTGCCATGGGCAGGGACATCTTCCACCATCCCAGGCTGCTCCAAACCCTGTCCAACCTGGCCTGGAACATTTCCAGGGATGGGGCAGCCACAGCTTCCCTGGGTAACGAAGGCAGAAGTTCAGCAGTGGCTGTGATGTGGCTGTTGGAGCTGGAACAGTCCCACTCCTTCTGCCCTGGGAAGTTCTCCTAAGGCAGTGCTAGAGAAACAAACACTTGGGGAAAGTGAGGTTCTGAGCTTGCACAAACAAGATTTCTCACTCACAGCCTTTGGGCTTTGCTGCGATGCTGATTAACGTGAGATGGGAAGAGTTTTTACAGCTTTAAATGTGAGGGTAAAGTACCTACATCTGTTCCAGGGGCAGCCCTGAATGACTACAAACAACTTCACTTTACGTTGGATTTCCACCTACTCACTTCAGGCTGGGGACAGGGACAGAATATTTGATCAGACTCCTGTGCAGCTTAGGAATCTTACTGATGTTTTAGTAAATTATGCCATCTATATTTAAGCCAAAGTTTTTTAAAAATCAAATATATTCTGTCTCCCTGTTTATCTCGTTATCCATGAAAGATTCAAAGATCCAACACAGCTTTGAGCTTGGCTCTTGATTAATTCCCAACCCACCAGGGAAAAGAAATCTGCTTTGGAGGACAACCCCCAAATCACAGCCAAGCAGCACAGTTTGCAAACGACATTTCAAGGAGCTCATCAATAAATAAGGTCAACACATGGAAGTCCAACTCTCCTTTGGGGAATTCTGCTAGCACAGAGCCACACATCTCTTGCCACCAGCAGCCCCTGGTGGGGTTTAGGACTCTTGTTTTGCTTCCAAAGGCTCTTTAAGCCTTGGACATGCTACACACATTGCTTTGTCTCATTAGCCTGATTTACATCAAATGATAAAATAGTTTGGGTTGGAAGGGAACTTAAAACTCATCCCATTCCACCCCCTGCCACAGGCAGGGACACCTTCCACTATCCCAGGGTGCTCCAAGCCCTGTCCAGCCTGGCCTTGGACACTTCCAGGGATCCAGGGGCAGCCACAGCTTCTCTGGGCACCCTGTGCCAGGGCCTCACCACCCTCACAGCTGGGAATTCCTTCCCAATATCCCATCCATCCCTGCCCTCCAGCAGTGGGAAGCCATTCCCTGTGTCCTGTCCCTCCAGCCCTTGTCCCAAGTCCCTCTCCAGCTCTCCTGGAGCCCCTTTAGGCACTCGAAAGGGCTCTGAGGTCTCCCTGGATCCTTCTCTTCTCCAGGTGAACACCCCCAGCTCTCCCAGCCTGACTCAAGAGCAGAGGGGCTCCAGCCCTTGGAGCACCTCCACAGCTTCTCCTGGGCTTACTGCAACAGATCCATGTCCTTCTGATTATGGATTTTCTTCAGTAACCTTCTGGCTTCAGGTGCTTTGATCCTGGATCATGCTGGCACACGTGTGCTGCTGCTGTGCTGCTCCTCAGAGTCAGATGGTGCCTGGACCCACTTCAATCACAACCCAAATCCACTCTCATCCTCTTCTCTTCTCCCCTCAAGTTCCCCCGCAAAGCTCTGTGCTTTGGGACCTGAACACAGAGCAATTCCTTGCATCCCCAAGTTACTGGGAACGTGTTTGTTAACACAGAGATGCAGCACCACTTCCAGATCTGAGAGAATTGGATATTCCCCATCAAAAGGCCTTTTTTTCCCCATAAGGAAATCAGATTCACAGCTCCTCAGTTCCTTCTGACACCAGCAAGTACTGCCTTGTGTCTCCTGCCAATCCCACATCCCCACCTGCCCCTTCCCCTGGCACAGCACATCCCACAGCTCAGCCAACAAGGCTCAAACAGAGCCTCACCTCTGCTCCCAACGTTCTTTCACCCTTTTCCAGAGCAGACCTTGGGATTTGTCACTGTCTGATGAAGCCCAGGGAAGTTTTTCATCACTGCCGCACCAAACCATCCACGTAGATGAATGGTACAAATTCCCAACGGGATTAAACAGCCAGTCTGGGCTTAGCAACAGGCACGTTGGTGGGATGGATGCCTGGAGGCTGCTCAGGGTTAACCCTCCTGTGAGAGATCCCAGGAGATTTGGGCTCTTTTAAAAACTGGGATTTAGAAAAATGGGAAGAACGCAGAGCTATTATCAGACGAACACACCCTTCAGGAAGGAGCCGGGAGAAGCTCTCCATGATACAGCCACTCCCATCACTTGGCCATGAGCACAGTGTCACTGATGCCTTAGATTTTAACTTTTATATTTTTCAAATCCTGTACTGCCTGGTGTGTAACTCTGGAGTTTCACGTGGCCTGTGAGCTGCTGCTCTCTCACGCTGGTCAGGCATAACAAACGTCTCTCTAGGTTTGCTCTTCAAGGACACCTCGATTGTCCCAGGCCCAAAAATGTGTAAACTAAAGCCTCGAGAGGAAGAGAAATCTTGGGGTAATTACATCATTAATTGAGGTTATAATTGGAGAATTAACCCTGATATGCAAATGAACCAAACTTATGAAACTGTGAAGAACCCGCGACCCGGGTTCCATCTTGGGTGTCACCTTTGGCCTGCCCAGGGTGTACCTCTGAAGGCCCTTCAAATAAATAACCACCTTTATCCTCTTATTTTTGTCTACCCTCTGTGTTTGAGGTGGCCACCTCATGGCATCATCACCACCCACCATCCTAAAGCAGGCATAAAACAATTCCCTCCCCTGGAAGCACACAGTTCCCAACATTCCCTACAAAACGTCCCCCCCAAGCGCGTGGCTCAAAGGTGACACCAAGCAACTCATGTGTGTCAAGTCCCCAAAAAACCAGCAGGGCTCCAACACAACAGATGTGCAGATGAGAGCCAGGTACAAAAAGCCATTATCTCCCATCAACAGAAACGTATTTTTCTTTCACAAATAACACCCATTAGCAACTCCAAGGAGAACAATCCCCTCTCCAAAGGAGGACGGGGTTTTTCGGCAGACACAATGCAAAGATTTTGTAGAATTCGGAGGTTCAAAAGGACTAATGTGAAAGCTTATTTCGCAATTATCCAAGCAATTTTCTCTCCTCATTGTTTCCGGACCATAAGGGTTTTTAAATGTGAGCAGAAGGATTTATTCATCACAATAATAATAAAACGAAATATTAAATCAATGAATCTCTTTGCATGCAGCATAAAGCTCGCATTGCTATTAAGCTCAGGAGCGTCCTGTCACATAAACCACACGCAGTTTGTGTATTTAAGTACCATCTCCCTCTTTTATTTTCCCCTTCCCTAATTTGTAAGGCATTATCCTTCCATTTGTCCTCTAAACACAACCAGATTCAGACCACACAGTGTTAGTTCTTGTTAGTGGCTCTGTGCCCTCGCTCTCTTTACGAGGGGAGATTTATATTTAATATTGATTGTTAACAATGGCCAGTGAAGAAAGTTATGCTGGGAATGACAGGGAAGTCCTAAAATAAATAAAAATTTAGGGGAGAATTCACTCTTTACAAGTCAAATCCAAATGAGTATATTTTCACAGGTCTGAAAACGAATGTTGGCTTTTAAAGGTGTCGCTCCTTCAGTCTGGCTGGGGAAAAAAATAATCAACCCAAACACACACAAAACTCAGCTAAAACCTTTGGAGCATGGAAGCTCTCACGGTCACATCAGCCTTGGCTTGTAATTCCTTCTCTGCCACCCCTTGTAATATAAAGTGAGAGATGAGTTTTGAGGTCTTTGCAGTCAACACGTATTCAGTGGGTGCTTTTTTTGTTTTAATAAAAAATTCATCTGGCAAAGTGCAGAAACAGTTACTACTCAGGTATTTATAAGGTGTCAACTGTCCTCACAGGGAGGCACTTCAAGAGCTTAAGCAAAAATTTTCCAACGAGCAACAATCTTTAGCTTTAAGCATCAAAATTCATATTAGGCTCCACAAAAGCCATTCGTATCCCATGAGTGCTAAACACTGGCACCTCTTGTTTTTCTCCACTGATAAAAGTATCCAGATAAGGTACAGACACCTCCAACCATCCCCCAGGACTGAAGCTGAGCTGCCACAGCCAACTCCAACACACAAATCCCACCATGAACAAGCCCCTTGTGGCTACATCTGTCTTACCATGATTGGGACGCCAATGTCTGGCCACAAGAGATCCTCGGAGGGAAGCTTGGGAGAGTTCCACACCACCACAACTTTATTTAAGTAGGGGAGACCATTGAGCCTTTCTAGGGAGTTCATCAACACTTCCTCCCGCTCGTAAGTCAACATCACCACCGTGAACTGCTCCCGCGGGACGTTGCCACCCAAAGCAGCCTGGAACTCCTTCCCAGAGCCACCCGCTCCTCCGCCAATCGGTCGAAATCCAGTACCAGACCCCAAAAATTTTGCTTCTGATGGTAAAACAGGGTCAAAGGGAGTGTAGGGGAAGAGGTGGAAAGGCCCCGGAGCAGAATTCCAATTCCTGTAGATATCCATCGCGGTGAGGGTGAAATTGCGGAGATATTTGGGAGATGCGTAGGGTGGTTCTGTTTCCACAGGCCCCAAGTCCAGGTCACCATTGTCTGCCATATTGGGGTCTGTACCAGCAGCTTTGCCAGACCGGTGGGGGATCTCCACGGCAGGTTCTTCTCGGATAGGAGCAGCTGGGATTTGGATTCGAGTCCTTATGATAGCTAAGACTGTGCTGAAGACGTTGTCGGAGGTGGAGAAGTAGGTCTCCCACAAGAAGCGGCCCTGCCTCCTCATGGCAAGGAGATCGTTGTCAGAAATGCTTCTCAGAAGGAAGTGCACTTCTGTGATACGTGGCTTTGGTATAATTAAGGCTGCCTCGTTCCACCGGATCACATCGTTGTAGGGTAGCTGAACTTGCTCTCCGAGAACCACCGGGATGGCCCCGACTTCCAGAGCCTCAAACAGTCTCATGGTACACCCGGCGGAGATCACTAAATGGGTGTCCCCGGGGGTGATGATCAGTGCAAAAGTAGAAAGCTTCAGTAGCTCTAGTCTGTCTTCCCTTTCTCCACACAGAGCCCACTCAGTGGGCAGACTCGCCTTAGGCTGGTTCTTACACGTGAACTCCACCAGAACAAAGTCCAGCTTGCTGTCCTGAACAGCCTTCAAGGTGGTGATGATCCGGTCGTCGTAGTCGGCCGGGGCGTTGCCTTCGATCTCCTCTTCGAAAGAGCGAACTTCCTGCAAGCTGGAGCGGAGAGACTCGATCTTCTCCCCCTGGAAACTGAACAGGTACTTACGCTTGACCGGCACCTGGGGCGGGATTTCTAGGAAGTTGGGCTCGGACATGGCGTGGACCAGAGGCGATACCACGATGTCAAACCCCGGTCGATACTGGGCGTCGTAAAAGGTGGACTGGGCGATCATGGCGCGCCCCGTGCTGATGTTGTAAATGAAGTTCTGAGTTTCCGACTTCCTCGACAGATTGATGATGAGATGGTTGTGTCCATCAGTCCTCCAATATGGCAAAGAGTGCAACTGTTGCTCTAGTTCAGTAGGTTTTGGCATTACGGGCTCTTGCATTTCCCCCACTAAAATTATATACACACAAGCAATATTTGCATTTTCAGTAACATAAACATTAGTTCTGACAGTCGCCTCAAAGGCCTGTTTAATTAAAGGGTCTAAGGAACTACCAAAAGGGTAATCGTCACTGTTGTAGACATAGACTGGAAAGCCAGACGTCAGCGGGCAGCGTGAGTAGTCAAAGCAGTTGTGCAGCCTGCAGTTCCTGTTGGATTTTGGCAGGGGGAAGGTGGCATCATCCTTGTCCGGCAGCAGCCGGATGGGCAAGGAGAGCTTGGGCTGGTTCTGAGCCATCAGCTCTTTGTAGGAATGCTCAGTCTGACTGATGACGTTCTTCAGCTGCAGCAGGTCCTGCTTGGCATTTTCAATGCTCTTCTTGCAAGCCTCGATCTTCAAGTTGAGCTTGGCGATCTCGCTGTTGAGCTCCTGCCGCTTGGCCTCGAGCTGGAGCAGCTCCTCGCTGACGGACTCGCGGATGCGGCACAGGTCCTGCACGTGCTTCACCTCGCACAGCTCATTGCCGGTGCGGGGGCCGAAGATGCGCTTGCCGGCATCGTCCGCGTCGTCGATGGTGGTCAGGTAGTAGTGGGCAATGAGGGGGAAGAAAACGAGGATGATGAAGAGGGTGAAGCTGAGCCAGGTGAGCCGGATCCGACTGGACCACCTCAACACCCACGGCTGGCCTCCGTTCCCCACTCCCCCATTGCGCAACATCGTATAGCCAGTCATGAGTTCCAAAGTCGCCGCGCGCGCAATCACGTTGGATCAGTAGCCATAACCAAAAGAGTTTTTAGAGCGAGTCTCTCGAAAGGAAATGTTATTGTGCCTGCTTAACGAGAAGCCAATGGAAGGGGAATTTCATCTTCTTGCCGTGCCGGCGGCTCTTCCACGGTCGTTTTGCTGCAGGCGCAACTTCTGATCCCGTTAGACTCGATCATTGACCTTCTCGCCCACCCCCAGCCCACCCTTGGTCCGCGGGCAACCTTTGCTGGAAGTGTCACAGCGTTGTCATGGTGATTCAAAGTCGCAACCGGCAGAAGAAAAACACAGTGGGACCGAGCCAAACTCTACCGCTGCTCCCGACATCCTGCATTACCATCCAATGAATATGCAGAGGCAGCAGCCGTCGTGCAGAAGGAGCCAGGAGGGACTCGGAGCAGGGTCAGTCTCTCTCATTGCTGCTGTGAGGGTGAAGCTCTGCCATTCCTACAAGAGAACAATCACAGAGTCAGGCAATGCAACCGAAACGAGCTGTTAGTGACCTAGGACATCGTTAGATTTAAAAGCAATTGTCCTCTCTCAAAAGAACAACCTCTGGGGTGTCACCTGAGAAGGTGATGGGACCCATCAGATGTGGACACACAGCTTTCTCCAGGCACTCCGCTCTTCATTAGGGTTGTGCAGGGTTGCTCCAGACCACACAACCTCCTCAGCCCTGGACATGGATCCCTGTTTTTCCCACCTGCAAGGCCCCATCCCCTCACATCCAAACCAGAGGTGTTGACGTACACCTGCTCTCCCTGCCCGCCTCACTGTGATCCCAGGACACAGCAGTGCTGGAATTTGTACTGCATAACTGAGTGTAATCGCCATTGTTCTGCTCTAGTGGCTAGAGCTGATGAGGAATTTTTAGATGAAGTGTTTTGCTTTCATTTCCTACTGGAAAATTTTGATTCATTGCATGAGAAAGTTTAAAGGGAACGCACTTGTGTTGGTTACGATTAACTGGCTGGCTGCGTACGAGGGGATTTCTGGTCAACACTGGAAAAATCTAAACTGTACAGCAAAGCAAAGATGCTGAGGTTAGGATCTGTTGGGAACCTGCTGGGAGAAATTCTTCCCTGTGAGGGTGGTGAGGCCCTGGCACAGGGTGCCCAGAGAAGCTGTGGCTGCCCCTAAATCCCTGGAAGTGTCCCAGGCCAGGCTGGACAGGGCTTGGAGCAACCTGGGATAAGTGGAAAGTGTCCCTCTCCATGGAAGGTGGAACTGGATGAGTTTTAAGGTCCCTTCCCACCCAAACCATTCTGTGATTGTATGAAATTCAGTTCTGACTCCTAGCTCTAGGCCAGCAGATTTAAATCTAGGCCACATCAATATGCTGCCACTAGAAAATCTCCCCTTTTATTGGCATTCTTCAAGGTACTGAAGTTTCTGGGATATTCTTTCATACGCTGGACTTCCCACATCACTGATGAATATAGAGATGGGCTTAGCACCAGCTCCTGCACGGCCTCAAGAGAAGCTCATTCGTTTCCGTCTCAATTTTTAATTAGAGGAAAGTCATCCACACTAGTGACGGTCATTTTTCACTAAATCTATTTAATGCTCCTCTCATCTACTCATCAAGAATTCCCTGAAAGAAGGTGAGGAAGCAAATCTCAGCTGAAAGAGAGATCTGGAAATGGGCCAAAGCAAAAAAGTTCACCTTAAAGCAGCAGAAGGAAGTCAGGAGGAATTTTCAGTGTTGTACTCAAGTGCACGTCAGAGAAAATTAAGGGGAAATTTGATTTTAACCAGGAAAAATCATCATGAAGAGGGAAAATATGTGGCGTAATAAAGCACAATCCCCAGGCCTATTGTCACACAGCCATTTGTTGTCACTAACTTAACACCCCATGATTAAATGGGATTTCCATCCCCCTACCAATGCCACCCACAACCCAGTTGCACAGCAGAATGGGCACTTAAAACTAAGGCAGTTTTTAAATTCATGACATTGGCAAACAGCAGTGGTGTAAATCTCAGAAAGCCGGGAGGATAAAGGGGCTAAAAAGTCAGCAAAAGGCTAAATCAGCTTTCTTGGATCTTGGCAGCACATGGCTGTGGGCAGATGGGAGGCTCCAGCCTCTGGGACTGCTCTGCCCAGCAGCAGGATTTTAGCAGGCACCAACATGCAACTGAAGGCAAAAATAATAATAATAATATTAATTTTAAAAGCTTTTATTTTATTTTATTTTTCTTTCTTTCCCCGTTTTTCAAGCTCTCTGTAGGAAGAGAAGCTCATGCTGTATGTGTGTGCCAGTCCCAGCTATTTCAACCTCACAAAGGGGCTGCAAAGATCCTCCAGTTGCCACCAGTTTTCTGCAAACAGCTGGCCAGGAGATGAGCTGCCCTAATAATGCTGTTCCTGAGGGAAATGCCAAAGCACACACTCACTTGAACATCACAGAATCTAAAAATCAGCTTAACTTCAAGGCACATGTGGGGAAAATAAGCTTTGCTGGGGTTTTTAGTTTGGGGGTGCCATGGGGTAAGTGGGGTCAAACCCTGCAGGGTGTCGAGACAACAAAGAAATGAGGGATCATAAATGTGGATACATGGACACATTGCTTTGGGCTGGTCAGAAAAAACTGCAGCCCCAAAGGTGAGACTGCATCAAAATCTTATTCCTTTGTGGTTACTTTGCCCATTAATGAGCCATAAATGGTAACAAAATGGCAAACTGGACTCCCTAAAATGGCAATCAGGGTCCTTGAAAAGCCAAATCCATCACCCCACACCTGATCCTCTGCAGCTGTTCTGCCACCTAATCCTTCCAGTGGCTCCTCTGGTCCTTCCCTTCTTTGACACAGAACAAAATTCATCCTCCTCACCTCAAAATATGGGTTGTGAGTTAAAAATATCTGTATGCTCGGCAGCCTGAGGTTGCCAATGTGACTCCGTTGCTCTCCCAGAAAACACCACATGGGAAAGGATTTAAAATGCACCACACGTGGCTCGGGATTAGTTAAAAGTATGGACTGTCAGTATGAAATATGTGCTGGTGATAAAATGAGCACTTTAGACACACTCCTGGACTCTTCTTCACTATTAAGACTTTACTCCTCATCAACTCAATAGAGCCTGAGGTTGTCACACGTTCCCATTAGGACTTATAAAAAAAGACAAAGTAAAAACCCAATCCGTGGTTTTAGCAAGAGAGATTTCAGGGCTGCGTTTATCAGCCCTGGGGGAAAAGGCTGCTGATTCCCCTCGTTCCCAAAAAGAAATCTGGGAGGAGGAGAAGCAGGAGAGTTGCTGGGCTTTCCCTCTCACTCCCAAGTCCTATTTAATCCTTTAAACTTCTCCAGTCTCACACTGAAAACTCCTGTTGATGTTACAGCACAATGCTGCTGCCTGATGGAGCTAATTACACACGCATAGAAAGAGGCAGGAGGAGCTCTTAGGAGATCACAAGATCAATAATTACCAGAGCCTCTTCCCAAATGCCAACCTGACTGAATTCTCAGGCACGACAGGTTTGCACACCACAGCTCCTTCTCCCATGAAACTCAGCTGCTCAGAGCACAGTGTCAAAGCTCAGGATGCATTCCCAGCTTTCCTCAGCTCCACAGCAGGCACTCCCCATGACAGTGAAATTACGGGAATACCTGAGGTTCTCCCTCATTTTGCATTTCTAGAAATAACCCAGCTGATCTGATCTGTTAGTGTTTGTGGAGTCCTTACTCTGCAAATATTCGAAGACCTGAGCTCACCTGCTCCTCCCTGCTTGCACCTCTGTTATCCATCTCCCTATAAAATTAGGGAAATACTGCTCCTTTCGCAGCATATTTGTGAACAGAGGCTGGAAAATTTAAACCTCTGGTCCTTCAGAGCTCAGCAGAGCAATGCACAACCATGAGGCAGAGTGGCTGCACTGTAAGGAGGAAAATCCACTCTGCTAAATCAGAGTTCCCAAACTCCATTTGTGTGCATCCATACTCTCTTTCCTTATGGAACCAGGGTTCTGCAGTGTTGTTACCCACAAAGTTCTGCTGTGCTGCTCTCCATGGAGAACAAAGCCACCTCTGCCACGCCAGCTCCCTCCCGGCAAACGGGGAAGGACCTCAGGGAGTGTGGAAGTGGCTCCTGTGCTTTGGAGAGACAGCTTCTATTGCCAAGTCTCTCTTTCACCAGCACTAGGAATGAAAACAAACAGAGAAAATAAAAATACAGAGTATTCCTCCCCTTCAGAACAGGGTGGAGTGGAAGAAAATGAGCTCCGAACAACCCTTCAGCAATGAAAACTTTCTACTTCCTCAAAGGGAAGGATTACATCCCAAATCTCCAATCACTTTGGTAACAGGAGCAGTTGAACAAGGAGAATAAAACTATCAGGTGTGTGCTTTAAGGTACAGTTGGTTGGGAGCAGATCCTTCAAAGCAGCAGATGGAAAATTCACTCTGAAATGCTTTGCATGCAGCAGCCTTTTGGGATCATCCCGAGGGATTTGTACCATCTCCAGAGCTCACAGGTACAGAGAAACACTCCCAGGCTGAGATGAATGCTGTTACATGCACAGGTAAAAGCTCCTCTAATCTGGAAATTCCAGGGATAAACTGCATCCCTGGCTTTAGGGAGTTTTAGCTAAACCAAGGAACATTCAGCACGTTTGCAGCTCCATGAAAAGTCCAATTTGCTTCCAGCCCTGTTCCTCATCCACGTGATAGGGTAAAGGGATCCTGGAAAAATGCTCCAAGAGCCCCTCCATGTGCTCATTCTGGAAAAGTAGGAAACCACCTGTGCTGAAGAAGGCAGTGGTGTTAGAAGTGGCACTTTGAGCCCTCAAAGGGCCTCCAAAATCTTTTGAGAGCTCTTTTCCACCTCAAGTTCCTGTGGAAGAAGGGTGCTCACTCCTGTCACTGTGGCACACAAGTGATGTTCTCCTCTGTCCTTCCAGCTGCAGGGAATGATGAGGGAAGAAGCAGGAAGAGCCAACAGATCAATACTGGCTCTGAGCCTGGTCTCCCTAGCAGAATTTTGGGGCTTTGGATCATGGACTGGTTTACACCACACCAGGTCAGGTGGCAAAGACAGGGCTCAGCTGTTTCAAAGAGGGAAAAGGATCATCCTGCAGGAGTTAGGAGGGCTCAGGGAAAGAGCTTTAAACTGGATTTGAAGGAGGATAGAAGAGGCCAAAACTCAAAACTCACTGCACAATGCCCAGGTTCAGAGACCTCCTGAGGTCCCTTCTCACCAAAATGACTGTGTGACTCTGTGTCCGGGCTCCCAGGAGGCAGCAATTCAGAAATGTGAGGAGAAATCTGGAGTTAGGATGTCCTGGGCCTGCCCCCAGCTCCAACACTGCCTCTCTCCAGCACCCAGGGGAAATCAGGCACCCCCCAGACCTCCACCTCTCTCTCCACAAAGCAAAGGTGACCTCAAACGCTTCAAGGCAGAGGAGTGAAGAAGTGAGTGGCTCTCAGCTCTGTGTTCTCATCAGGGCACAGGGACCAGCTCATGCTCCAGGAGATGCTCAGTATGGAGCAAATACAGAAACTCTTCCCCAGGTGCTCACAGGTCCCTGAGCTCTGCCCTCTGCCCTCAGGGGCTGTCCCCACTGCTCAGCCGAGTGCTTCACAAACACTCATTTATTCTGATGAAATCCTGGAGACAGAAAAACCACATCCTGTTTTCAGAGAGCAGGTAACAGAGGTGTGGAGAAACAACTTGCCCAAGGTCACCTGAGAAGCTGTGCCAGCTTGGGATTCACTCCACATCTCCTCGTCCTGTCCGCAAGATCATCCATCTTCCCAGGCTGCCTCCTTCCAGTGGTTTCCTTCAGCAGTGCCTGTCTGCTTTTTGCATAATGCATTGTGAAATCTACTTTACATATAGAGCTTTTAGTTCCTAAATTTATTATTTAGTGGTGTTTTCTGGTAATAAACCAGTCACAGTGTTTTATTTATTCTTCCAGGCTGTACACAAGCGCTTCTCTGCTCAAAGGAACATCCAGCTTAGGAGTAAATCCTTCTGTGTCCTGTGGGATGGAGTGGCAGAGCATCCTGGACGGAAAGTTCACCCCTCTCCTCTCCAAAGCTCTGAGTAAAGGACCACAGGGCAGAGTTTTCCAAACTGGAAAATCCCTAAAACCACGGTGGCTGATGCTGTAGTGCTCACCACATTCCCGGTTACAAAGCGCTAAAGATATTCTGGGACGTGGGAAGCAAACCCAGGATGCTCTGGGATGCAGTGGCACAAGCTTTTACTCACTTCTAAAAGGGATAAATTAGGTGTGGGAGGAAGCAAAGCCTCTCTTTGCTTTTACCTTGAGGTAATTAATGAACAAGAACTCTCTTGAGGTAAAACCACAGCCAAGGGCCGGGCACTCCACGTCACACGAGAGAAGCATGAAGAGGTCAGCTCCAGGCAGGAAGAGAGGGTTGGTTTCCCAAACCCTGAGACAGCTCAAATCCTTGGTATTCTTTGTGGTTTCCAGCCCCACATAGCTCAGGCACGTTATTTTCCCCAAGGCAAAACCACAAGCCTCTCTCACCTCCCTAAAACATCCTCCTTGCTGCTTCCACAGCAGGAAATCAGCACGTGGCAGGTTCAGGCTCCTGTTGTCTAACAGAAGCTTCAGGTCATAATTAAGCACGAATCTAAAAGTTTCATTGTCCTGGGTAAGTTATAAGGAAAAGGAAACACTGCTTGAAAAGCACAGAAACACAGAGAGTGTTTAACAGCATCTCACTCAGCAGGGTGGATCACTATGGAAAATAATCCATCTGTGTGGGTTTTATGGAAACCACCCAACTTTCCTGCACACAGGGGATAAACCAGTTCTGGAGACTGAGCATCTCCATTGAGAGGCCTCTAACAAACGTGAAATCACACAGATGGCTTCTTGTGCACCTCAGAGGGCAAGGAGGCAGCTCAGCCCTGAGTCCTCACAACCCAGGGACACAACACAGGGAAGTTCACATCCAGGGAAAGCCAACACAAACCTGGGAACGCTGGCTGCTACATCTGAGCAAGGTTCAGTGACATTCACCAGTGCCACATGGCCAAATTAACCAACTCCGAATGCACCTTCCCTCCTGTAACAGCTCCTTCACCTCCTCCCACGTTATCCTGATGCCTTATGTTTTAACTTTTATATTTTTCAAATTCTGTATTCCCAGTGTGTAACTCTGCAGTGTCCTGGAGCCTGGGAGCTGCTGCTCTCTCATGCTGAGACAGACAGAACAAAGCCTCTCCAGGCTGCTCTCCAAGGACACCCAGCCCGGCCTAGGCCCAAAATGTGGAACCCAGCATCTTGAGAAGGGGGGCAAGCTGAGGGGAAATTCCATCATTAGCTAAAGTTTAATTGGTGAAATTGGGTTGAGATGCAAATGGACCAAAGCTATAAAAGTGTGAAGAACTCGTGACTCGGGGTCCATCTTGGGTGTAGCCTTTGGCCTGCCCAGGGTGTGCCTCTGAAGGCCTTTCAAATAAATATCCACCTTTATTTCCTTACTCCTGTCCAGTCTCTGTTCCTAGGTTGGCCTCTTTAGGCATCTATCTCATCCCTGCTGCTGTGTCCAGCTCCAGCTCCTCCCTCCTCTCGGATGCATGGGGTGGGCACCCACCCACAGCCTCATTAGCAAGCTGAGGGCCTTCTGCACTTTTTGGAGGTGCTTCTTCACCACCTAAATGGGAGCTGTCCTGCTGCACACGGCCTGATCAATCACACCAAAAAATTGAATTACCTAATGTGTTGGATCGCCCATGTTTATACAGCAGGTGGGGTTTTATCCCACAGTTCACTGCAAAGCAAGCTGGAAATTCCGGTCACAAAATGGTCTGCGTGGGAAGGAACCTTAGAGATCATCCCATTCCTGCTCCTGCCATGGACAGGGACACCTTCCACTAGCCCAGGCTGATCCAGGCCCTGTC
>VWZT01008276.1:138431-151493 GCA_013397055.1 Pachycephala philippinensis | reverse complement strand
TTTTTTTTTTTTTTAATTGCTCTCAATATGTCACTCTATATTAGTCAACAGCAGACTTATTTAAACGTGTCAATGCTGTTGCTTAGCAGATCTGACTCTGCTTTACCATTTCAGCCTCCTTCAGAATCACATGTTCCCCTTCCCAGAGCTCCCCAGCGTGTTTGGATCACCAGGAAGTTTGAGGAAAACAAAAATAAGTCTGATTCTAAAGGCAGGCTGCTGGTCTGCCTGGGAAGGCTTCGGGAAAACAAAAAAACACCTCCAAAAACAACCAAGAAGAGGAATTCTGCCAAAAACCCCACATGATTTTATTTCTCAGTTAGGAAGCAGCATCAGGTGCTGGTTTTGTTCCATTTTCTACCTTTTACCCATGAGTTTCAATAGGAGCCCATCGAGTAAATGATCATCCAGAGCTTTGGAAAGGGTCTGATACGGAGCCAGTATCAGCTTTCCCCTGCAGCAACTAATTTTAGGAAATGGCCTTCAACCACTCTATAAAAGGCTGGGAACACCCAGGTGAGAGCATGTTCTGACCTTTGAAATTAGATTTGGGTCTTTGCTGAGGCAGAGAGAGAAGATAATGTGCAGCTAAATCCCCCCCAGGAGGTTTTCTGCTCGGGCTTTCCGAGCTCTCCAGCAGTGATGGTGCTGATTTGGTCATTGCCCCCCCAAATTCCAGCTTGCACATTCACAGCCAAGTGACTGGAGAGCCCAGGGGCTCCAAGCAGAGTCAGCTCCACGCACAAACTGTGGCACAGCTGTCTCAAAATGCTGCTGGAATCATGGAATCACAGAGTCATTAAGGTTGGAAAAGCCCTCTGAGATCACCGAGTCCAATCCAGCGCTGCCAAGCCCACCCTAAACCGTGTCCCCAAATGACAAAACTGTTCATGAAAAGGACTAAGGAAAACCAAGAAAACATCATCCTTCTTCAATCTTCTGGTGCAGAATAATCCCAAACTCCCAAGAGCACCCCAAACCTGTTGTGTGGCCACTGACAGATGCCAAACCTCCTGCAAGTCCATCCAGGGCTCCAACTGTGGGATCATCTCCATGGCTTGGCTTCACTCCAGGTGCACTTCTCACATTGCCCCTAAGCCAAACCCAAAATCTCCAGCTCAACCATCACCCTGAATCCCAGAATCCCAGACTGGTTTGGGCTGGAAAAGACTGTAAGGTTCATCTCATTCCAGCCCCTGCCACGGGCAGGGATGCCACTCACTAGATCAGGTTGCCCAGGGCCCCATCCAACCTGGCCTAGGGGGAATTAAATCCCAGAAACTGATGCCATCAACACAATCTCCAGCAGCTGCTGATTCCACATTCAGAGTGCAGATCACATCCAAGAAACCAGGTTCACAACCTTGGGAACTGATACCCCAACCCGAGACAGCCCAGCCAAAGACAAATCCCGCAGCAGGACCTGCCAGAATGGCTGCTGATGGGTTTCCAAAAATAACCCAGTCCCCTTTCCACGGTGCCTGATGTCCATTTACTCAGAGCCACCTAAAAATAGCCCTTCCCGTTCGGATCGATGACGGGAGCTGACAGAAGTGAAAGGAGCTCATCACTCCACACACACACACAGGGCTAAAGGAGATAAAATCCTTTGGAAATGCAGCGTAGGGAACAATCCTGCTCTGGCCCCGAGACAGCCAGCTGGATGAGCCTAATGATTCTTCTCCAGCACCAGCTGTGATTGAATTTATTTCCATTTGGTGTGATTAAAAAGAAAGAGACAGATAAAAGGGAGAACAAAACGTCCAAGATTTCAAAAGACACTAAAAATAAAATAGTTTGTGTGAGCTTGGCACCCTACCTTGACAATTTTTACGTGTCAGCCAAGCTCAATAACCCAAAAGGAAGACAATAACCCAAAAGGAAGACACAAGTAATTTATAGGTCGGGATACCAAGGCACGGAAATATTAAAATACCAATTCAATCATCAATAAAATCAACAGCAGGAACAGGTTGAAAGGGCAGGCGTTCCTGAGGCACCTGCCTGTATCCATACCCTAAGATCCCTCTGTATTTACTCTTCATGGAGCCATTGTAATTGTTTCCATCGCCTGGCAAGTGCAAATCGATGCCGAGGAGTTCAGTGGCTCCTCAGGACGAGTTCCACTCCATTTAGCTCATCAAAGGCAGCCGCTTTGCCGAGCCCGTTCGCACCTCGCAGGGAAAAGGCACTTCCTCAAAATTCAAACGTACAGCTTTAGCAGCAGGAGGCCTGAAATTAATCCCTTTATTTAAACATTAACGACTTTAAGTGTCTCTAAGCTATTGTAAAGGCTTTATTAGAGGAGGCAATGAAAGCCCGTGAGCAGCCAAGTCAAGAGGAAGCCAAGGTTACCTGCATTCACTTTCCAAGTATTAACTTTGACAACAAACTCTCTGCAGAGTGTCTGTACCTGGAATAAAGAGGACAGCAACACCTTGCTGCCAGCTGAAGTCTGTGGGCAGGGATGGATGGAGCAAATCCTCCTGGAATAAATTCCCATGGCCATGAAGGGTAAGAAGATGTGGGGTGGGCAAACTGAACCTCATCGATTTGTCTTCTGAAACGGAGTGACCTCCTTGGCAGATGTTGATTACCTTGACAGCAGCAAGGTTTCTGATGTAGTCTCCTGTGTGGATATTCAGTAGGAAAACAAACAACTGGAACAGGAGCCTCCAGCCCAGCACAGTCAAACCTCAACTGGACAAAGCCTCGAGCAATCTCATCTACCTTTGCCATAAGCTTCACTCAGAGCAGGACACTGAATTAGAGACTTCCAAAGATCCCTTTGAACCTTACTTGCTCTACAATTCAAAGCAATGCCAAAGAGAAGGTGGAAGCCTTTCCTGGAGATACCTGAACTAGCTAAAGCTGCAATTTATAATAAAAACAACTCTTTGTAAGCTTTTCACTGAGTGTATGAGGTGGTGGCAGCAGGAGCCTCCCAGCATACTGTGCTTCCCTCTCTCCAGCATTTACCTCTGGACACAGGAATACATCTCTTCAGTTAACACACAAATATCACTTTCACACTAAAATTCAAGGTGTTTTAGTGGCATTGTAGGACTTAATACTTGTAGGAGGTGATAAAACATTCATGAGAGCAACACTGTGAGATTAAATGGGTTGGGCTGACATTAAAAGACATTTTAAGGGACAGCCTTTTAAGGACCAGCTCTCTGCTCAACCACATCATTTCCCCAAATCCTTTCATGTATCCAGCATGCAGAGAGATACACAACATGTGCACATCCCACCCTGGACCCTGTCTGGTTGCTGCAGTGGGAGAAAAAAAGCATGGATTAGATGCTGTCTCAATTGCAGGTGTCACCAGGTTTGGCATTGTTTTTTAATGCCTCCCTGTTATTGGAAAGTAACTATTGAGTTTCACCAAAGTCAAAAGCTGCTCTCAGGTTCCCTTTCAGCTGCTCCAACAGCTGTCTTGCCAAAATCCATAGAAGACAAAATCTATAGTTCCTAGGATTCACATTTTGGAACGGTTCCAAACACAGAGCAAAGGTTTCACCTTTAATACACTCTTGCAAGGCACACAGCAATCTCCCTGACTTTGCTGGTCCTGATCCAGATGGAAAAAAAAAAAAAACCCAAAGCACAAGCCAGTGTTTTTGCTGACCAGGATTACCTGACTTAGTATCAGCAGCCTTCAAGGACATGGTCTAACACACCCGAGTGGAAATCACCAGTGCTGGATGCAGTTCCCTTAAATCCTCTAAGCCTCTGCTCCTCTGCTGGAACAGCTAACTGCTGATAAACTCACTTTTAGACTATTTTCATAAAACCGAAGGTCAGCAAATGATTTGCTAATTAAATCTGTCACATAATTCTCAGCCTGATGCATAACTCGAGCCAACTCTGCTGAGCAGAGCAGCAGGCAGGGGTCAGCTGCCTGTTCTGAGGTGTGACAGGGCTGGGGGGTCACCAGGTCTCGGTGACAGATTCCTCAGAGCCACATCTTGCAGCAAGCTGTGTTTTGCAGCCTCTCCAAGCCCTGTCTCCCCCACACACACCTCTGCAGAGTTTGTCCATGTTCAGTGACACGTTCTTGCTTTGGTGCATCCCTTGGCTCTGGACAACTCATCCTCCAGCAGCTCAGAAGTCGCCCCTTGGCCAGGGTGGCTTTGCAGATGAAAGGTGAGCAGCTGCACGGATCCATTCCCAAATCTAAAATGCTCCTGACTCTTTTCTAAGTCACTCTGAAGAAACACAACAATCCTGCTCCCCAGAAAGTCTCCGATCTTGGGAGGTTGTTCTGTTTTCAACCAGAGGAGGGCAACCACACACGTTCACAGCAGGCAGCATCCTTCTGCCTGATACACACAAATGCACTTTATTCCTATTCCCAACCATGAGAGGAGTTGTTGTATCTCTCCCATTCTGCCTTATTTATGTCTATTCCCTTCTTTGTGGTATTTAAAGAGCATCTCCCAGAAGAATCATGGAATCACAGAATGGTTTGGGTGGGAAAGGACCTTAAAGCTCATCCAGTTCCCCCCCTGCCATGGGCAGGGACACCTTCCACTATCCCAGGTTGCTCCAAGCCCCCTCCAACCTGGCCTTGGACACTGCCAGGGATCCAGGGGCAGCCACAGCTTCTCTGGGCACCCTGTGCCAGGGCCTCACCACCTTCTGAGTAAAGAATTTCTGCCTAAAATCCAACCTAACTCTGCCCTCTGCCAGTTTAAAGCAGCAGAGTATATTCCCCTGCTAAAGAGAACCTGAATTCCTCATTCCTCCTGCTCAGCAGCAATTTCAGTGGCCAGACCAGAACCCATCGAGCTTGTCCAAACTGTGTGTGCCACTGACCTAAGGAGAATTCATCAGTCCCAGCTGCAAACTTGGGCACTGGGAGCAAGGAAACTGCTTGTGATATGGCTAAAAATAGCAAAGGGACCAGGGATATTTTCTCCCTCTCGTAATCCTGCCTGCCCTGCTCACACAAACCCTTTGGAGCCTGGATCAGGCTGCTCTGATGCTCTGCTGCCGATTTTAAATCACGAGATGGAGGTGAAAGGGTTTGTCCAGGAGAGCACAACAACTCTTAACTTTTATATCTTCAGGCAGAATATTCCACCATTCCTCAGTATTTATCTGGAAAACCCAGGGAAAGGCAGGAGTTTGTTTGTGGGAGAGGCCCCAGGTGACTCAGCTCTTCACCCTCTTGTCTCTCCCTGTGGACATTTCAACAGCACAAGGCACTGGAGTTACAGGGTGAGACACAGGAATTCACTCAGTACACAAAATGGAAATTCAACAACCCCATCAGCTCTGATTTTCAAGGATACTCATTTCTCCATCATCATTAAGCTCTGCGTTAAAAGCCACTTTACGAGCTCAGCTAATCTGGGATGATGCTGTTGCATCATCACCTGATGTTGATAAACAATTATTAAAGAGAAAAAAAAAAAAAAAGAGGCAAACAAATCCATGCGTCTCCTCTGGCCTAGGGTGGTTTTCAGTACCATTATCAATGAAAAAGGTGTTTTTTTCAGTACCATTACCACTGTGGTTTTGGTATGGGTTGCTGTGGTCCCAAGGCCTGTTCTCTGGCCCAAACCCAGAGGTGGAACCCGGCCACTTTCATGCTCTTGAGCTTTCTCACCTTCCCAAACACCCAGGCCACATCTGACTCGCCTTGGAGGTTTGATTCCTGGTTGTGCCAGCTTCTGGATCTGAGGTCACCATTGGGTGGCTCCAGCCTGGATGAGCTGGAACAGTGAGTGAACAGGAGAAGCCCCTCATGTCCCAAACCTGAGCTGTGCATCCATCTGGGAGCAGAGCCCAGTGGAATCCCAATTTTCCACTACTCCATGGCATTCAGTAACAAATAAATGCCACAAATAAATTATTAAACAAATAAAGAACCACACGGGGAGGGTTATTACTCCAGGAGACGTTGAAGTGACAGGGAACTTCCCTTCCCACCTTTTGTGGGCTAACACAAAGCAGCAGAGCAGAAACACATCCAAAACATCGCTTTTCAAAGCAGCAACAGATTTTTTCTGTCAAAGGAGAGATTTCACGAGGATGTCTTGGGCACGGGTGGATTCATGGCAAAACAACGAAGCGATGCGAGAGACACACGACCATTTCTCTTGTCTGAGCGTGGAAAAGCTTTCAGGAGGTTTATAAAATTAGAGCTGCTGATGTTGAACGTCTCAAAGCAAAAGGAGGGGAGAGGAAGTGCTTCCCCCATGCAGCTCTCCAGCAGCAGCTCCTGATTGTACTCAGTGGGAAACACGGAGCACTCTCAGCACCTTCCCTCCCACCGAGCTCCAGGCACAGGGGAAGCTCAGCAATTTCCAGCATTTGGGTCCTTTTTTTCGTTCCCCTTCCCTCTCTCCCTCCCCATCCTCTCTCTGACAACCACAGATGGAAAGACTGAGGAGAACACAGCAAATAAAGAATTAGAAGCCTCGCTACCAGCTACTCTAAATGCAGGCACATGAAGCAGCAGGATTCTGCTGGTGACATTTGGACCACAAATGAAGTCCCCAAGAGTAATAAACAATCAGGTAAAGAAATCTGGAAAGAAATTACCCAGCACACCTCATCTTCCCGGCCCCCATGAGATCCATATAAAATGTGTTAATGCATCTGATTATGATCTAAATTATGTACAGAGGCTCCTGCCAAGCACTCTGTGAAGTTTCTTTATTGTTAAGTTGGAAGCTGTTTAAGAACGGTCCAGTCATCATGTTTCAAATTAGATTTGGGGAAAAAAACGTTTTCCTACTTTACTGCTGGCTCAGAACACGGGAGAAGGTCGGGATGTGGGTTTTCTCTGCTGAAGAAAGAGCAGGAAGAGCAGGAAGAGCCAGACTGTTACCTGTCCTTTACTGTCACTGAGCTGTGTGGCTTTACTATCCCCACACATGCCACAGAATTACTGCAGTTTCACACAGCTTTCTACACATTTTTTCCTGAAAGGGGGGTAAAACACCAAGGTGTTCCCATGCACACTCTCCACAGGCCCAAAAATTTTGAAAGAGAGGGCTTCTGGAAGAGTTCTGGCAAAAAACACCACGTGAGATTTTCCCCACACCTGTGAGGGCTACCTGAGCTGTCACTTCTGCTGCCAGTCCTTTGTGCTGCCTGGAGGCAGGGAAAAAAGCTGGGTTTCCCTGCAGAATGCCATACCAGGACTGCAGCTTTTTAAAAAAATACAGATACACCCCTGCCAGGTGTATATTCAAATTTGGAAGAGCACCCACAGTTTTACCTGCAAGCCTGACAACCTCACGTGTGCTGAAACCTCCCCCAGCCCAAGCTGTGCTTTCTCTTCTGCTGGTGCCTGGCCAATCCTCTGCTCCATGGATCAGCATCTCCTTCCCCCTGCAGGGCTGGATTCCCAAATCAGAACCAGAGCCAAGGTCACCTTGCTCAAAGGAGCTGGATTTTAAAAGGAGGGTCCCTATATCTATTAAAAGTCTCCCATCCATTACCTCTGCACTTCCAAGCTCACAGCTGCAGCCACAACTGCATAAATCTGGACTAAGCAGGGCCCTGTGGAAGTGAAATAGGATATAAATAGTTCTTACAGGTTCAGTTTGCTCTATACATGATATAAATCATACACACACACACACACACACATATATATATATGCCAGATATCTGTCTGTACCTCACTGAACCATGGAATGATTTGAGCTGGAAGGGACCTTAAAAATCATCTCATTTCGTGGGTAGGGACACCTTCCACTAGCCCAGGCTGCTCCAGCCTGGACTTGGACACTTCCAGGGATGGGGCAGCCATAGCTTCTCTGGGAATTCTATTCCAGGCCCTCACCACCACTCTTGCAGTAAAGAATTTCTTCCTAATATTTCACCTAACCCTGCAAGAAAGTGGAGATGAAAACTACCATTTCTAGCCACCGTGGTAATGTAGTGGTTTAAACACCCAAAAAAATGCTTTAATGTAGGATCACAGGCTGGATCCCAGCCAGGCAACAGAACTGCTTTTCAAGGAGTATTTATCTCCATAAAACACTTCCTAAACAACGTGCTCAGTGCTTGAAAATAAAGCCTTGCTAAACAACCAGATTTTAACCTGGAATTCTGCATGTTGGCATTCTCTGCTGCTCCAGGTGAGTCTGATTCCCTTACACAGCATGGTGTTTTTCTCTCTTTTTAAGAAGAAAAGGAATTTTCTCTTTCAGTTTAACTTTGAGGCAAGATGGAAGACCACAGGCTGGCCTCAAAGACGGGAGATCTTTTGAACTCCAAGTCAGCAGGCTCTCACAGGAGCTGAGCTCCAGGGCTGCTCTGGAATAAATCAAAAAGGATTTACTCTTTCACTTGAACAAGGCAGGGGAAAAAATCTCCATAGATGCACAGATATGGGGTTGGGGGTGGGGAGACAGCTAAAATATTTTAAAAAATAATAAAAAAGGCAACTTAAGAATGCTGTGATGGTTTGATAGTCACAGTCCCATAAGCTAAACACCACCCTGCATGGGTGGATTTCCTGGAGGAAATCACAGGCACAGTTGCTAAGCCTGCTGGAAGCAGTTCAGCCCAAGAATATAGGGAGCAGATGCTCCAAACACGACTTACAAGGACATGGAGCTCCTGGAGAAACCCTCTGACAGAGAGCCAAAACAGGGCCTGGAACTGGCCATGTGTCATTAGAGATGAAACTGTGATTTCCTCACAGAGCAGCAGAGTTCAAGGCCAAAAGGGACCTCGAGAGCACCTCATGTGCTTCGTGCTCTATCCCAGCCCATCACACTTCATCCTGATGCCTTAGGTTTTAGCTTTTATATTTTTCAGATTCTGCATTCCCAGTGTGTAACTCTGCAGTGTCCTGGAGCCTGGGAGCTGCTGCTCTCTCATGCTGAGACAGACAGAACAAAGCCTCTCCAGGCTGCTCTCCAAGGACACCCAGCCCGGCCTAGGCCCAAAATGTGGAACCCAGCATCTTGAGAAGGGGGGCAAGCTGAGGGGAAATTCCATCATTAGCTAAAGTTTAATTGGTGAAATTGGGTTGAGATGCAAATGGCCCAAAGCTATAAAAGTGTGAAGAACTCGTGACTCGGGGTCCATCTTGGGTGCAGCCTTTGGCCTGCCCAGGGTGTGCCTCTGAAGGCCTTTCAAATAAATATCCACCTTTATTCCCTTCCTCCTGTCTAGTCTCTGTTTCTAGGAAGGCCTCTTTAGGCATCAATCCAAGTTTTCCTAAGAGCAGGAGTCAGATTGAGCAGCCAGATTCCAGCCTGAGTAACTCTGGTGGCTCCCAGTCACGACCCACGTGCTGCTTCCACTCCAAACCCTGGGCTCACAGAGCAGCTTTGTGCAGGATGCTGCTGCCTCTTGGTGTCCTTGTGCCCCTGTGCCAGAAAATGCCACTCCCTGGAACAGGCAGCAGTGAAGTGACTCTGCTTCAGCCCCTTTGCTTCACTCTTGACTCCTCTGCTGGAGCCCAAACTCATCAGCAGTTTTGACAACACTCCAGAGCCGGAGTTTGCCTGAAGGAGCTCAGCACAGGACACAAAATCTCATCCTCTGGCTTCCTTACAGGAGTGAGAAGAAAACTGGAGAAGGAGAAATGTGCTGCTGGCAGCAATTCCAGCCTCTGCAGTGAGATTGGAAGGCTCCCAGTCAGCCACACACCCCCGCAAGAGCTGTGCACCCGTGGACCAATCCTCACACCTCGATTACAAAGAGTTTGGGGACAAGAATGTGCCCAGAGAATGATGCTAAAGAAGAAAAATGTTCAGAGCCCAACTTCCCCCCGAGCTGTGTGCAGGGATTTGGATCCCGAGGCACCCAGACACTGAGCTCAGACCATCAGTGACATTCAACACTGCTTTTAAAATCAGAATTTAAAACTGCTGAAACCACAATATTGTGAAACGCTGCTTCTTCGCCTGCAGTTCTGCCAAACGAAGTTGGCTAAAACTTTCAGCAATTAATGGATGATTAAATGAAAGAGCTGATGGCCAAAAAATATGTAAGGGGCTTGATTAAAGCTCTGGGGGTGACACTATTTTTACCAGCTTTCCTCATCTCACCATTATTTCAACTGGACTATGGGGAGGAGGAGAGTGTTGCCAGCAGGGTGTGAGATGTTTTGGTAAATTATATTAAAATCCAGCAAGGGAAGAAGCAACTTAACCCCAGGCATGGGGCAGCCTGACACTGCAGAGCCTGTTGGTGTTTTACCTGTTGTCTCTTGGCTCAGACCTGTCCCACATCCCACAGCAACTCCTTCTCCACCTCTCTTCTTTCTCCCAGCGCTGCTCTCAAGGGTTTCCCTCCTGTTCAACAGAAAAACACAGACAAAACCACATGGGCTTAACAAATCAGTTATGCACAGCCTCAAGGCATCGTGCAAGAGAGGCACTCTGACACAAACATTCCTTCTGGGCCTCTCCCAACAGGGACCGAGCAACCTGGGAATGAGATGAGCTCTAAGGGCCCTTCCCTCCCAAACCATTCTGGGATTCTGTGATTTATGACATGGTCTCAAGCCTGGAAGCTCCCACAGGTTTGACAATTTGGGCTGCTGGGGAGTAAGGGAGGCTGCAGGACACTAAAGGGGGATCAGGCACAAATGAGACCGCCTGGAGAAGGGATATTGCAAATCTAAAAGGGATTGGATGTGGGTCACCAACTCCCACCTCCATCAGCTCCGAGCCAGCTTCCAGGAGTTCTCAGCTCCCTTCACACAAAACTCTTCCTCTACAACACCTGATAACTGACAGCTCCCAGGTTACATCCATGTGATCATCTCCCACAAAAATATTAAATAAAACCATTAACTCCACTGTTCCGTAAGTGCCAAGGTCCAAGAGGATCACTGCAAGCCACCCAGGCCAACCTGTTCCGTGACACACCACGAGTTCCACCCACCAAGTCCAGCCTCAACAACTCCCACCAACTTTTTCCCCAGCTCAAATCCTCTCCCAGCCACGCTTCTGCTGCAAACAACCGTCTGATCTCAGCAGCCAAACAGACAAAAAATTAAAAGAAAATAAAATACCTTTAGTTAAGAAAAGCCCGAGGCTCAACGATTATCCTTCAGCGGGCGACGCCTTGGCCGTCAGTGGCATTTCCTTTTGTTTTAGAACAAAAAGGACCATCCACGTCCTGCCTTCATCCTCCCACACAGCCTCTGGGACAGCAGAGCATCCCAACCTCCCTCTCCCCTCCCTGACTCTCACTAATGTGTTCCATACTCGCAGCCTCTCCCCAGTCCCAGCTCTGCCACCGCTCCCGGCAGGGAGTCAGGGCTGCTCCTCGGAGGCTGGTGCTGCTTATAAAGGCTGCTTCCACCCCTTTCACTTCAGCTGGCAAAACACTTCCTGAGTGCCCACATCTTTGGGATACAAAGAAGGAAACACATCGTGATCAGAGCTCGTCTCTCCTGGCAGGCTGCGGGTCCTGGCACGGTTCCATCCGCACACGGCTACAAAATGTTTGCAGCAACAAGAACAGCCACGACCCTTTTATCCCTCCTTCCTTCCCTGATTGCAAAGTTTCTCCCAGAGTTCTCCAGAAATCACGAGTGAAGAAGATGTTACTCAACAGCCGCAGCTGAGGATTTCATTTCAACATGACCTGTGAAATATCCACTTCAAACCTCACCCACGCTGCACGAGCCCAGCATCTGCACAGCCCTCGCTGCCTCTCCCAGGTCTGGAGATGTTTTATGGCAAGTTTGGAATGCTGACAGTTCACAAAATAAAAATCTGCTTTTGGGTTTGGTTTTTTTTTTTTTTTCCAAAGCCACCAGTTATCTCAAGTCCCTGAAACTTCGGCCACTTGGGGCAAAGGAGCCAGGGAATCAGAGCATCTGGCAATGGGATGCCCAAATCTATCAGCCAAACAAAGCACTCTCCTGAGAATCACAGAATGGTTTGGGTTGGAAGGAACCTCAAGGATAATCTCATTTCAACCCCCTGCCATGAGCAGGGACACCTTCCACCAGAAGACAGCTTAAGAGTTTTTTTTAAAAAGTCTAATTCTAATGTAAGCTCTGGAAAACCTCAGGCTCTTCATAGAATAAATGCCACTTTATGATTAAAGTGAAGCCCCTTCTCTAATAAACACTATATAATTAAAATGATGTAAAAATTCCAGCATATATGAGTATTTTATTCTGATCACTGTCATTAACAGCAATAACAGCACCCCAGTATAGGCTCACCCCAAAAAAAGCGTGGTTTCTCCCTACCTTCCACCAGAGAAGAGGAGACAAATAGCTGTTATAATTTCATTTTACATTTTATTAGTTTCTACAAGCCAGCTATGCTAAAAGGTTGCACCAGTAATTTAAACTGCAGTTGTCAGCACAAGTGAAGGACACTGTGGGATACATTTTATTCCAGCTCTTTCATTGCCTGGCTCCTTGGAGTGACTCAAGCAGCTTAAGGATTTGAGAAGCACTGTCACAACAGTATCTGGCCCATGGCAAGCTGCTGTTTTAACAAAAAAAAAGTACCCAAAAACTCCAACTTTCAAAGAACCGGCTGGACCAGCAGAAGCTGTTCAAGACTCAGCAACTCCTGAATGCCACCAAAGTGTTCCCTCACGGGGACGGGCACTTTCTGCAATGTTATTCCCACTTGGCAGAAGGGGAGGGGGATCCACAAAACAGGGAAATGCTGATTTTTGCAGCTGTGCCAAACCACAGGAACACACAGAAACACGTCGTGACTCTCCCCACCACCGGGAGCCAGCCGTGCTCTGTCACATCTGCTGGGACACAGACAGCAGGTGACAAGCCGGGGACAGCAGCACAACGAGGCTGGCACAGACCCAAGCCAGGAAAGCCTCCAACAGTGCTGGCCAGACAAGAAATGTTTTGAAGATTCCTGAGACAGCAGGCGTCTGCTTTCCATCCCAGCACCCCAGGGTTCTGCTGGACTCTTCCCTATGGATGATCAAAAAGCAAATTAATTCCTTGAACTCAAGGAGCAACCCCTTCTCACAACCCCGAGCTGGTGGGAGATGGGGTTTTCATCCCCATCCTCACAACCCCGAGCTGGTGGGAGATGCTGATTTTCAGGCCCATCCTCACAACCCCGAGCTGGTGGGA
>VWZT01008276.1:110021-138108 GCA_013397055.1 Pachycephala philippinensis | reverse complement strand
GAGCTGGTGGGAGATGGGGTTTCCATCCCCATCCTCACAACCCCACGCTGGTGGGAGATGGGGTTTCCATCCCCATCCTCACAACCCTGAGCTGGTGGGATATGCTGGTTTCCATCCCCATCCAGCTGCCCCGGACACTGCGGGGCCCGAGGGGAAGAACATCCCACTGCTGAGATGTCTGCTGGCTGTCTGCCTGGCAGAGGATCCCATTCCAGATGCCATTAGGGAAACTATCCCAGAAAAACAGGGAAATGTGACTTTGTGGGAGGGTGGAAGGAACAGGGCCATTCCTGGTCAAAGCACTGCAATACTTTGGGTACCAGAGAAATCTGTGACTGACCTCAAGGCCGGTGTCCCCACTGCTCCCCAGGGTGCTGAGCTTTCTGAGGTCCCCATCTCCTACCCACACACAGCAAGCCATGAAACACACGTGGGACACCTTTATCCCACCTCTTGGGGTGCTTGCAGAGAGGGGGGTGACAAACCTGGAAGGGCTCTCAGGGCCGTGGGGTCACCTGCACTGATCCTGGCTCAGCACCGAGGGGACAATGCCGGACCCGGGTCATTCCATGCCATGGGCAGAGGAGAGAAATCCTCATCCTCACCCCATCCAGCCTGGCCTTGGACACTTCCAGGGATCCAGGGGCAGCCACAGCTTCTCTGGGAACTCTATTCCAGGGCCTCCCCAGCCTCACAGCCAAGAATTTTTTCCCAATATCCCATCTAGCCCTGCCCTCTGGCAGTGGGAAGCCAGCAGATTATCAGATGATGCCACACCAGTATTGGAGAATGGGTCATTCTCAACTGACCCCTCACTGTGTGTCCCTTCATGTCCCCCTTCAGCACATGCAGACACCGTGCAAGTGGTGCCTTAGGTTTTATCTTTTATATTTTTCAGATTCTGTATTCCCAGTGTGTAACTCTGCAGTGTCCTGGAGCCTGGGAGCTGCTGCTCTCTCATGCTGAGACAGACAGAACAAAGCCTCTCCAGGCTGCTCTCCAAGGACACCCAGCCCGGCCTAGGCCCAAAATGTGTAACCCAGCATCTTGAGAAGGGGGGCAAGCTGAGGGGAAATTCCATCATTAGCTAAAGTTTAATTGGTGAAATTGGGTTGAGATGCAAATGGACCAAAGCTATAAAAGTGTGAAGAACTCGTGACTCGGGGTCCATCTTGGGTGCAGCCTTTGGCCTGCCCAGGGTGTGCCTCTGAAGGCCTTTCAAATAAATATCCACCTTTATTCCCTTACTCCTGTCTAGTCTCTGTTTCTAGGTTGGCCTCTTTAGGCATCACCAGGAGAGCTCCATGTTTCCCAGAGCTTAAAATCTGCGAGGACAAGCAAAACTTACTTTGCAAAGAAACATCTTTTAAGCAAAGGCAGAGTTCTTACACCCGGACTTTGGCATTTTTAAGTTTGGGATATGTTTTAATGTATTTTAAAAAAAGTTTTTCAGGTCATCTTTGATGCAGAGTTGTCTGGAAGGGGGAGGCTGTCAGATGGTGTCTTAGCAAGGGAATATCTGTTCCCTGGGCACGGACTCAGAGCCTTGTGAACTCCCTGTGGCACCCGCAAATTCCGTGCTTGTACTCCAAGCCCCACGGACACTCCTTTGATGTGGTGAGCTGGAGCTCCAAAAGGTCTCTGGAGATCACAGGAATCTACGTGATGGGATGTATTTAGTGGATAAGGAGCCTTCCATCCTTTGAAACAGAACTTTGCTGTTGTTATCTTGTTTAAAGAACATTTAAATTGCACTTTTTTCATGCCTGATGCAGAGAGCAGCTGTGGAGAGATGCCCAGGGAGGCTCCTCTGCTCCACGGGGAATCCAGCCCTGCTCTCACACACATGGTCTCCTCCTGGCCTCTCCAGCTCGCTGCTCCAACATAAACAAGTGAGACCTACATCCTCCTGGAAATGAAACCCAGCCTCTCAGACAGTACACAGATCTCCTCCTGCCCTGCAGGAAACGGGGATGGAGAATTTGCAGCCCCAGGTGGTCCTGAGCAATCCCTGTCCATGGGGGCTGGGGAAAGCCAGGAGTGGAACACGCAGCCCTAAATGGCATCTCGGGATATTTAATGCTCTCAGTTTTCTTTTCTGACCTCATCTCTTCATTAGCAAGAGAAATTTGTCCATTTTTTCTCTGCTCACCTTCACAGTGTTCACCAAAAAGCTTTTTCTTTCATCCCTGGTCACAAAAACTTCCCAATCTGCTTCCATCTCACTCTCCCCTGACAATTATCCCCACTTGCTTCCCTATTTTCTCTTCTTTCAAGGCTCTTCTCCAGGCTGGTTTTTCCTTTCCCTCACCTGCCTGCACCACCATTATTTTTCCCACTGTCACAGGTGCCAATATAAAATTTGATTTCAGTACAGTTATTTAAGCTCATTCTCCTGCACTAAGGCAGACAAATATTGCAGCCTGATACAGAAATATGCCCCTGGAAATCATTCCTGGGATGCTCCAACCTGAGCTGAAGGCCAACGTGATTGAGACAGAGCAACACAAGCCCAGATCCACAGCTCTGGAAAGGATTCCTGGCACTCCCATTCCAAGTGCCATTAAGGAGATGCCAAAGTCCAGCAGATGTCTGGACAACACAAAACATTAAGCTGAGCTCTGATATTTAAGAGCAGAAAAGTTTCCCAGGCTAATTCAGGCAACGTGTCCCATAAAACTGGCAAAAAAACCATCAGGGTCCATTTACTGCATTTGCTCTCCAGCATTTGCTCCTGAATTGTTTATGCACAGAGGTTTCCCAGCACATTAATCCTCCAGAAAAGCACGTGTAAAACAGAGCTGGAAATGAAGGAGTGCTCGGGGATCCTGTTGTTATGAGTGGGATAAATCAGGAGGGGAGAAATCCCCACAAGAAAACTCCAGAGAGCCCCTATTTACCTTCCCCTTCAGCAAACAAAATCCCACAAACAGGGAAATTAAAACCTGTTGTTGCAAGCAAGAGAGAAAGTCAAAGATTTCACAATCCCGCTGTGAGAAAGGAATTTTAACAGGCTGGTGAAGGATAAACTGTTAGTTTCTTCCATAAACCTGAACAAAACCAATTAATTTCCCAGAAACAAATTGGGAAATTATCCCCCTCCAGCCCCAAGAGTCAAGTCCAAACCTGCCACCGAAGTTTCTCTGCCTTCTCCTTGTCCTGTACCTTCACAGACTTTGCCAGGCTGGGTTCAGACTCATGATCCCAATTCAGGCAGGTTGGAGATGCCCTAAAAGCTGCTGAGTCACCGGAAGGGAAAGGGATTGAAGCTAATAATTTACCTTACAGCTGACCAGGAGCTGCCAGCACACCAGGCAGGGTGTAACTCACCCTGCAAATTCTCCACTGAGAGCTCTGTGCGTCCCCAGTCACCCACCCCAGATGCCACAATTCCCCTTTCACACCCTCGTGCAAGAGACACAACTCTTGACCTTGATCTTTGGATGGCCAAGTGACCACTGAAATCCCAAAGGGACAAAGATTCCCTTTAAAAATCCCTAAATTCCCTCAGCAAGCTCAAGTCAGGGCTTTGCATAAGAAAAGGAGGAATGCACAGGGATTTCCAGCGTGGAAATGAGGGTGGAGAAGGAAAACAGGACATTTGCTGAGGAACTGTTACCCCTAACATTTATCAACAAAAAAACAATATTCAAATTGGATTTTAGGAATAATTTCTTCACCAAAAGGGTTGTCCAGCCCTGGCACAGCTGCCCAGGGCAGGGGTGGAGTCCCCATCCCTGGAGGGATTTAAAATCTGTGTGGATGTGGCACTTGGGACATGGGTCAGTGGTGGCTTTGGCAGTGCTGGGGAATGGTTGGACTCAATCATCTCAGAGAAGTCTTCCAACCTAAATGATTCCATGATTAGGACTTACTTTTGAGGGGAAAGAAGGATTTTTTTTCCTCCTTATCTAACTCAGAAAAAACTTCATTAAAGAAACCACTTTGCACACACTTCAGAGGCTCAAGACATTCAGGGATAAAACTGCACCTTCAAATTAAGGTTCTCAGTGTTCCTCTCCACCTGAACCCACAGCTGGGGATATTACAAATCCTTTTCACCTTAAACCAGGTGAGTGGCACAAAGAATTAGCATGAAAGTGAGGGATGCTCAAATGAATTGCTGCAAAGAAGAACTCGAAGCACGTTAGAATCTGTCTTGGCACAGCTCTTCCTTCTCCAGCAGGAAGAAAATTTAGAAGTAGCAACAATCCCCTTCCAGAAAATTGTCCTAAGCTTCCAGCCCACTGCCAAAATTCATTCAAAAGGAACTGGTCCAAGAAAGAACTTCCAGCATTTTCTGGTGCAAAACCACCCTCTGTTCCATGCTGGCATTTTGCTGTCACAGCAGAAGAGGTGCCTTGAGATTTTGTCTTCAAGGAAGAAAACTTCCTTCGCTCACTGCCACCAAACTGGTGTCATCCTCTGGATCTCAGCATTCCCACGGGCGAAGAAAAAGCAAGTTCAACCTCCAAAGATACATTTAAAGAGGCAGCAAATCCATCCCTTCCTGGGAATTTGCTCCAGTGATTAATCCCAGCCCACGTCTACCTTTTAATGTCACTTTCCAAGCAGCTTCTCACCATTCTCTCCATGGACTCAGCAGCACCCACCCCGAGAAGGGACTCAAGTTTTGGTCTCTCTCCTGACCCATAAACACAGTGGGAGAGTTAAAAAGTTCAACTCTAGATCTTTTCACCCTGATTCAAAAGCTTCCCTACTGCTCCTTCTGCAGGATCTCCAGCTTTTCCCACGTTTATTTTAACATACGGCTATCTGAGCTAAATACGCCACTTTATTTAAATACACAGTATTTTCAGAAATGCAGTTTTTGGAGTAAAAACATCCTTTGTTCCTATTTCCCAGCTCACATGTCCATAGATGGCATTAAACACTTCTTATTCTGGGAACTGAAGCAGATTTGGCTGCTCCAAGCACAAATACCTTTGCACAGCAGCTGTTCCTGGAGGGCTGAGCCCTCTGCCCCAGGCACAGCCCCCTCTGCTCCCTCCATCCTCCAGTTTAAAAATCATCTGGATTGCTCCAAGACATTTATCACATTCTGGGAACGATTTATTACTCCACTCGTGTTGTGAACTCCACAGATTTCCTTGTTCTCTGCACTTGATGAAAATCACAAGAGCCAGGATGCAGCTGCTCCTAAGAACTCCCATGATCACATTTACAGCGCTACAGCTTTATCACAGCTTTTCCATGACTTTTATTTCCTATCCTGATGAAAAAAGAGCAGAGACAGGGGCTCACACAATCTTCATGACAGCTCTGATGCTGCCTGGTCACACAAAGGTGAATTTGTTCAGAGCAGCTCACGGAGAACCCACTCCTCCCTACCAGCACAAATTTTACACTCAATTTCTTTTCACTACGGACAAGAGAAAATTGATTAAGCAGGAGAAGCGGTCCTTAAAAAATGTATCTGTTTATCTGCTCTCTATCTAACAAAAATAACCTGAAAAACTGGCAAATCTAAGCGTTTGCCCAGCAGATAAGACAAATCATCCTTCAGTGACTCTCACATTTTCCTCCTGCTACCTGCAGCTCCTGCAGGCCTTTGTCACCACAGGAAGCTGGTGGTGGTGCCACCAGCAATGATGTTTAATCCTGTAACTCCAACCTGTGCTTCAAAAAAGCTTTTTTGAAAGGTGACTGAAGTCCAGAGCCCTGCTGCATTTTGTCACAGGCTCCATCTTTAAGTCAAGCAGGTTGTTTGCTGGTTTGGTTTGTTACACAAGAACATCTCCTGCATTAATTCCTGCTGGGCAAACTGAGCATGGGGGAGATGTGTGTTCATCTCAGCCACTCTGCAAGGAAACATTTCCTGAATCAGGAATACAGGTCCAAAATCCTCTGTAATGCCTCACCATATTTGTTTTTCTTGCAGGTCACCACCACCTCCACGGAAAGAAAAAGAAGGGTGTTATCCCCACTGTCCCCCACGAGGCTCCATCCCACCTCCAGCCTGGACTCTTACAGAAATACAATTGGTACAACTGCGTTTTCTAATTTTCTTTTAAAATCTTCTGAAGCTGTTTCAACCCAAATCTGACCCAGGATGAAGCTCTTAAAGCACCAAGGTTGTGCTTCCACAAGGACAGGAGCCTCAGAGGACGGGCAAGGACCAGCAGCTTCTGCTCATGAGGGGATGCCTCAGATTTTGATGCATCAAATGGTTTGGGTGGGAAGGGACCCTGAAGCTCATCCAGTTCCACCCCCTGCCATGGGCAGGGACGCCTTCCACCATCCCAGGTTGCCCCAAACCTTATCCAGCCAGGCCCTGAACACTTTCACATTTATATACAGATATATTTTCTCACCCTCACCACCATACCCCTATATTTACAAACATATTTTCACATCCAGGCACACACAGAGAGGGCAGGTCCCACTAAATCCCATCATCCCTGCAAAATTAGATCCAGGGTGTTCAAAACCAGTGCTCTGGGAAAAATATTTCTGATTCGATTGTTTCCAGCAGCTTCCCCAAAATGACACAGTCCATGGGAACAGCAAGGACAGGATCCAACCCGAGGGTGGTATTTCAGTGGTGATTAAGAAACACAGCTTTTCTCCCTCCTCTCCCTCTTCATTCCCTGCCCCTATTCCCTCAGTGTTTCCAAACTGGCCCAGCTTGGGTGGATTTTTATGGGAACTGCAAACGAGATATTTGCCAAGCATCCAATCATTGCTCCCAAGTGCAGAGGCACCGTGACTTGAATTGGCCACCCTGCCTTTATTTGTATTTATTTTTAATTGTAAAAAAATGTATTTTCTCACTCTCATCCTCCAAAACAGCTGAACAGTTTTAATTACAGTCTTCCCAAAAAGCACCAGCAAGCAACTAGTTGTTGGAATGTTCTACCTAAAGTTTGGCATAATACGAACAACTAAAAATGGGATTTTCAAGCAAAAAAAAAGCTTAGGAATGCCACCATTCCCCTCTCCCAGATTATGAATATCCATCAATCCCCTCTCAGGGCTCTTTACCCACCCTCCTCTGCTGGTTTGCTTTGCTGCAATACCCAATTTAGGCTGCCTGCTCCTTTGGAAAATACCTCACCAGTGTATTTGACCATAAAATACACATCAGTGCTGCTTTGCACCCAAACCCACCCATTTTAGCCATGAAGGTATTGGTTTCACACAGCCACCCCAGCAAGATTTTAAAAATTCCCTTTAGATGCCCATGCAGAGGCCACCAGCAGGATTCCTGAGCAGGCAGAACACGAACATGTGTTGTGCTACACGATGAACATTTCCATAATCGGGATTTCACGTTACTCAAAAGCAATTTGATGTTTGGTTTGGGGTTTTTTTTTCAGTCTCCAGCTGAAGCTGGGGATGAAGGAGAAGGGCAGGTCAAACATGGCCAGACACCGTTTTTACGTGATCCTTGCCCAACTCTGCTTCTCCATCGCCGAGCTACAAAAAATTCCTTCTCACAAAAATCAGATGGCACCGCACCCGAGCCCACCAGGAATAATAAGGAATGGGGAGGGAAAGGGATGTGGCAGGATGCTGATACAATCTGATGCTGTCACTCCTGGCAGCTCATTACTTGAGGCAGCCTGGGCTCCCCATGAGGTCCCACGAAGCACGAATGACTTAATCAAGGGACCTCCCTGGGGCTGAGGGAGATGCTCATGAATAACAGCATCAAATCAAAGCCTGGCAAATCAGTGGCACCCTATGGAAAATTGATGGGATCAGCTGGTAAATCCTTAAGCTCTTAAGTGGTGCCTTGCTCCTGCCTCATCCCAAAAAATTGCCCTGAGTAGAGCTGGAGACACAAGGAGTGCTAAAAAGATAAAAGTGGGGAGCTGGATTGCAGAAGGCTGCAGAAAATTGATCCACACCTTTGGAGAGTGCCACAAGGGACAGGACACAGGGAATGGCTTCCCACTGCCAGAGGGATATTGGGAAGGCATTCTTGGCTCTGAGGGTGGTGAGGCCCTGAAATAGAATTCCCAGAGAAGCTGTGGCTGCCCCTGGATCCCTGGGAGTGTCCAAGGCCAGGCTGGATGGGACTTGGAGCAACCTGGGATAGTGGAAGGTGTCCCTGCCCATGGCAGGGGGTAGAATGAGATGATTAAAGTCCCTTCCAACCCAAACCATCCTGGGATTCCACGGTTCTAAGGCAGGAGTATTTGTGCACCTCCATGGGCACACAATTTCTGAAGTTCTAAGCACATTTTTTGAGTAATCTCATTTTCAAGCCAACCTGGACAGCAGCTTTACAGTCACCGAGCTCCTGGTGCACACCCAGCGCCGCAAAATCTGCAACGACTTCAAATTCTTTACTATTAACATATTCTCCATATTAATCTTCCCCAAATGATCCATACTGGGAATTTATGTATGACCCAGTATTAAAATCCACTGTAACTGTGTCTCTGAGCGTGTCACGGAGCTTAAATACAGGCGAGCAGAGGGCATTAAGAGGCTGCTGAGAATCATTTTCTAGTACATTGGAAAGGACAAACTGTTTTTACGAGTGTGTGTTTTACAGTCTGTTTTTTCAAATTAAATCTAAAATAGTTCCCAGATGGAAGCTGGATCATTCCAACTTCAANAGAAAAAAAAAAGGTGAAACTTCAGAAAATCTGACTCCACAGAAAGGCCAACAGTGTGCTGCTCAGAGAGGACTCAGAGACATGGTGACAAAAACCTTGAGACTTTCTTCAAGCAAAGATTCAAATAATAAGGAAACAGTCCTAAAACAGTAGCATCAAAGTTTGTCCTTAATTCCACAATGAGTGCATCAGACTGTGGCAAATGTCTTTACAAAGCTCCAGGCATCCATGAGGCAGCTGGAGAGGAAAAAGGATTCCCTTGCCCACAGTGTTCTTATCCACAGCCTCCAAGGAGCTCTCCTTCTGCAAATCAACATTTCCCATTATTTTTAAGTATCCCATATAGCTCTAACACAGCTCTAACACTCTTCCCAACTCACCACCTCCAAAGCTGGAACTCAGCTTTTAATCAGCATCGGCGATGATGGTCCAGCTCATCTCTGATTCCAGTGCTGGAGAGGTGATGCAGATCCCTCTGGTTTTGTCAAGCAAATTAATATTGGGAAGAGCAGGAGATGAACCAGGATCCTTGGAGTTTTACATGAGGGTGAAAGTGCAATCAGCACCTGGCTTGGTTTGCATCTCCCACGTATTTATAATTTGGGCAGGACAAACGCAGGAGTGGTTTGATTACAGGACCCCAGGGATGCAAAAAGCAGCTCCCTTGGAAAATTCCAGCCTGGCTGCTGCAGGGGAGGAAGGAATAGGAGGGGAATCACTACAAACACCTGCTCTTCCTCAATTCAGAGGGAACAATTCCCGTGCCCCACACACTGAGTATGGTTTGGGCTTAGCATCAGCATCAGCTCACTCCAGCACCAGCTCCAGCAATTCCCCTCATCCCCAGCCATACAAGTGTCAAATCCTACTGAATTTCTCCCTCTCCCAAGAATCAGAGAAGAGAATCATAGAACATCCTGAGCTGGAAAGGACCCACCAGGACCATCCAGTCCAACTCCTGGCTCTGCACACACAGCCCAACAATCCCACCCTGTGTATCCCTCCCAAACTCTCCTGGAGCTCTGGCAGCTTTGGGGCCGTGCCCATTCCCTGGGGAGCTGTTCAGTGCCCGACACCCTTTGGGGGAAGAACCTTTTCCTGATATCCAACCTAAACCTGCTCTGGCACAGCTCCAGCTGTTCCCAGGGTCCTGTCCCTGCTCACAGAGAGCAGAGATCAGAGCTGCCCCTGTGTTGCCCTTCGGGAGGAATTATCCAGCCACCCTCCCTTCTTTCCAAAGCCCTCTCATCAACATCAAATTCCAACCCACATTACAAATTCTCCTGGGCACAGAGATCCCATTACAGCAAATTACCAACGTGGTGCCTGTGCTTTGCAGCTTACAGAGGATGGAGTTATGCCCCAGCTCACTGTCAGTACCATGAGGAAAGCTCCACTCTGCCTCATGAGGCACAAAACCATTCCGGACAAACTGGGGAGCTGGGAGGGAAGAGTTTGGATTGAAAAACGATCTCATAACTGGGTAGAAATAGTGCTGTCAGCAGCAGCAAGACACACCGTGCCAGAAGGAGTTATCCCTTCTCCAAACAATTTTAGGCAGCGCAGTCAGGAGTGGCAACACCAGCTTATTCCACGCTTGCTCCCTCCTAAAATCAATTTTCCAGCTGCACATCCACAGTTCATCTGCCAAGTGGCCGTGTCTTTGCTGTATTCACAGTTCTCACCCCCCTCAGTCGGAGCAGGGAGCTCTCCCTGGAGCTGGGATTAAACACAGACATCTCTGAGCAGGGATCTTTCCCCTCTCCGTGTCACCAGTCCCTCTCTTTGCTACCAGAATCACTGAACAGCCTCTTGAAAGCCCAACCTCACGTGAGGTTCTGCCGGCAGCCGCAGCACAAAGCGCAGGTTTCCATATTTATTTCTGCTCCCTGAAAAACCCTAGGACACAACAAGAGCAGAATAATAACACCAATTACTGATATTTGATGCAGTAATTTCAGAGCCAATTAACATAATGAACCTCCGTCTCTTTCAGATAGGCAATCTCAGAGCACTCCAGTTAAAGGTGAGGGGCTGAAGCACAGAACAAGAATGTTAAACACTGATTATAGGAACGGAACTGGGAAAGATTTCCACACAGTTCTTCCTCCAAAAATCCACCTCCCAGCCCCTTTCCGCCTTCACGCACACACAAAGGAGGACCTGTGGTATTTTTTAGCTGTATTTTGATGGCACACTGAGGGGTTAGAGTTGGAAGGTTTTTATGACAAAGCTCCTGAGCCCACCCAAGCCTGGCAGCCGAGGATTCAGAGGAAAATGAGGAAAGGGAAAAGCAGCAAGTTCTGGGTGAGAAGCAGCAAATTCCACCTGCTGCATGAGAGAGAATCCCCTGCACCAGAGGAATCCATCCCTCTCACAGAGAATACACCTGCAGCCACGTGTGCTGTTTGCTCCACGCTGTGTCCTCAGCAAAATGTGGCCACAGAGGCTACAAAAGGACCCACACTTGAAACACATCTGTGACACTTCAAATCATCGCAGAGTGGTTTGGGTTTGAAGGGACCTGAAAGATCATCTTGTTAAAGATTCTTAAAAATTCAACCCCCCTGCCATGGGCAGGGACACCTTCCACTAGCCCAGGCTGCTCCAAGCCCTGTCCAGCCTGGCCTGGGACACTTCCAGGGATCCAGGGGCAGCCACAGCTTCTTAGGGAATTCCATCCCAGCCCCTCCCCACCCTCCCAGACAGGAATTCCTTCCCAATATCCCATCCATCCCTGCCCTCCGGCAGTGGGAAGCCATTCCCTGTGTCCTGTCCCTCCATCCCTTGTCCCAAGTCCCTCTCCAGCTCTCCTGGAGCCCCTTTAGGCTCTGGAAGGGGCTCTGAGGTCTCCCTGGATCCTTCTCTTCTCCAGGTGAACACCCCCAGCTCTCCCAGCCTGGCTGCAGAGCAGAGGGGCTCCAGCCCTTGGAGCATCTCTGTGGCCTCGTCTGGACCCACTCTAACAGACCCACATCTCTTGTGCCAAGCACTCCTGTTATGGAGGAAGAAAAACATCACACTAACATTTAGCACCCTAAGTGCTGGGGAAGGAACTCATTTATGACTTCCCCCAGACATAATTTTTTTCTGCCCAGTCAGTCACAAGACCATTTGTGGGGTGAACATGAGAATTTACCATGGATGTGGGACAACAGAACTGCACTGAGCAGGCCAGGGGGTGCTGGAGCTGTCCAAGCCTGTCCATTTGGGATAGCCTGGATTTCTCCAGCCAGATGTGGAGCTCAGAGAACCCCAGCAGCCCAGGTCCGAGCTCACTGTGCCATGGGAAGGGGACTTGAAGGTGGCAAAGCTCAGGCCATCAGCATGAGAACAGGCTGATAAAGCCACACCACAGTAAAGTGGATTTCCTGCTTGTGAAGCCACAGAAACGGTTTCAGTAATTATTTTCTTTCCTTAGAAATTAACTAGAAGTGTGGATATGGTGAGGGCAAACGGCACGAGAAGGAAGTAAAAAGCCACAGGAGAAAAAAAAGAATGAAATCAGGGTGTATGGCCTCTGCCTATGAAGTGAACCTGTGTCCTCACCCCCCATTCCTCATCCAGGAGACTTCCCTCCTTTGCTTCCAACTCCACCACAATCCTCATTCCATTCTCAGACAGTTCCTGCACATTTGTCCTTCTCTGTCTTATCACAGAAGTGCTCCAGGAGGCTCCAGTAAATGCATTAGGATTTCTTCCCAAACTTTGTGTAGAGTCACCCCAAAATGCTGATCCTCACTGGATCACACAAGAGACCTCCAACACCCACAAAAACCAGGCAGCCCAAGAAGAACAAACCATAAACATGAAAGATCCAAAACACTGGCTGGGCTTTACCCAGACACTTGAACCTGCCCACGGGAGGGGGTTGGAACTACATCGTTAGGGTCCCTGAAAACCCAACTCCTGTGTTTCTATGATTTCTTCTCTTGGGCAGAAAGGCTCCATCACACTTAATAACCATAAATCTCACAGCTCCTCAAATAACACAAACTGTAGACACACAAAATGTGAGTCTAAGCTTGTGAAATGAACAGAGTTTAATGCGCTAAAGCTCATGCTCTGTCACACGGAACCAAAAAATCTACCCCCTGATCCAGAAGAGGACAAGGACCAAGGATGGGTTTCAATGAGCATCAAATAAACAAACTGATCAAAATAACATGAGGTTTGATTTTCAGACAATGAGGTCACACCAGTACAATCTGAGTGCTGGGATGGCCACAGCTACGCTTTGGGTTAAGCTGTGGCTGCCCCTGGATCCCTGGAAGTGTCCAAGGCCAGGTTGGAGCAACCTGGGATAGTGGAAGGTGTCCCTGCCGATGGCAGGGGTGGAATAGGATGAGTTTCAAGGTCCTTCCAAGCCAAACCATCTGTGATTCTAAGCTCAGTTATCACCTCCAAGCTCTCACATCAAACACAGCGAACAGGAGTTTTGATGTTTATTTGGCTATGGACTAACAAGGCACCAGGCTGAACACGCCCAGGGCTCTTGGTTACTGCCTTGGTGTACAACCAGAAGCACTAATTACCAGAACTTTGAGATACCTGAAGGCACTAATTAGGCCAATTAAGGCAAGAAAGAGCTAAATGACTTGCCCAGGGCCACAGAAGGCAGTGACCAAGTGGTGTTTAGGAGTCTTGTTCACAGCCCTGTTCCCCAAGCCCTGAGAGAACCCCCACAGACCAATTCACTGTGGGGTGAGAAAGTTGTGCTGCAGCCAAAACCGACTTCCTCCCCTCTCCCTCCCTCTCTGCCCACAAAGACAAGGGTTTTTGATGAGAGATTTCATGCAAGATGTAAAACTTGATTTAAAACAGAAAGAAAACCAACAGAAATCCCTCAGCCCCAGTGCTCAGGGCACCTGAATGCTGCTGAAGGTCCACGCTCCTGTGTGAGCCAGCAGAGCCACAAACAGGAGGAAAAAAATCCAACTTCCCATGTGCTTCAGCAGCAGGAAGCACTGCCAGGGATCTCCCAGCCAGGGATCTCCCATCCCAGCCTCAGGAACCCCACTGCTGTGCCAGGTGAGGCTCTCCTGACCACACAGCTTCCTTGGGAAAGCACCTCCGGGAGCAAAACAGGATAAAGCTTACAGGGCTCCACTGCCTACGACTCAGTTATCCTGATACTCCAATTACCCTGGAGATGGGAATAACTAATTAATAAGGAGTCATGGGATGGAAGTGAGCAGCTAGATATTTTGGGTTAATTTAATTACTTCACCTCAAAAGCATCCCAAAGTTCCAGCAACAAGAGATTCCCTTTCCAGCATCCCCCAGCACAGCAATACTCACACTACCTGGATTCCAACCTCTCCTGCAGCTCCTGACATCTCCAGCAGTTACAGATTTCCCTGGGAGAGGTTTCTGGCAGCCTGGCTGGTTTTCAGTGTTAGGATGTAATAAAAAAGGAAATTCATGAATTGTCTGCAGCAATTTGAGGGAGATTTGTGGCCATAGCAACATTACTATAATCTATGCTGCAGGGAACAAAAGCCACTTTGATCACGTTGTTCCCACTCTCCCCACCCCACCCATAAGGCTGGAAAACGTTGTCCAGGCACTCCCCAGTCCCCAAATGTGCTCTCCCACTGACATGAAACCACTGAAAAGGGGATTTAGAGTGACTCTGGAGGGTTGTGCAGCACATTCATCATCCAGACAGACCATCCCAAGCAACCACCCCGGACACACCACGCTCCTGTGCTGCTTTAGGAAGGGGACAGTGCCAGGTTTTCCCAGTTATCCACCAAGCACCAGCCATCCCACAGCTCCCAGTGAGGAGCCTGTGACAGCGCTGGCTGGGCTGGGGATGAGCTGAGGACACTCCTTGTGCTGGCAACAGAAAATAAACAACTCACCCCGGGTTTATCGCTGTCGGTGCCACGTGGCTGCAGGATCTGTCCCCTCCCTGTCACTCACTGCGTTTCCTCACTCTGAAATTCATCCAGAGCATCTTTAGGCTCAGACAGTCTCTTGCAAGGCTCTCGTGCCATGCCTAGCTGGGGGTCTAAGCTGCACTCAGGCCTGCAGGCACTGCTGTAATGCAAATAAAACAACGAACCCAAGCAGTGAGGAATTAATCTAACGAGCTCCCTGTGCCGTATGGCTCCCACAAGGAAGATGCCTCGGGAGAGGCCGGGCTGCCCAGCCAGCTGAAGGCACAGATTCGTATTAATGCTCTCACTATTTTTAGCTTCACGAATCAGGGAGAGCTGACTTGTGCTTCCTGCCCCCAGCCACAACATCTGGGCTCTTTATGGTCATCCAGGCTCTTTTTCCCACAAGGCAGAGCCCGGAATGTGGCAAGGTGGAGCGCTGGGAGCGGGGAAGAGGCAGCAAACTTTCCAAATTAGTAGGGAAAAGCAGAGGGCTGCAGTAATTCCACAGCTGGGATAACTCAGCGGCGGTGATTACAATCTGCCCACTTAATTTGGCCCTGCAGTTTCTATTAGAGGCACAGTAGGAGGAAATTCTTGTACAGTAGTTAAGGCAAGGGCCGGGTGTCGGGTGACCGGGGTTTGATTCCCAGCTGTGCCTCAGCCCTTCTGCTCAACCTCAGGGAATTGGCTCCGTCTGCTCCGGTTCCCTGGCTCGCAGCATTCCTCAGGAATTCACCGGGGAGCTCGTGGGTCACAAATAGCAACCGAGAGGAGAAATATAATCAAAAGCTACTTCCTGTTCAGCAGGATGGAAAGCATCTTACAAATTTGTTTGTATGGCGATTAAAAGATGGAACTACTACACGAAACTGATTGATTGGCATCTTCCAACCATGCCAGTTTTACAGGAAGGAAAGGGCACAGCCTTGCTGAGCCATTCCCATAACCCCCACGCTACCAGGGAATCTATTCGAGAACATATGTCTTGATAGTCTCAAAATATGATCCTGGGAGACAGGAAAAATTAATCATCTTGTGCTGGTCCGACTTCAACTACTTCACAGCTCTGCCAGGAATGCACAAAAACTCAAACTTGAAACTTAAAAAAAAAATTTAGAAAAGGGCATTGAACCCCCACAAGTTAAACACAATAAAAGAATGAAAGGAAGGAATAAACGGTGCTTATTGCTGACACTTCAGGCCGATAGCTCTGAAGTTTGGAGTTTTTTTGGAAGAGAACATATGAACATATTCCAGTACCCAGGACCTTCTGCTGGTTTTCCAGAGCAGGGGTAGAGTTCTTTGTAAAACACTTCGAGGTCCTCAAAAAGAAGGCCGAAAAAAAATTAATAATACAACTTCCAGACCAAAACTTTCACTCCAGATCAACTCTGAATTGCTGAGACAATGTATTAACCCCTCACAGGGGCTTCAGCACCAGGGAAGCAAGGTGGGGTAATCTGGAATAAAAAGTTGTGGTAGAAATGGGAACCTCTTGTGATGCCTTATGTTTTAACTTTTCTATTTTTCAAATTCTGCATTCCCAGTGTGTAACTCTGCAGTGTCCTGGAGCCTGGGAGCTGCTGCTCTCTCATGCTGAGACAGACAGAACAAAGCCTCTCCAGGCTGCTCTCCAAGGACACCCAGCCCGGCCTAGGCCCAAAATGTGTAACCCAGCATCTTGAGAAGGGGGGCAAGCTGAGGGGAAATTACATCATCAGCTAAAGTTTAATTGGTGAAATTGGGTTGAGATGCAAATGGACCAAAGCTATAAAAGTGTGAAGAACTCGTGACTCGGGGTCCATCTTGGGTGCAGCCTTTGGCCTGCCCAGGGTGTGCCTCTGAAGGCCTTTCAAATAAATATCCACCTTTATTCCCTTCCTCCTGTCCAGTCTCTGTTTCTAGGTTGGCCTCTTTAGGCATCACTTGCCAGCATCTTCTCCCATCACCTTTCCATATCCAGCCCCACCAGCAGCACAGGGATCCCATCAGTCCCTCAGCAGTTTGTGTTAGGGATGAGTGGCTCAGAGCCTCAGCAGTGCCACAGCAGCAGACTGAAGTCACCCTGGGCCGCTTTGAAGGCAAAACACGTAACCCTGAATAAAGCAAGGGGCCAGGAAACAGCCCCAGAGCTCTGCTCTGCTTTCAGGGGAAGTGTCACGAGCAGCACCGGTGCCACTGACCTACTTATCCCCACAAAAGGGCCACAGAAACAGGCAACAGCCCCGGCTCCTTGGCTGCTGCTGTGCCCGGCTCCCACGGCGCCAAAATCTCTCTGGAAAATGCACTGTCAGGAATAGAGAACAGGTGGGACCTTCCAAGACTGCTCCAGTTTTCCCAGAAATAACTGCTATTTTTGCCACTGTGTTACACAAGGGCAGAGCTGGAGCAAGGCTGTGTTTAGGAAATCCCATTTGCACCTCTGCCTTCCAACAGCAGCTTCTGTCCAATAATCTCCCTAAAGCTAAAACCCCTCTGTAATCGTTCCAGGAGGAAAGGGCAGACAGGCTTCATTTTTTCAGGATGAAAGCTTGCAAAGCTGCAGGAGCGTTTCAAAAAATCATCATTCCCGCTGGCCAATCCAAACACAAACCCACAGACGAGGACGTGGGAATGCTGAGGAGGAAGAGCACACGCAGCGAGTGGCATCCCACAGCTCCAGCCAGAGCCATCACCTCAGGGATCCAGACATGGAGTCAGGAAAAAAACATCATTACTGAGAGCAAAAGAGCCTAAGCCCATCCATTTGGCAACTCAGGAACACACCGGATACAAGCAGGATACCAGGATGAGACAAAATCACCACAGAGCCTGACACCCCTTTGTGACACTCGGTGAGGTCTCAATCAAATCTGGAGCTGTGGCTTTATTTTGAGTCATGTTCAGAAGTTCAGTCCTAAAGGAGACCTTGCAAACAGCAAAAAGGTAAATGGTAACTCCATAGTAACAAAGAGACAAGGCGACACTGACTAATTTAATTAATTAACTTAATAGTGCAGCCAGCAGGACCAGGGCAGTGATTACCCCTCTGTGCCTGGCACTGCTGAGGCACCTCCAGGCCTGAGAACAGCTCTGGGCTCCTCACAAGGAGGACATTGAGGGGCTGGAGCGTGTCCAGGGAAGGGAACGGAGCTGGGGAAGGGGCTGGAGCTCCAGGAGAGGCTGAGGGAGCTGGGAAAGGGGCTCAGCCTGGAGAAAAGGAGGCTCAGGGGGGACCTTGTGGCTCTGCACAACTCCCTGACAGGAGGAGGCAGCCAGGAGGGTCAGGCTCTGCTCCCAGGGAACAAGGGACTTACAAGCACAAGAGTGGGAGCCCAGCAGGTCTCTCGTTTCATTTTCAAGGAAAGAACTTCAGAAAACTCTTCCAATAAAAGTTTCCTGAACAGCAGCCACGACTTCTGAATCAACACTCCGGTAGCAGATTCCTCCTCTCTCCCAGCTGATGGTGTGATGGCTCTTTCCTTGCCAAACACCTGCTCGTCAGAGAGTGAAGCCGAGCACTTCATAGCCCGAAACAGACTCTGCAAAGATGTGAACCCACCATGCAAATGAGCCATTTGTTCAGGCTTCACACACAGCAGCCCAGTCCTGGTTCCTTGATCCTCTGTGGATCTGACACTTGGCAGTGAGGCACGGCCTTGGTGGCTCATGGGGGTCACTCTGAGCCAGCCCTTGGTGGCTCATGGGGGTCACTCTGAGCCAGCCCTTGGTGGCTCATGGGGGTCACTCTGAGCCAGGCCTTGGTGGCTCGTGGGGGTCACTCTGAGCCAGCCCTTGGTGGCTCGTGGGGGTCATTCTGAGCCAGGCCTTGGTGGCTCATAGGGGTCACTCTGAGCCAGGCCTTGGTGGCTCGTGGGGATCTCTCCAAGCCAGGGAGGCACAACTGGAGCCATGAGAGCTTCACTCAGTCCTGGATTCTTCTAAATCCTGGCCTCCAGTCGTGCCTCATCCCAGCACCAAAGGCAGAGTCGTGATGGTGAACGAGCACTACAGCTCATGGAATAAACTCTCTGGAGCTGCCAGAGCCTCCATCCCCCCCAGCCTCCTGAAGATCTGACACTTTGATGATGTTTGGCATGGAACTGCTCCGAGGTGCCACGGAGCCGGGCAGGGACAGGCGGCTGCCTGCCATTAACGCCGCGCCCCGCTGCCTTCAATTAAAACGCTCCATTTCCAACGACACGGGGGGAGCTCCCTGTCTGCTTTAATTTTGTACTGCACACTTTACACAGCACAGACTTCTCCAAAGACTCTGCTGGATTTCTTACAATCCCAGAATCGTTAAGGTTGGAAAAGTTTTCCAAGATCATCAAGTCCAACCATCAACCAGCACCACCACGATCACCACTAAACCGTGTCCTCAAGTGCCACATCCACACATTTTTAGTGACTCCAGCACTGCCCTGAGCAGCTGTTCCAATGCCTTACAACCCTTTCCATGAATTTTTTTCCCCCCATATTGGATCTAAACATCCCCTGGTGCAACTTGAGGCTATTTCCCTCGCACTCAAAAACATATCCTGGGAAACTTCACATACCAGAGGCAATTGTGTTGAGGGTTGTGGGAATTGGATCAGCTGGGGTTGCTCACCTGGAGAAGAGAAGGATCCAGGGAGACCTCAGAGCCCCTTCCAGAGCCTAAAGGGGCTCCAGGAGAGCTGGAGAGGGACTTGGGACAAGGGATGGAGGGACAGGGCACAGGGAATGGCTTCCCACTGCCAGAGGGCAGGGATATTGGGATATTGGGAAGGAATTGTTCCCTGGGAGGGTGGGGAGGCCCTAGCACAGGGTGCCCAGAGAAGCTGTGGCTGTCCCTGGATCCCTGGAAGTGTCCAAGGCCAGGCTGGACAGGGCTTGGAGCAGCCTGGGATAGTGGAAGATGTCCCTGACCATGGCAGGGGACTGAAATGAGATCTTTCAGGTCCCTTCCCACCCAAACCAGTCCATGATTCCATCACAAACAAAGCAGTTTTCTCCTTCAGCCACACTTTTTTCTGAAGTATGGCTGCAACAAGAAACAGATCCACACAAAAGGCAGCTCAAAGGCACTCAGCTGACCTAAATAATGGTAATTTCCTGGAAATTTCACTTAACTGCTTGGGAGTTTGCAATACTTCGAGCAATCAACACACAGTGCTCCACGGATAAAAGCTGGGGGTTTCGCCTCCCTCTCTGAGACATCTCGGAGAAGCACCAGCTGTGCAAGGAAGAACCACAACGCCGAAAACCTCAGATCTCCTTTTGATTTTATGTAGCTTCTAGAAGGAGGCACCTCCAGCCTGCAGAAATTGTGAAGAAGCACTAAAGAGAACGAAACCAGTCCCTTGCTTCCACCGTCACAGCCCACAGAGTCCCACATCCTTAGAATGAGACATCCCAGCCAGGAAAGGTGCATATGAACCTCAAAGCTCAGCATCTCTTACAGGTCTGGATTCATAAAAAAGGTAATGTTTTGTTCAGAAAAGGAAACTGAAATGGGAATTTCATAGTAACAGCAGACAGGAGCAAAATATCGATTTTATGACACTTTTATGTATTAGACTCAACTGTGCCTGATTCTGCCAACACATTTGACATGCCTCAAATATGAATACTTAAGAGGTTTCAACATTTGTCTTGGATTCCTCCTAAAAAAAACCCCAAAACAAACAATCCAGTTCTTGTAAAACTAAAGTTGTAGCCATAGGATGAAGAAATAGTGAGGTATCACCTAAGGCAACCCACTGCTTTTGAACTTCTTTGCTCACCAAAAGAAAGCAGCCTCATCCTCTCTCCACTAAAACCTTAAACCATGTGGGACTGCATTTTTTAAAATGATTTAATGGATTCAAAACACATAAATTAATAAATATACAGCCAACTTATCTCTCTTTCAGTGCTGATTTTAGCAGCTTGTGCTGAGGGAGCCCAGTTCCTGGGATGGTGCAGATTTCCACCAGCTCTGCTTCCCCAGCCACCCTGAGCCACCTCGTGACCAGCACTTGAAGTCAAAACCTTTTGCTGAAATAGTTTGGATTTCCCATGTTTTCATTTCATATTAAGGCCTGGGCATGTTGGCAGAGGAGAGAATTTGGCATGATGATACCAATTTGAGGCTAAAGACCAATCAGAGGAAGGTCCTGTGTTGTGACAGGCAAAAACTGCAAAAATAAGAGTTTTGAAGCTCCAGACAGGACTACAGAGAAAGCCTCTGACAGAGAAAGACAAAGCAACACTTTTAGAGTCGAGTCAGACAAGAAAAAGTAGAAAAGGGACAATCCTGCCTTGGGAAGACCAATTATTATCAGCAAATTTAATGCCAATTTCAGTGTGAACAGAGATGGCCCCAAGAACATGGAAAAGTGTCCCTCACCTGGAAGGGCTCAGTTCCCACACAGAGAGGTGACACAAGGAAAAACAAATGTTTAAATGACAGGGATAAGGACTAAACCCAGGGGCTGTGCCTGTAATAGTGAGTTAAACCAAGCCAGAGTGGAGCCAAACAGTCCAAGATAAGGATTGGGAAATGGCACAGGCTGGGGAATGTCCTAAAAGGGAGCTGGGACCAAGCTGTCCTGATTTTGGAGCTGCAAGTTTAACAGTGGGATTGTGCCAGGTGGGCTGAGGCCAGGGGACAGGGGACAGGGCAGGAATGTCACAGCTAACTGACAGTGGTCACCAGAGACATCCCAGAGAGGGAGCTGCTCCTGACAGACTCCAGGGAAGTGCCACGGAGGAGACAACGAGCAGGTAAATATTTCTGTGTGGGAAAATCCTTCCAAAACGTGGAAAATCCTCCTAATACACACTGGTGGTTCGAGCCCCTGCTCATGGAACACTGAACAGGGACACAAATGAAGTCCTCAAAAGACAGAAGATGAAGTTGCTTCACATCTTCCCCCGAGGGCAGCAACTGCTCTCCATGGGATCAGGCAGACTCCAGGGACTCCTGTCACGCTCCGATCCCACCACGAGAACAAAGAGCCCTCGCTGCAAAGGTCCTGCCAACAGGCCACCATCAGTGACTAAAACACTTTATACTATAAAAGATCTGAGAAATCTCTTTCTTTGAGCAGTTCTGGAGACACTTCAAGCCCTCTCTACACTGCATATTCCAGCATCACCCTGAGAGACCTCAGCTCCAAGGGAAGAAGCTTTGGGTTTCTAGGAGGCAAAAAAACCTCATGGCTTAAAGAAAGAAATAAAATAAATAAATGAAGCCAATGCTTTTCTTCTTCCCCAAACCTCTCTGAAACCAACACAAGACTGAAGAAGGGCCAAGAACCAGCACAATGTCCATCTCTTATCAGTACAAGGCCTTACAGGACAGCTGGAAAAGGACTTTCTGCAAGGGCATGGAGTGACAGGACACAGGGAGTGGCTTTGGGCTGAGAGAGGGTAGATTTTGATGGGATGTTGGGAAGGAATTGTTCCCTGGGAGGGTGGGGAGGCCCTGGCACAGGGTGCCCAGAGAAGCTGTGGCTGCCCCTGGATCCCTGGAAGTGTCCAAGGCCAGGTTGGACAGGGCTTGGAGCAACCTGGGATAGTGGGAGATGTCCCTTCCCATGGAATGGGATGACCTTTAAGGTTCTTTCCACCCCAAACTGGGATTTTATGATTATCCACTGTGCTGAATTCAACGCCAAGACAGTAATTCCTGATGCCAATCAGAGCCATCCATACCCAAATATCAGGCAGGTAAGAGCCAAGCTTTTGAAACAATCACCACATTTAAACTCGGCAATTTATTACAATTAAAATGCATCCCTGTGATTCAAGTGGAGAGGATGATACTCAAGGTAAAATAGACAAGGTCTAATGTTAAAAGGGGCTTTTACAGAGAGAAATTGTGTTTAATCTGTGCTCGAGAGCAGTGGCAGGTCCCTCTCTCCTGCTCACACTTTTCCAACACCATCTGCTCGAGTTCAGCTCAGTGCAAGTGTTCCTCTCCTTGCAGGAACCGGAGAAGGAACAAGATTTAAAAGTCAATACCTACAAAAAGAACAGCAGCTTGAGATGAGGAAATTGCCTTAAATTTCATTTCTCCCAAGTACCTGCAAAAGCAGCAGCTCTCCCCTTCGCTCAAAGATCTCAGCACTTGTTTTTCTTCTTTATCTCTGTTTATTGATTTTACAAGGAAAATCAGCACCAGAGCTCTTGCCAGGAAGGATGAATTATGTGTGTAGATTCAAGAGGTTTAAAGCAGACTTGCACTGAAATCTGAGAATCAGATTCTAAGCAAGATTTTTCAGCCTTTACTACATCCACAAGGAAGAAGCATTTTCCATAGGAAAACAGATCCATGAGCTGCCCAAGCTTTCCTTTGGATCTTTAAAACCTTTACATTCATAGAAATGTTGTTTTCATTGTACATTTCACAAAGAATATACACAAAACCTGAAATTTCCTACAAGCATCCAGGGAGCTTTTCCTTTTTACTACTTTACTGTGCTAGAAAAAAACACTGCTTGCTTTAAAATAAATTTCAAATTAAAACTACTCTGCCAGACTCAAGGCATTTTATTTCACAGGGAAGGCAGATTTTCCTTGGTGATGGGGTGGATTTGCTGTGCACAACACACACGAGCCCACGGTAAGTGGCACAAACACTTGGGGCCCAGCCACCACAGAAATGGGGAACAAATCAAAGTAAATCAGAATCCCTTTGACAACAGCAAGAATTCCTGGGTCCTACCCCAGCTCTGACTTCACTCAGTGAAAATGACTCTATTTTAACTAAAAGGGTATTAATCCAAGGCAATTAGTCCAACCATACTCAACCTCTATTTGCAGAAGTGACCTTCTTTCCAATTACCTTAATTTTAACTCTGGAAGGAAATTAAGACAAACCTTCAGGCAAATTTCATTCAGAGCAAGAACTAAATTTCATAAACTTCAAACAACTGAACCTGAGAAGCTGAATTCCGATTAATTTGCCCGTGTATCCATATGCAGATGAGCCATGAACCTCCCAGCAATTCCTCCCAGCACCCTCAGCCCAACTTGCTGCTCCCAGACCCAAGTGTGACGCTGCTTTTCCTGTCAATAATCATTTTTCCACCTCCCAGATGGCTGAATTTCCAGAGCTGTGAATGTAGAGCAGTAAGGGGCTTCCAGATCCTGGGAATGCGAAGCATCACATGATGCTGAAGGCCATTAAACGTGTGTTGAGTGCTGGAGCCCGGAGCAAGCCGTCAAACGTCGAGATAAAAACCTCTAACAAAAGATTTCCAGAGGAGGCTTCTGTTAAAATAAAGTAAAAATGGGAAGCTGGGGAGTTTGAAAATATTAAGGAATAACAAATCTGTTTTCCAAGTTCGTTTTACTGTGTTGACTCTGCTAAGTGAAAAGGGCTGCTTAAAGGGAGTGAATGGAATCAATCATAACAGTTCAGGGAAAACACGGCCCAGAGGTGGGGGGGAACAACTCACCCAGCTTCAGAAATGCCATTTGCTCAAAAAAAAAGAAAAGGCCACTGGGGCAGGCAGACAGCAAAGAGGTCTGACACGAGGAATGGATTTACACACGATTTTTAAAGCGAGGGATGGCTAAACACCAGCTGAAGTTCCTGAGACACGGCTCGCCAGTTAAACCCAAAAAAGGCTTACAGTGAGACAAACGGAACAAGAGGGAGAGATGGGAAAAATCCCTCCTCTCAAGTGCTGTAATTAAGGAACAGGTAAGGAAACAAATAATGACAAACTTGCTTCGTTGATCTCCTCTGCTCCAGGAACAGAAGAGCCCCAGAGTGAAGAGCAGCTAAAAAAGGAACATGCACTGATGGCTCCCGGTATTCGGAGAGAGAGGAAATATCTGCCAATGGTACACAAGGCTGTGCTTCAAATGACAGCATTCCAATTTCACAGATGGAATTCTGAGCTTTCTTCAGGTGATAAAGCACTACTGGAACATCAAAAAGTCCCTTAAGAGAGGGAGCAGAAGCCCCATTTTTCAGGAATAAAACCACAGGATGACACAAGCAGGAGAAGCAGTTTGGTTCCCGGTCCAGGGGCACAGCTCAGCAACTTCCCTGGATGCTCATCCCACTCCACTCATCCACAGCTCTGAGGGTCGTTACAGCTCAGAGCTGCACATAACCAGAGCTCAGGGTCACAGAAACAAGCTCTGCTCACACAGTTGCTGCATTTGCCTTTTTTTCCAGGTCTCCCTCACAGCCACTTGTCTTCAGACAAGCTGTGGCTGCCCCTGGATCCCTGGAAGTGTCCAAGGCCAGGTTGGATGGGGCTTGGAGCAACCTGGGACAGTGGAAGGTGTCCCTGCTTGTGGTAGGGGGTGGGACTGGATGGGCTTTAAGGTCCCTTCCAACCCAAACCATTCCAGGTTTCTCTGATTCCCCCACCCCGGGCACAAACAACCAAGTTGCCTCAGGAGACACCGGGAAGGAGGAAGGGAAAATCCAACCCTTCCAAAACAGACATGGAAGCAAAACTGATTTCCAAATACCAGGCAGCATTTCCTGACATTTCTCAAGAAAACATCAAAAGCTTTTTAGCCGAAAAGTAACTAGAAAACCTCCCCCAGCAGAGAGCAGCACTGGGAATGCCCCTCTTGGACACCATTCCCAAAGGACACAGCAGGAAAAGTGCTGCCGTAAGCTCAGATCTCAGCAGCTGCATGAACAGCAAATGATTATCACGGTGCTCAGAGGGGCTCATCTCGGTTTTTAATCAAAGTTGTTGGTTAAAGTCATCACTCACTCCAAGATTTTCCATTCCCCCTCAAGCCCAAAGCCGAGGGAGGCAGTGGTGGATCTCATCCCAGCTCCTGCTGTACTCACCCACCACATCCCAGTCTCTGGTAAGGAGGGAAGTGCATGCACCATGGTCAGATTTATTACATTTAAAACCATCTTCGACACACTTGGCAGAATTCAGAAGTCTCATCTGGGAAGACGAAACTTGCTACGTTTGATGTGGGAGTCAGACATCCCTTCTCCCATAATGGAGCTCACACTGACAAACACGGACACAAATCTTCGGGAAGTCACAACTCCCCCCACCCTCAGTGGGAACCAGAGCTATTAATTTCAATTTGGAGCATCAAACCCCTCAAGCCAAAAGCACCAGGCAGAGAATAACCACATTTCGCTGTGTGCTCTGTGATTTATGACCTGGAATTTCAAGAGGGGAAGAAGAGGAGTTCTCGTGCTGCGTTTCATTTTTCTGGCTCTAAAACCCCTGCCAATAACAACAGAATGTCACTAAGGACCAGCTCCCTTCCCAAAGGAGCAGCACACGGTGGGACAGAGCCCAGCCCCTTCTCCCACAGCATCATTATTCCATGTGAAGGGCAAACAGGAGCAAGGGTTTAAGTGCTAAAGCAAACAGAGGCAGCTTTAACACACAGGTTGATGAAAGAGGCCGTACACAGCTGCTCTTGAAGTCATTTCTTTGTAGTTTTCATTCCCACAGATAATTAGGAGCTTAGAGCTTCCAAGACTTCAAATGATAGCTTGTGCTTTATTCAAGTATATATAAAAAATAAAATTTTAAATCTCATATGCTTTTTAAGTCAAGATTAATGAATCCTCACAGAAATAACAGTAATGGTCACAGTTACCTGAGTGATAGACATGGCAGGGTTAAAAGTGCTTCTGGTTTTGCAGAAAGGCTGAACCTCAACCTGGCTAGGACCTGTAACTATTTAATTTATTTATATTTAATTTAATTTATAAATTCTTAGGGGTAATATTATTGCCTGGGAAACTACATACATACAAGCCTTCTTTTAAAACTAAATTTGAGAAATACTGATTTTTAAGAGGATTTCACAAAGCATTGTTAGGAATAAAAGTAGCATTTGGAAGAACAGAGATGGAAGTTTTAACTCCCCAAATGCTGTGAGTGGGAACTCGGGGGAACCCAAGGGAATGAAGGAATTCATCTGATATTTCACATCCACCTTGAAATAAGAAATGACAGTGCAGGGGCCAGCGGGCCTTTCCGGAGTGACTGGCATTTAATAAATTATGGCAGTGTTTTAAAAGGAGATACAAAAAAACAAGACCAAAAGTATTTTAGGAAGAGAGAGACCAAAAAAAAAAAGAACAACAAGAAAAAAAGACACTTCCTTCTATTCCAAGGGCATAGACCAACAAAAGGGGCACAAACAAGAACATAACACAAGACACAAGTAAGTTTGTGGAGGAAAGGAACAGGTTTTTATTCTCTCTCCCAAATCTGGAGAATACACTACATTTTACACAGCAATCGTACGGGGAGAAGGAGTAGGGGGAAGAGAGTATCAAAATCAAAACAAGTCACAAGGCATCAACAATCCCTTGATGACAGCAGAGTAGTTTTTGTTGGCACAGCTCGCGACAGCTGGAGGAATAATTGCGATGCTGAGCGAGGATGCCGAGAATATTTCGCTTCAGAGTCTCAGATGAAAGATGTTATCCACAAGCACTTTGCAAATGTTAATTAAACCCACACAGCCCCTTTTGGCAGATCAAGAAGTATCTATCCGTATTTTGCAGAGAGGGGAATGAATATCTCAGGCACTTTTAACTTAAGGTTAAAGATGCTCTTTGTACTTCGGAAGTGCCCCACAGGTACACCGTTAAAAACATAAATTAACCTTCCCAGTCCAGCAGCCTTCCAGCCAGGATGGAGCTGCTCCCTCTCACTTCTCTCTGACTTCTGCCCCAGCAGAAGCCTTCATTCTGCAGAAAAACCAAACTCTGAGGTGAATATGGGCACTACAAATGAGCTTTAAAACAACACCAACCCCTGGTGAGTTGGAAAAGAAAAACAAAACCCAAAGCAATTCAACTGCTCTTCCTTTGGTTTTCCCCTTCAAAGGTGACAGCCTTTCCTGGGCTTAAAATCATGGAATACTCGAGTTGGAAGGGATTCATAAGGATCATAAAGTCCAACCCCTAGCCCTGCACAGACACCCCAACAATCCCACCCTGTGCATCCCTGAGAGCAGTGTCTAAACGCTCCTGGAGCTCTGGCATCTTTGGGAATGTCCCCATTCCCTGGGGAGCTGCTCAGTGCCCCACCACCCTCTGGGGAGGAACTTTTTTTCCCCTGATATCCAACCCAAACCTGAGACAGCTCCAGCCTTTCCCTGGGTCCTGTCCCTGCTCACAGGGAGCAGAGATTGGACCTGTCCCTCAGGAAGAAGCTGCAGCCCCTCATGAGTCTCCCCTCAGCCTCCTCTTCTCCAGGCTGGACAAACACAGTGACCTCAGCCATTCCTTGTAGCTTCTCCTACCATTCCAAACAAGCCTCCTATTCCAGATATTCACATAAAACACCAGTCTCCAACAGGATAAAACAGTTATCTTGCCAATTTAACCCAAAACACTGAGATAAAGCAGGCAGAACCAGTGGAAATAAAAAGGAGCAGTGAAATCATTACCAAAAAAGACAAAATAGGTAGGAGGTATTTGGGGCACCTACACTGGCAGGGCCGGAATACCACTGTGTCCTGGAAAAAAGAGCTTTTCCTCAAAAGAAAACCACTCCATTATTTGCTAAATTGACATGGAACATTTGGTATTTAAGAGGGGAAGGGTCAGTCTGTTGGATCTACAAAAGGGTAGCTGAGAACATCTGCGAGGTCAGGAAGAAAATGCATAAACACACATGTGAACTAAAA
>VWZT01008276.1:77214-109957 GCA_013397055.1 Pachycephala philippinensis | reverse complement strand
AAAAACAATTTTTGGAGCCCCTTCCTGTTAAAAAAAAAAAAAAAACCCAAACCCCTGAAGCAGCTGATTTAGTATATATTTCAGTTGGAAATACATTTAATGATGCAGTTGGAAAGGAAACTTAAGGGTAAGTGGAGCACATTCAAAGACTGCTGCAGATCCCCATCCAGCAGAAACGCTGTGGGACAGTGTCCCTCCTGCAGAGCTCACACACCCAAAGGCAGACAGTGATTACTCACGCGGTTTAACAATGTTTTTACAGATCTGTAGTTTATGTTCCGTTTGTGTTTACAATGTTTTTACAGATCTATAGTTTATATTCGTGTTCACAGTGTAACCCACAGGGCACAGCACAGGCTTCACCACCATGTGCCCATCAAGCTGGGAGATGGTCCAGGGCTGCAAGCTGAGTTCAGAGCAAGCACAGGAGCTGAAAAGCTTTCCTTGGGCTAATCCAGTGCCTCAAAGGGCTTTCCTGGGAGCTTGCATGGCCACAGGAACTTTCCATAGGAGCTGGAAGGTATGGCTTCAAAACCAGGCTGATCCATGCCACAGCACAAAGGGCCACCACTGCTAACTCAACTTTGTCACATCGGTGCCACCATCTTCTCTTTGCTAATCCAAGGTACAGGAAGCTCCAGAAAGCCAGGGAAACCTGAAACCTCACCAGGGAGACAAGCAGCTGGTTGTGCCATTCCAGCACTACCTGTGCTGTTGCAATGTGGCACAGCCAGGAGACAAACTTGGGGTAGAGGCAGCAGATGTTTGCTGCTGCATTTATTTACCCGCCTCTGTGACCCTTTCCACGCTCGCTCCACCCAGCCCAGCAGCCAGATCCAGCTCCTGCTCTTCCCATGCAGAGACAGCAGGGAAAGGTCCTTCCCCCAGAGGGTTTTGGGGCACTGGAACAGCTCCCCAGGGAATGGTGACATTCCCAAAGCTGCCAGAGCTCCAGGAATATTTGGACAACGCTCTCAGGGATGCACAGGGGTGAACTGTTGAGGTGTCTGTGCATGGATTGAACTCCATGATCTTTGTGGATTCCTTCCAACTCAGGATATTCTGTTTCTGTGATTCTTTGCCACCCAGCTCAGAGTTGCTTCTCCAACGTGCTCACTCAGGACTGTGGTACTACAGGCATTAAAATAATGTTTTGGTGTAGTTTTCAGTGATCAAGTCAAAGTATTTTGGCTCATAATTCCATTTTTGCCCTTGGCTTCTGGTTGTATCAAAACTGCACACAGTGAGGTAGATATTATTAAAGGTGCTCTGCATCCGGAGCAATTCCCACAGAAATGCATTTGCAGTTCACTTCATCTTGATGACAAGCTTGGAATTAGGGCAATTCCAGCTGGGAGCTGCTCCTGTGTTTTAACACACACTGCAAAGCAAGGCAGCTGCACTGACCTTTCCTGCCTGTTGGTCTGGGGATTTTCCCACAAACATTTGCAGGGTTTGGGCTGGTTCTGGATCTGCTGCCACTCTGCCATGTGAGCAGCCCTGCTCCAAACTCCAAGGAGAGGTGTGAGGCTCAGCACTCGAGGCTGCAGGAGGAGCAGACCTAGCAGGGGTCTCCAGGCGAGGGGCAGGGGCCAGGCCTTATTATTCCATGTTTTCCAATAAGAGACCCAGCACATTTTTGGCCTTCCCACACAAATCCGTATTTGTGTGGCTGCCAGCTCTTTATCACTTCCCTTTTTGCTTTTTTGGTTGTTTGTTTTCAACTTCATCCAAGGTTACATTCAGCAAAGGCTGCTCCCTCAAAATACAGCATTAAACCCACTATCACATTAACATCTGGAAATGGCATTTAAATCCTTCTTGAAAGTGCATGTTTTGCAAAAGAAAGCAGCAAATTTTTGCCCCACGTCCCTTTGCAGGTGAAGCATTTTGCAAAGGCCACCTTGCAGCTGTTGTCATGAGCTTCTAGAGATCAACGCCCCCACCTGTGCTCACCCTTCTCCTGGGGGAGCAAACACCCCACACAAAACAATTTGACACTGGGTATAAACAAGCTCGAAACCTCCTACATCAAGTACAACCTGCTGTAGTCACCAACTCAAAGCCCCCTCTGAAATGGTTCAGAAAAGAACACAACAGCTGTTGAACTAATTCCCTTTTTTTCCCACCCAAACTACCATTTGGAATCTGCACATCTCTGACTAAAAGCCACTTTGTAACTCTCAGTCACTGCTTGTGGCCTTTTATAATTTTCCTTTTGGGGATCAACACTGTCTTTAAAGTTAAAGGTTGGGTTTTTTTCACCACCACTGCATCATCTGTATTTCTTATTTACAGACTCAGACATCATCTGTAATTAATATTTTCAGCAACCCCTCTGCTGGCCCTTCACCTCCGTTATCACCCTGCAGCTGCTCAGGGATGCCTGACAGGGCCCCTTTTTGCAGCTCCCATGTCCAGCAAACGTTTCAGCCAAACAGCAGACTATTCCAGATCATCCCTCACCAGATTTAATGACTCTGGAAAGATCCCCAGGGAAGGACTGTTTACTGCCAACGAGCTCCATTAAGTAGCCAACAACATCCAGCAAAAAGCAGCAAAACATCGGGGTTTTAATTATTTTTCAAGCTGGCTGTAGCACACAGAACATCACGGAGCATGTGCCACACGAACGGCCTGCCCACAATTCTCTGCATTCTTTGGGGGCTGTCAGCAAAGGCAGCTACTTCCAGGAGGAGTAACTTTACTCAGGATAACCAAGCAGTAGGAAAATGCTGCTTTTTGCCCCACAGTGCCAACAAGGAGAGAGCAGAATGACTGGAAACACCTTTCAGACAGTGACATGCTGCTGGCACGAGAGGCTTCGTTTACGATGTGGTTTTTCACTGTTGCTCAGGTGATCTCACAGCCTGGTGCTGCTGAAGAGAGGGATATCCTCCCCAGCTTCCAAGCCTGAATTAGGGAGTTAGGCTGGGAGAAAACTGTCTGGACTGAGAGGGAAGGAACTGGGTCCCTATCAGCACAAAAAGATCAGTGGGAGCACCGGGCTGGGAGCAAAACCTTTCCTTGCAGCAGCAGCTTGACATGAGGTCAGTTCAGCTACAACGCACAGCCACACTCTAAATTTAGAGAGCTTTCTAACTCCAAAGCTGTATCCCACGTCCATTATTCCTCTCCAGCACAAGAATGAGCCGTGCTATTAGAAATGCTTTTATACCAGCGTTGTGCTCTCCACCCAACAGGAGCACACATCAATTGTGGATAAAGCGGTTCAGCTTTGGAATGTAGACAAAAACTGAGACAACACTAATGGTGGTGAAAGACAGGTTGCCTGGGGAGGGAAATGATCAGAGATTTAAGAGGAAAAGGGGGAAAAAAAACCCCTACAGATAATTTACCTGTGCTTGGGTCACTGCTCATTAGTGCTCTGAAGAGAATCACTTCACAAGTTATAAATTAGGCTGCTCTTGGCTTACTCCCTTATTATCCAGCTCAGGCAGCGGCCAGGAGCCTTTCACACGCACCGGATAATGGGAACACTTAGTCTGAATAAAATGAACAGAGGCAAAGAAAAAAACAGGGGCCTTCATTTGAGCAGGAAAAACCATCAGGAGACCCAGCAGTGGCATTGGGTTTCACCAGTCACTTCTCTGTCACTCTGCATTTCCTCCTTCTCCAGAGAAGGGAAAACCTCCCGAAAAACAAACTTGGGCTGTGCAGATGTGGTTGTTTTCTCCTGTTGGTATTTCCATCTACCCCCTGTTGATTTGGAATTTCCAACAGACTTTTTAAAAGCTTTCCCATTCAGGCTGAGCTCCACTCTAAGAAGTTTCTGGAGAGACTGTTCAAGGCAGACATCTAAAAACTTTTAGTTTTGGCTATTAGGCAAAGCTCACTGTTCAACAGCAAGTAGTCAATTTCTGTCTCAATTTTTTTTTTTCTTTCGTAATTGCTCAAAAAAAATGCAGCTGTAACACACTTATTTAAATATTCATGATTTTTTTTTTTTACTGTATAGAAATAAAATCCAGCAGTCAGTAATATACCAGTGATACCTATCAGAGCTGGCAAGGGCAAGATCACTCTTTTCCCACACACCTTCTAATCTCCTGCTTATATCGCTGATAAAATAAACTCATTATTAAAAAGTGCTTTACTCTAAAGGTTAAAGGTTGACAAAATCCACAACTTTGGAACAACAAAAGCCAACTTTGACCAGAAAGGCTGGAACAGCCAATTCAGCCCAAACATTTTGGCAATTTTCCCTCCTTTTCGTGCTGAAGCTCCGAAAGGATGAGCTGTGCAGCTGCAGCCCCGCCACCAGCAGCAGCCTGACACTTGGCCTTGCTCTTAGGATTCCATCTCAGAGGCAAAAGCACATGGAAACAAAGACACACTTGGCCGGTGAACCCAAGAGGATCTGTATAAATTAGCTCCCTGGAGACCTGACAAAGGCTCCCTTCCCTCCTCAAAGGCATCGGCTCTGTGAGGGCTCACGGTGAGCACTCCAGACGGAATTAAAAGGGCTCTAAATCTGTCCACAGGGAAAGGCAGCAGCTGGATCAGCAGGATGAAGCACAGAGTCCAGGCAGCCCCACACAGGAGATGGGAGGGGAGAGGGAAGAAGTGCATCCTCCTTTCCTTAGGGGCAGTTTCAGTGCAATCCCTTTCCACCCCTCCCAGCTTAAACCTCTCCTCTAAAAATGCTTTCACTGGTCACTGGTACAGAGGGCTAAGGCACCATGCAACGACTCTGATCTCATTCCTGATCCAGCCCCACTTCCAAAATCTTCCCCCTCTCTTTTTAACAGAGTAAGTACTAAAATGCAAAACAACAGTCTGACTCTTCATAAATTAATAACAAAGCTTCAGGTCCTACTTGCCCAGGGCAGGCCCAAGGCTGCCAGAGTTCAAGGAGAGTTAGGACAACGCTCTCAGGCACAGGGTGGGATTGTTGGGATGTCTGTGCAGGGGCAGGAGTTGGACTGGATGATCCTTGTGGGTCCCTTCCAACTCAGGAGATTCTTTAAGTCTCTGGTAGGATTTTCTACCTAATGCAGGTCCAGGCTGAAGCTTGCTCTCAGGGGCAGAAGTGAAACCTCTTCTGCCCAGGAGCCTCCCCAGCAAGGTAAAGCTGCCCTCATTGCTCACTACTCTGTACCAAGAAGAATTCCTCTTCTAAAATTGTAAGCATCATCTTCACAGCAAGATGCCCATGACTTCCACATCAGCCTTTCTGCTGCCTGTGGGAGGCACAGATCTTGGCTTGCTTTTAGCTCCTGAGTCACTTGGGAGCTGGGAACAGAAGGAATAAGTATCCTTCAGTCATCAGCATCACCAGCTAAAAACACCCAGAGAGCAGCAGGTCTGAGAGCCACCGAGTGCAGGAAGCACAATGACAAAAACATCTCCAGCAGTGAAAAATTTCATAACCTTGTTATTAATGCTGAACAAATAACAACACTGATTCCCACTCTTCCTTTGATTTGCAACAGGAGGAGAAGAAATAAAGTTGTTTAAACAGGAACAGCTGTTCCATCGATGCCGGTAGAATGGAGTCTCCGGCATCCTGCTCTCGGGAGAGCCGTCGCTGTTTGAGGAAGAGCTCTGCCTTTTCAAGAGGACTTCAGAACCTCAAACACCAACCTTCAGCTGTATTTTCTCCCTAATCAGAAGTCAATTATCCTGCTGAGTGATGACAGAACAATTGACAAAGTAAATCCTTTTCATATCGGGGCCCTCTGTGGTGGAGTTGCACTGGGAACTTCCTTACTCACACAAAAGCAAGGAGGATTTCACTTGTGCTTCCCACAATCATTCCCAAGGGCCTCGCTCTGAACTGCCAGGTGAATGAACCTCCAGTGTAGCAAAAGCTTCACCTGACAATGTGAGCTAATGCACTTTTATCCACAGCAGAAGTTCCCAAGTTGTTACCAAGTCTGAGGAGATCCAGAAAGCGTTTACACCCCGCTGCCTCTCGAGTTCACTCACTGAATCAAACTTGTGCTGCTGCCATTGTTTCCCACTTCCCCATCATTGCTGCAGTAATGCAAGCCGCCTGGAGAGTCATTTTTTAACCACTTTGAGAAAGTTTTATTATACTAAATAATTACTGCAACATTCTCCTATCACAAAGAATTTTTCCTCTCTTCTCAGGCTTTGTACCTTGAAGGGTTCTCGGCCCAGCACCGTTCCCTCCCCAGGTGTCCAAGGTCAGATACACTGAAATTAGTTCCAGAGAGGGCTCTCAGTATCTGCTGTTGGATAAATGAAGCCACGAGTTCATAAAATGGATTGGGTTGGAAAGGACCTTAAAGCTCATCCCACTCCACGGGATGGTTGAGCTTTGTTATTTAACAATGGAAATAACAGCAAGACCAAGAGAAGAATCAGGGAATCATTAAGGTTGGAAAAGACCTCTAAAATTATGAAATCCAACCCAGCAGCAGCACCATGTTCACCACTACACCAGCTCCTCAAGTGCCACACCCACACATTTTCTGAACACTTCCAGGGATGGTGATTCCACCGCTGTCCTGGGCAGCCTGTTCCAATGCTTGACAACCCTTTCCATGAAGGATTTTATCCTAATATCCAACCTTAACCTCCCCTGGCACAACTTGAGGCTGTTGCCAGTTCTCCTGTCACTTACATGGGAGAAGGCCTGACCTCCACCTCCCTACAGCCTCCTGTCAGGGAGTTCTATGGAGCAAGAAGAGAGCTGGAGAGTTGCAGCCCTGCACTACCACACCATGGAGGATCTCACAGCAACCTGATGGTTTTCACCTCACTTGAGCTCTTTCCCTCTAATCCCCCGTGTGATCCAAGAAGAACTGTGAGCAGCAAAGAAATAAACACACAAACAGTGACTTATTCTCCCCAAATCCAAAGCAGTTCCTGGCGGGAAGGGAGGAGAACAGAACCCAAGCTGACACTGCAGGCTCAGCAAACAGGAGCACTCCAGCACATACTGCTGGCTTTGTGATGTGCCACAAAGGCAGCCTGTTCCAGCTCTCCCATTACACATTGTCCCACACAGCCTCTGGTCCCAGTTTCAATGGCTGCATTAAATGGAAAAGTCCCAGAGCTGGATTCTCCGAGTTCCAGTTCCCCAGCGTGGCTGGATCACAGCAGGGATCCCGGGGAGGTCTCCAAACCTTCCCTTGCTCCAAGCTAATCCAGGAGCTTTCCCCTACATGGAGTCTCTCATCACAAGAGATTTACTTGGGCAGAGCAAATTCCACCGCACAGCTCAGCATTTTACAGGCCCTTTCCACACTGGCTGTATTATTCAGGCAATGTACTAAAAAAAAGGTAAAATAGAAATAAATACATGCAGTGTTCCAGTTCTGTCCAGGAAGAGCTGACCCCTCATTCTGGGAGATCAATGTCTGCTGCATTTACACCCTCTAAGGCCAAAAATAACGCTGGAACCACCAGGAGAAACAGCTAATTAAGCTGTTTTTCTCCCAAGCAGATTAAAAATTACTCTCAATTTACTATCTTACTAAACTACAGCTGAAATTATTACAGTAGGCTGGCTGTGGGCTGGCTGTGTGCAACTTCACATATGCAAGGGTAAAAAGAAGAATGAGAAAGAACCATAAATACAAAGTTATGCATTTTATATATATGTATGAAGGCAAGGAAATATTAAAAAACCTCCATCCTTCACCAACAAGCAGGGGCTGGGACACCCTGAGGAGTGATAAACTCGATATCAACCTACAGTTTCTGGATGTATTTCTCTGCTTCTCTCCTCCTCCTCGTGCCACAGGTGTCCCCTGTCCAGGGGGACTCCCTGCTGGGTTCAGGAGTGGGTGAGGCATGGGTGACACATCTTGGCAGGCCAGGTGAGGCTTTGGGGAGCTGATGTTTTATTGACAAATCTGTGCAATGGACTGAGTGTGCTGCACAAAGTGGCTGCTTTGGGAGAGAACTGCTACAAGGACTCGGTCCTTTGGCTTCCCTGTGCAGAACAGAAGGCACCAGTGGAGCACAGACAGACCCTGGGAGCTCTTTGGGTTTAAAAGCAGGAAGGAAGCACCGGGGAAGGCAGCAGAGAGGAAAGAAGAAAAGCACAGTGGTGGAAATAGCAGTGGAGGCGTGGAAGATCAACCTCAGCACTGGGAAAAACTGCTCTGGATGGGCCATGGAGCTGTGATTCAGCGCTGAGGAAAACATCCAAGTGCTCCTTAGCTGAACAGAGGCCCGAGTTTGCCAGGCTGCTCACAGGGCAGGGCTTTAATCACCCCTGTGGGAGCCCTGACTCACCTTAGGGCAGCACAAAAGCCACAGATCTGAGTCAGGGCAGATAGACAAAACCACAGACTTGTCACAGCCCCAGGCGTGTCAGTCTGCAGCCCTTCACTGCAGCCCTGGCGTTAACACTTTAATCACATCACATTCCAGTTCTACTTTTTGGAAGCCATTAATAAAAGAAATATCATTTATGCAAAGCAGAGGGGATGGAGAGCCAGGCTCTGCCCTTGCAGAACCAGAACCTGTTTGATTACACCAATTTATATTTATCTAAGTAAGACCAATTTTCTATTTTGATATCATTTCTTAACCAAGGGAGAGGGGGAGAAGGTTTAACATCCAGAGTGCTTCTTGTCCTCATTTAGAAGATGCAGCAGACACCAGCAGCCATTTAGTTTCACAAAATTGCTGCAGGATACAAAGATACATCCCATATCCTGGCTGACAGCTTCAGCACAAAGCCACACAGCCCTGCCAGGGCTCCTTGTTAACAATGTATTGTTCTAGTGAGTCAGTGCACTGGAATGCTATCAGGTTTATTCATAGCTTTTCTGATGGAGTTTTTAGATTAGACACATAAACCTCTGCTTAAAATAAAATAATAAAAGGCTCTGGCTTATTATTACAAGGAGCATCAAAATTCCTGGTTTCTTTTCTAGAGCTAAACATACAGAGAGCTGCAGCAAAAGGACAGGACCTCAGAAACCCAAAGGTTCTTTCAATCTTCTAGTAAGAACACTCAAGAGGAGAAATAATGACCAAAAATTGGAATATAGTGAATATAGTGAAGATGATCAAAACCATGAAGCATCTCTGTAAGGACCATTGAATCAATTAGGACGTTTTAGTCTGGAAAAGAGGCCTCTGACAGGCAACACGGAAGGGATTTACAGAATTTTACCAGTGTGGAACTGGCAAACATGCAAATGACAATTCCACAAACAGGATCTCATTACAGTAAACGAGCTGGCAGTAGGTGCAGTTACCAAAAGAAGTGGTTCATCATATAGGGTTAAACTTTGAAATGCCAGGACGGAGGCTGAAAGCACACAGAGGTTCAACGAAGAGCTGAATGAACTGATGGGAGATGAAGGACATTCCCACTGGTCACAGCTGGACACACGACAGACCTGTGGCCTCCCACAGCTCAGGTGTTTGCCACGTTCTGAGTTTTTAAGAAGCAGACAAAAGTCTACAGCACCTCCTGAGGAGAACAGCAGCAAGAAGCAGGAACTCCACCCGCTCACTTCCCAGAGCTGCTCGGGAGGGCTGCAGGAGGTACAGGCAGCACAAATCCTCCCTGCCATACCAAAGTGCTCTCCCCCAGCCCTTCCTCCCTGCAGCTGTGAGCAAAGAGCACACGAGCCTGTGTGGAGCACAGGAAGCACCAGACCCACGCTCGTGTTCACGTGGATGGTGCCACATCCTCACAGGAAGGGACCTGCAACACAAACTCCTGCACAACTTGGCTTTGCTGCCGAGCCAGGAAGCCTCAGGAGGTGTTTGAAGATGAGTCTCCCAAAAATATTTTTAGATTCCAGGCCCAGCCCAGTTATTTAGATATTTAGTGTCATGGAGAGGCTTGCATAGGAATGACTTGTTAAAGGAGTCCCTTGAAACAGGTTATTTTGCCATTCTGCTCCATGGCAATCACAGACTGTTTCCAGCATCTTCTCTATTGCAGCTCCCTGCCAAGAACAGCCCTTCCCTCAGCTATCTCCTACTGACCTAAATTCATACTTGTTGCTTTAATCACAGTCTTCCATCCTAAAAAGGACTCCAAACCTGAAATCCTTGTCTCCTACATTCATTCCTCCAGCCACCAGGCCCACTAACCCAGAAGAGCTTCTGAAGGTCAATGCTGAACCTGCTGCACACCACAGCAGTGTAATAAATGTTGCACGGGCCAAATGATGTCCTGGGGGAAGCCTGTGCAGCCCGTGGCCTTGTGCAGACTGCACAGCTGTCAGCCTGAGACTTCCTACCTTCTGCTTAAGATATGCAAAGAGAAGGAGAATTCAATGGTATTGACTGATCCCAGCTCCTGAAGTCAGCAGCTCTGGCTCAGAGCACACACTGGGATTAGAGCTGTCGATGAGGACCTTGGCACGATGGCACCTTCGGTCGATCACGGCATCGTTTGTCCTTCACGTGACCTCTGCTACCCCCAGTTTTGTTACTCACTGCTGGATTTTTCACAGGAGCCGTGTTCCAGCTGAGGGGAGTCCCTGCTGTGTTTGGCAGGGCACAAAAGCAGGGTGGAAAGATTTCCTGGATCCAGAAGTACAACAAGAAATGTTGTAACACACAGGAACAGACACCTGAGCCCAGGACATGCTGCATGTACTGGGTGGATACAGGAGAAATGAGGAACCCACAAATAAGTTTGCCTCTCTTCCCTTCTTTCCCAGAAGAGCAGGAATTCTCTTCCCTGCTCCCTGGATATATCCACACCAACCTGATGACACAACTCAGTCTCTAAATGTGTTATTCCACCCTTGACTTTTGTGAAAGAACACTTTCAATTTCAAGATTCATCATCCCACGTTATCCTTAGGGAATCACCTGCTAGGGCTGTCACAATAAACTCAATTGCTGCAGCTCCCACACTCACCTGCATTTCACACTCAGTACTGGAGCATGCTCCTGCCTTTCAGACACCTGTATCAGGCAATTCCCAATTTCAGTCTGGCTGCACCACATGGGCCAAGACATTCCAGTTAATCAGTATTTACTGGCTCGAGTATTTACTCCCTCACAGTAGCGAGTTCTGAGATGTTTGCAGACACCTCATAAAGCACAGGCTCGTTATTACAGCCCATTAACACGCATGCAAGATATTTTAATGTGTAAAAATTCCCCATGAAATAAGGATTTTCTCCTCCACTTTCAGGGCAGAACTGCCATCCTTACCATGAACTGGACAATGCTTTCCAGTGCTTTTTTCCTGCTCCTCTCCGCCCACCAGTCAAGCCAAGCCTCATTTGGCTGATTTCACAGCACTCCTTTATGAGTAACCCTGACATGTGCCACGGCAGCTCCCTCATCCACCCTCCTCACTCAGCTCCAACACCTCCAACAAGGCTGGAACAGCGTTGGGGAGCATTTCCACCCCTGACCCTGCAGCCTCCTCTGCTCTGCAGCACAGGAAGCCTCAGGTGACAGCTTTAGTGTTGATTCCCCACAGCCCTGAGCAGGCACCAGATGTAACTGCAGCAGCTCTCTGCTCTGCCACTGCTGGCAGTGGGATGAGGACACAATTTATCACTTCAGACAAAAGGAGCTGCAGCACACTTCTCCCAAAACAAGAGTTAAGCTGAGGAAGCTTGTCTTTTTAGGAAAACACTGTCCAAACATGCAGACTTAATGCTGTGCCCCAATGGAGGCAATTTGAGGCCGACATCAGGCACTACAGAAAGTTTTATTCCTGAAATATGAGGGTACTCACTGTACACGGTGATCAGCTGGCAAACTGCAATCTGTCCCTCTTCTGCAGCCAGCTCTCTACTCATCTGTCTGGAGCCTGTTAGAGAGGAAAAAGAGCTGTAAATATAGATGAAGTAACCAAAAAAATTTTAAAAAAAATTTAAAAAATCAAGAAGTAGGCGAGGTAATCAATGCAAAACAGACACGCTCACCTCCCCAGCTCTGAGGTCAGCAACTCAAAGCACCTGCAAAGCTCTCAGCAAGGTCTCTCAAGCAAATGCTGTGATGCTTGAAGACAGCTACAGCACCAGCTGCCTCTGGAGGCTCTCCAGGTCAGACCTGGTCCACCCCAGGAGACAAACAAGGTATTTATACATGAGAGCAGCAGCAAGAGCTTCCCAAAGCCAGTTACTCCAGAGACAGTGAATCACAGCTCTTTGTGACACGTCCTGATCCCCAAAGTGCCATTACACAGGCAGGGGAACAAATGTTTATGCAGACACGGTGCTGAAGGGTTACATGGGCTCTGATCTGGAGCGCACCAAAGAAGTTCCCTTTAATACATTTGTTGTTTCAACACACTTTATCCCCTTAATGAGGCGCCACTGAAGTTCTGCTTAAACCCATTTTGATTAAGGAAAAGATTATCCATAGAATTGCCAGCCGTACATGTTAGTATACATCACACACAGACCAACTGTGCTTCAGGGAGACATTAAATCCCCGTTCAATTAATAGAGACACCTCTTAAAATGAGCATTAAGTAATTCCCCACAATGTAGCAAGACAACTGGCTACTCCAGTAAATTGGAATAGAAATAACTTCCCATCTCTCCACCGGCAAAATCCCAATCAAAACTTGCCCTTAAAATAAGAGGTCAGTACGGAGGGATGGGGGGCAGGAATGTTTCTACCTCAGTGCTATTGTATGCTTATATTAAAAGCTCCTCATCAAAAAATTAAATGAAATGGATGCCTTTCATGTTTATCAATAACAGAGCTAATGGTTTTTATGTAAATGCCATTACTTTCAGCCAGATCTGCAAGAGACTGGAGCCACATAGCCCCATCTCCCCTTGCAAGAGACTCCCTTCAGGCAGCCAATCTAAATGCAAATTACAATCAAATGGCAAAACCAAGAGTTTTCTGGATGATACTGAACACATAAAGCTAGGGACAAAGCAGAGATATTTAAGAACAACCCTCCTCTTCCGGAAAGACCTCCTGAACATATATAAAAATTAAAGCATAATTTGGTTCTCATTTACAGTCATATTATTTACCAGCTTCTTCCCTTCTATTGCCTTCAGTGTTAAAAAAAAGGAAGGGAATGTTCTTCTGTAGAGAGAATCACCTCTCGGAGATGTTTCACCCACAACGGGAGCATTCCACCAGCAAGGATATTAAATCAGAGCGATAATAAAGCCCCAGTTGGATTTGCCAAGAACAAACTGCACTTCCACATTTTCAGGAGGAAATTTCTTCTTGGAATGGAGTTGTTTTGCAAATCAAGGAAGAAGGTGTTACTACAGGATGGTTATTAAGAGGCAGAGATACAAAACTGTTGTCAGCACAAGGAGCACCATGTTCCTGTAGCATAAAAGCTTTTTGAAGAACACTTAAATCCGACCCCAACCTGGAGCACAGATCCAGCCACGACTTTGGCAGCACTGATTAAAACAAGGTTCTAAATGGCAAACCTGCAAAGAACTAATATTAGCAACCATGCTGCTTAGCAAGGAGAATGCACAGAGGAGAAGCTAAGATTAAAACAAAGGGCAAAAAGCTGACAACCCAACTACGGCAGAGTCCGCACGTGATTCTCGGCGGGGACTTGCTCTACCACAGGCAGCTCCACACAAAACTTCCACTCCCAAGAGGAGCACAAGTCCTTGGAGGGATGCTGCTAATTAACAACGGGGCTGTGTACACGCTCGTTACACGGGTGAGGAGCTGAGCACTTGGTGTGCGCTCCAGGAATACTCATAGAGCAGAACCTCGCTAATTAACATTAATAACTGAGAGACCACTTCTGCAAACGGCTGGATTTTGGGAATTAGCCAGCAAGAAACCATGCAAAGTGGGAAACCAGAGGGACAACACAGCCCAGCAGGCGCCTGGTTCGCTTCCTTGGGTATCTATAATTAAGTAATTTATCATTGTGCTCCTGTGTCTATGAGTGAATGTGTAGCCTGTAAACAAAGCACCTCCTGTTATGCAAGGCCTTGCTAAATCTGAAAGTTTGACTGCCTGTGGAAAGAGGTCATCAAATTAAAAACCACAGCCCTGTCTACCTTGTCTCAGAAACTTTTCACATGGGCCAGCATTTCAGAAAACTCATCAACTTCTTCTTCATCTGTTCTGTCTCACAGATCTATTGTTCTATACACAAAACCTCTGGCTTTCAGTCCTGGATCACAACTTGGAGTTGCTAAGGCTCCCTTCTCCTTCTCTTCCTCCACAAACCTGGCGAGGGGAGTCTTGGGTCCTCTCTAGCAAAAGGAGAGTGGGACCCCAACTTGGGGCTCGTCACCACACCAACCATGCAGGATCAACCCATGAGCAGTGAGAAAAGGATGAGGCCCTTCCAAAACAAGAATATCTCCTTTTTTTTCCCCACTCTGGACCCCCTGTGCCAGGCCCGGTGCTGTCACTGCCGGAACCACTCAGGGTTTCACACCCAGCCACAGCCCTGTGTGAGCAGAGTCTGATTTCACAGCCATACTCTGACTTCAGCTGTCAAACCACAGCCACAGGACCTTCTCTGCACAGCGTGAGCAGCAATGTGCCTGCAAAGCTGAGCTGCTCCTGCAGCAAAGCCATTTCCTCCCAAAACCTCCAAAATCGCAGACAGCCACACATCCCCAGCCTCCACCCAAATCCTGCTCCTCACAGCCTCGACCACTGGCTTAGCCAGCAAGTTGGGTGCCAGCAAAATGAACATTTTTTCCTTTGGGTGGCAAGAAACTTCCAACCATCACTTGAATTTTGTGATTTTGCAAAGGGAAGGAACAAAACTGAGAATGTTTCCCTTCCTAACAGCTCCTGTTCTTCGCCATACAATTCACAACTACACTAAACTTACTCAGCACTATAATTTTTATTTTTCCTTTCTGTCATCACACACAGCCCATGACTTCACTCGCTGCAGCCCAGGGTTTTCCCTTACCAAAGGTTCAGGTTTATGCACAGCAAAACGGTCTCTTAAACAGTCTTTTCTTATTTCCTTTTGTCAGAGGCTTCATGCTATGATGAATGTGTAGAAATGCAAAGCAGAAGTCCATACAAAAAGAAGCCAGTGTGTGAGGTGGTTTTGTCTTATAAAAAAAGAGAGCCAGGAATGACTTACGCCTCATTAAAGAGCCCCGGTCTGCATTTTTATTAGATATATTTAGACACCAACGGCTTTAAAAAAGAATAAATTAAAAGCAGCTATATTCTTAACATATGGCCCTGGATCAGTCACGTGGGTATAAACGAAAGTGGGTACAGCAGAGTCTCCAACATAGGCATGGAAATCATTTTAATGGTGCACATGACCTATAAAATTTCAAACAGCACCAAACCACACAATGGTGTGACAGAATTCAGCTCCTGCAGGGCTCTGTCTCGTCCTCATCTTTGCATCACCACATATCCCTGTGCACATCACAGACAGAAAGAGGGAGGAGAGTGATTCCTGCTAATGAACACACTCTGGCAAATCATGCAGCATTCATTTTTTGGTGGAGAAACTGAGGCATGGAAGAGGCATTTTCTGCTTTAAATTAATTTCCTATCACAAATAAAACCCAGACAATATCCCAGCCATCACCCTCTTCACTACCAAGTGTCTTCGGCAACATTGTTGTAGCCCAGCGTCATCTCCTCCTCACACCGTGGTCTCTATCCTGACAAAACACACAGCTCCAAGAGAAAACTTATTCCCAAATCAAGAGCCAGTGTAGCTAATTCCGGCCTGAACAAAGCACTAATTACTAATGTAAATGATATCTCACCAGCCTGATGGCAATGATAAACGATGGCCAATCGTATAGGCAGAGACTGGCACTGAACAAAACAACGAGGCACACCCAGAGCAAGCATGTCTTGCAACCACTAAACACACATTTCTGTGCTCTACGTGGGCAGCAACTGCTGTCCGGAATATTTTAACAGCAGAAACTGTGCTGGGGAAAAAAAAAACCACCACCACAACATAAAAAAACCTGAGTACATTCCTCCTCTTAGTCGGAGCCAAAACATAAGTAACAAGCAATATAATTATTTCCACACCAGAAGGAAAATAAACCCAAGAACACACATAGGGAAAGAAACAAACCTCCAAAGCAGATCTGCAAAATAGTTCAGGGCTTCTGTGCTGGGCTGTAACTTCCCAGCAGAAGTCTGGAGAGTAAAAACGACAGGTAAGCCAATTTTGGGGTGATGAACACCTCAGAGCCCACAGCACCCCCTCCTCTGCCCCCTTTCCCCACAGCCTGCAGAGTGGGTGCCCAAAATCCTTCATGTCCTTCAGCACGTGATCACGTTTCATTTTGCCTGAAGTGACCCCTTCTGATGTGGCCTCTGGTACAAACAGAAACAAAAACATTTTCTTGCCTTTTTTGCATCAAGCACGAAGAGCATCAACCCCACCAGTGATTGCTGGTCCCACCTGTCCTGAGGTGCTCACCCAATATCCCAAAAGGATGCATCCGGTGTGTCCAGCCCAGGTTTCCCAGCCGGGATAGCACTGGATAACCCCAAATCCTGGAAGGCTGGAAGCAAACAGGAGCAGGAGCAGAGCCTCTGGGCTCCCTCCACACAGCAAAAGCACGGCTGGGACACACTCACTCTTCACGGATAAGTAAAAGCACTTTAAGGAGAGCTTTTTTTCCCTCCCTTCACTTTGTTTTAAATGGCTGAAGAATTTCCTCTGTGAATGCTCCCAATTGTGGCTCACGCTGAGTTATTTTTAAAAGCACAGAACCAGATTTTCAAGGGCCTGAATGAGGAAATGCAAAGCTTTTATTAAGCAATAATAGCCCAGACAATGGTCACAATTTCCCAAGGGTCTGAACACGGCAGCTGACAATGAGCTTTACTCCTCCACAAAACCCCCTTCACGGGCTCGGAGGGTTTGCTTTGTATGATCCAGCCTCAAGTTAGGGAGTTAAAACAGAAAGCTCTGTGGTCGTTTTCAGTGTGATTTCCTCCACCAGTGCACATCTGATCAGAGATACAAAAATCACTGGGAAAAGATGCCATGCACTGTCTCATTCCCTCCTTTGCTACCAGTACATCATCCCATCCAGCTGGACCTTTCCCTCGTGGATGGATCCCAGCTGACAAACTGGCCGATATTCCCAGGGTCAGGAGGGTGAAACAAAGCCTTTCAGCTTTTTTCATTGATATCTGAACCACTTCAAAATGCCTCTCACTAAAACGCCCAGAGACACTCTTCAAACCTCAGACCTGCTACCACGGGGTATAATCAGATCCAGGGGCCACATCAGCTCTTCCTTCTTCCAAGCAGGAGGAAGTTGCAACTATGAGGAGCTTGTAGAGTGTCCAAAGCCATCCAGCAGCCAAGGTCTGGCCCTGAAAAGGCCCAATTTCACCCAGTAATGTTGGCCACAAGTGATTCCCAGCACACCTGAACCAGCTGGACTGGCTCTCTGCAGCCAGCATGAGCAGTAGGCACTGCTGGAGCACAGAAAATCAGATTGGTTCAAGATGTCTACTTAGGACAAGATGAACTGTGCTACAAAAAGGGGTGTTTTTCTCTGCTGGTTATAAAGCAGACCTCGAGAAAGGAGGGGGAAAAAATGAAACAACTTGGTAAACAACCAGATCTCTAGAAAAAAGTCCCAACCTAAATGTCTCCCACACAAATGCTGTCCTCACCTTCAACAGAAAAGCAGCTAACACCACAAATTCAGGAGTTTTTCCAACCAAAACAAGTGTATTTCTATCCTCCCACCATTTCTGCTCTTCCCTGTCCCACTAAAAGCAGTGTGGCCACACAGCAAACCAAGACTACAACTAAACCCCACAAACAAGAACCGAGCTTAGATTCAATCCTAACACTTCCCAAAGTGCTCTGCCACACAGCCCGGAGAGAGAGACCACAGGAGCTCTTTCTTCCAGCTTACCACAGCCTCCAGGGGTTGTGAAAACACTTCCTAATCTTCTGCATATCTATCGGTCAATCCATAACCAAGAGAGCTCACGTGCCCAAAAGGAGGAAATACTTCAAACCCCTTCAGAAACACTTGCAAAGCTCCTGCTGCTGGTGCAGCTCCACCACAGCTGCACACCTCAGTCACCAGAGGTGAGATCTCTGTGCCTACTGCACCTCCTTCCCCTTCCTGCTCAGAATGGTACAGACACTAGAAAATGCTTTCAAGTTTGTCTACAACCTCCTGGAGGAAAGGAAAATGTGTTTTGAGGGTTAATGAAAAATATGCTTCATCCCCTTGCTGTAATCGGCCATAAGGCAACAGCCTCTATCACCCTTTGTCTTTTTTACTGTAAACTTCAAGGCCTCTTGACCCAGTGTAATCCCTGAACTTGGCTTAAAATGCTACTGAAAAATAATTAATCATCTGCCTGGGTGTAAAACAGCTGTCCATGTCTGTGTCCAGACAAGTGTGCAGGAATTCAGGATGTGTTCAGAAAATGGATGCACTCAGAAATTGAGGATGCCAAAGGTACCCAGATATTGCCATTCAGGGAATTCACAGAAGCGCTTTTTGTGCAGCAACATCTGTAAATCAAAGCACATTATTTTCCACCCTCATAATCAAGAGATTTGCTAGATTATCCAGAGCTCTGTCTGATCATGACAGACAACACTGTTGAACCTCATGCAGCTGCCTGAAACACACACTCAGGCAGAGAGCTCGCTCGTGACACCGAACAATGAACGCAGCCCCTTCAGTGCTCACTTCCAATTAGGAAAACTCTCGGTGTGATGAGGAAAGAGCCCCTCACAGCCAGAGGAGTGGCCACAGGTGACAAATGTGCAGGCCAGCAGCCACTGCTTGGCAGAGGAGCTGCAGACAGAGCGAGGATCAGGCAGGCTGCAGTCAGTGAGAAGCCAGAGAGGCTGGAGTATCGTGGGGAGGACAGACAGCAGAACTTTAAAAGGCAGCTTTGCCAGCGAGCACAGCTTCAATTAACAAGCTGTATTTGCAAGGCCAGACTCCAAAATGCTCCTCAGTATCCAATCATCTAACCCGTGCTTAAAGACATACCATTATAGCATGGAATTGGGTATCAGATGGCTGAACTAATCCCAGCCAGATGCTAAACCTACCAGCAAATAGGTCAGTAACGCATCCCACATCATCCAGGGCCCTGCAGTGGGGAAGTCACGCACCACCACTCCTGCACCTGTGGAAAGGGTTTGAGAGGTTCCTCACAGCCCCAAATCCATTTGCTAAATGATATTTCATTTTGTGGTTCAGGAAAAGGGAAGTCACAGCCCACCTCGTTGCCGGGAAGCCTTTTCATTGCTACCTTTCCAGATGATGTTATGCAACAAGTAATTTACTCCTACACAGGTAGGAGCAAAAATGCCCCTGGGCATTATTGCAAATTCCAGATTACTACAACCGGAATAGAAATCAGATTGTGGAGATTTTATTATACAGCTCTGCAAATTACTTAAATCAAGCAAAAAAGGACAAGGTTAAATTAAAACTCCTTTTCTTGCTCTGCCTTCCACATCTGCCTGTGAGAGTACACACAACAAAATTAAATACAGCTGTTCACTTTCAGATGCAGCACAAGTCATTTATTAACCTACACAAGATCCAAACATGTACCGCCAAAAGCATGGGCTGAGGGTAAGTTATTCCAGGTACTTTGTAAGATACTGCTCTCAAAGAGAGTGGTGACAGATGCCATCTTTGGAAAGATTCAGGACTGTATCTCACTGAGCCTCCACTGCCATCAGTGACCTTTACAGTAACACAATAAATATTTTAGCATATAATGAATTTGCTGCATTACATTTGCTCTCTGGGCTATTGAAGATCAGCCAGGAACCAATCGATTGGAGGCACAAAGCTCTCACAAAACTGAAAGCCACAATGGAGGTCTTACTACCTGCAGCAAAGAGTTAAGGGGTGAAAAGAAAAAAGGTGTTTAAAAAAAACCCCAACTCGTGAACTCCCCATTTACATAAACTTCCACCAGATTCACTGTACCAACCCTGAGATCCCTGCAGCCACTCAAGCAGGACTGGCCCTGAAGCTGCATCTTTATTGTTTTGAAGATTCATTTATGCCAGCAACAAACCTCTCAAAAATAACGTCAGAAACCCACAAGCTTCCCACGAGTTTGAAGGACAGGCTCTGAAACACGAGGGAAGCTGTGTGGTTTAGCTCCAGTTCTGCCATCAGCTTGTTTGGATCACTTGAATCCCTTCAGACACCTCCTTGCATCTCCATTTCTTTGCCTGCTTGGAGGTGTCAGGGCTTTGTCATTTTGCAGCAGCACCTCAGGAACACTTGGAGTTTGCTCACCTGCAGAGGTGAACACACAAAGCCAGCAGATACCAGCACAGAGGCTGTTGATGTGTGCCAAAACCTCAACCAGCCAGATTGTCTCTTTTGTTTTTTTGGATCTCATTTTCAACAGATTTAGAAAAATTATCCCAGGGGTATGGCAAGGGACCAGAATGCAAGAGATCATTTCATGACATCTGTAATAGCACAGAGTTAACAACAACCCCTCAGTTTTTGTCTTATGACCTCACTCATTGGGAAGAGGTTTTATCACCCTCAATATCTCTACAAACACTCCCCCTCTATGTCTCCACCAAGTCTTTCCTTGCTGCCATATAAGCCCAAGGCTTCTCTTTCCTCCCCTTGAGCTGCAGTCAAGGTAAGAACTTAATTTCCTCTACCATGTGCAATGAAACTGCCTCCACACCCGTGCCAAACAAGCTGGAATTACACCATTAATTTCAGCTTAGTCAGCTCACCCTACAGACTAAGTCAATATTTGACAGATATTTAGCAAAGACTACAATTTATTTAAAATTCAGCACATCGTGCCCACCAGAACAGATCTAGCAGAGGATGAGAGTCAGCAGGACTTGCTGCTTGGGGCAAAAACACCAGATAACCAGATTTCCTTTGGATGGAGACCTCCTGTCATCAAAAAAAAAAAAAAACGGTTTAGGGATAGAAGGCCCAGTTTTCTGAGATCAGGCCTGCTTCCTGAGGAACAACCAGCATTCCCGGGAGCAGCACCGCGGCAGTGAGAACATCTCAGCTTTCAGAGAGGCAGGGTTGCTAAGGCAAGCAAACAAAAGGCTCCTTGTCAGCAGCCCACAGCTCCTCAACACATCCCCACCGCTGCTGGAGATGGGGTGGTGCAGCCCATCCAAGGAGCTCCAGCTAAATCCAGGCTCCAGGGCTGAGCTGTGCCCCTCTGAGCAGTCCTTCAGAGCAGTTCGTGTTTTCTGGTATCTTCCCAGCTGCTCCACAGCTGGCAGGGACCAGGGAAATTCTGAGGGCAAGGATTTATGGGAAAACAATGCCAAAGAGGAAGGAGTCAAACCAGCGAGCAGAGTGTGGGGAATAAAATCATAACAAACAGAAGAGATCAAGCACAACTCCACCATAAACTGCAAGTGGCTCGCTACTCTTCGTTTTCAACCATGGAAAAAATAAACCATCAGCTGCAGGACAGCCCCTCAGCTTCCCACCCCTCATACAGTTTTTGTAAGATTCTGAAATCCAGCTGTTTGAAAGGAGCAGAGCCCAGCAGATCTCGATGCTGTGAGTCAGCGCCGGCTCTCACAGATGTGATCTCTCCCCAAGAGCTGTTTTCCAGAGCAACAGCTCCAGCCCCAGCGCAGCGTCAGCACAAGGCGCCCTCAGAGCTTTCTGCCAGCGCTGCTCAGAGCAACAAAAACTGCTGAAGCCACCCCACATGCCAAGCTGCTTAATGACATCCCCAAGAAACAGGTTCACCACAGATTGTGGCAGCTTTTAAGATGAAGCTGCTCCAAGTTCGAAGATGGGCATTTTTTGCTTTTCGATAGAAAAAGCCAGAGAAGATGGAAGCAATTCCTTTAACTGTCACTTCAATTTCTCGTGTCACATCTTCCCTCCTCCATCAGCACAGGCAGCACTGGATCTCTGTAACCCTGCTGTGTGCTCTGGTTCATCCTGCTGGCTGGCGAAGTCCTGTGCTTCCATGAGCCCTGGGAAATGGTGCCAAAACTGAGGATTAAAGGAATAGGTCAGTGAAAAATTCCAATAAACAGACGATCCCAGGGAGGAGGAGGGGAGTGTTGATCCAAACCTCCCTCTTCCACAGCCAGCCAAAGTCCCCTCCTGTCAGCAGACACAAAGCATTACATGGATCAGAGCTGCCACCAGCAGAGAAGGCTGCTCATGTAAAATTTTTTTTTTACTGTGTGAAAACTAAGTGTTCCTTGTTTTGTACAAAACTGGCTGGGAGAGGAGAGTCCAAACATCGAGTAAACAATCCACAGGCAGCCCAAACCAGCTGCAGAACAAGGAGTCTCCCACCCAGCAGTGCCCTGGGGACCTTGCAGGCAGTGAATCTTGCTTGGCCAAAGGAACGTGCCTGCAAAGACATGAGATCCAAATTCAGAATAAACTCTGTGCTGCAGCCCATCAAAGGGATGGCTCAGGATTTTAATTCAGTCACAAAGTAAAACTTAAAAAGATGCATATCGAGGTTTATAGCAGCAAAAGGTTTACAGCAACGTTTTCTCTTGCCCCTGGACAAACTCTTTGGCTGCAGAAGGAAACCACACAGTGTGGACACACAAACGTATCCTGCATTTGAAAGCAAAAAGAACAAAGCTCTGGTGAATGTGGGAAATTAGAAAGCCTGACAGATTTCACCCTGGTTTATCCCCTGGCAAATTAGCTACTGTTTAAACATGGAGCTTGGGCATTACATCATCTGTTTGCAGGGGAGGTTTTTTTACTTTTTTTTTTTAAAGCTAAACCATTCTTGTATTCACAGCTTGAGGAACATTGTTCATTCCAAACAGACTCCACTAAATGAAGGGGTGGATCAAGCTTTTTGCAGGAACCCTGTGAGCAGGGAAGCACACACCTAAACTGCTTTGCAAGTTCAAACAGTAAAAGATCTTATCTGGAATTTAGCAGGAAATATGGAGCCCCTCAGGTTTGTCTATTCAGATCCAAGGATGAAAAGGCTACTTTTTCAAGTTGGGATGTGCAAAACCAGCCTGATGAGGAGGCTGAAATCACACAGGCTGCTGCTCACTCAGCTCCAGATCACTGGGGCCAGGTCCCATTTGATTCCTCCAGTCATTTCTGTCCCCTATGCAAACAGCTCCAGGTTTCAGTCCTTCAAGACACCATGCTGCCTTGAGGGACCAGCCTGAGAGGAAGGGGAACTGCCTCAGCTGCAAACTGAGCTACTGGACATATTTTTGGCATCTCTTGTCTTGTTCGAGCTCGGACACTCATTTTGGGGGGAATTTTTCCCTTGAGAGACTTTTTTCCCCTTGATCTCCATCAGTGCAATTTTCTCCAAGCTTGGCAGAACCCGAATTTCGCAGCACCTGCTCCTTGGCACGGCTCTCCCAGAGTTTTCTTTGGTGTGTTTGAAGGACCAGGCTCTCACAGCCTCTCCAAGTGCAGCTTCAGAAAACACGCAGAGCAACGGGCTCTCATGTGAAAACTCTTACTCGAATGCTGAGAGATTTCACACAATGTGTTTTTCTGACCTTTCGCTCTCAAGAGCTGTCAGATTTTAAAGTGGAAAAATGCCAGAATTTTTGAAAGGGAAAAAGGAAGAACCATTGGTGTCATCCCTGAGAAGAGCAGGTTTCATAGAGACAAGATGGTGTGGAGCAAGGCTTTCAGATATTGGACATTTCCCTACAAACCAAACCCACAGCGGGCTCTGACCACAACCCAGTGACATTGAGGAACCAGATTTCAAGGAACCAGATTTCACAAGAGCTCTGCTAAAACTTTGTAAAAAAAAAAAAAAAATTTATTTTTTCTTTCCCTAAACCTGGCAAGGTTCTATGATCTAATCACATTACAGCCTCTAAAGCTGAAAAACTAAAAAGCAAACAAAAAACCCAAAAACAACACAAAACCAAAGCAAACCCACAAAAAAACCAACAAGAAACCCACAGACCTTTCATCATCATGCCTCTAGACATTCAAAAATACAGTGTGAATTTTCTCCTTAAATTAAGAAATAAATAAATAAAGATTTATCTTGTAATAATACCCAGGATAAGCAATTCTGGCTTAAAAAAAATCCAAGCAAACAACCACACCAAAAAGTTTCAAAAACTTCATCTGTGGAAGTCCCGTCAAACAGAGCTTTAACCTTTAAAAAAGCCACAGCCGTAACGCACACAGAAAAACAGGCTTTGCTGTCAGAATGTAATTAAAAAACTCAAAACAACTCAATTTTTCTCCATATCGAGATTGCCAGGAGCTGATCTGGGAGAAAGTCAAGCAAACAAATTTTCTCTCCGAGATTCCAAAAGGTCATTGCAAACAATTACTAAAACGCAGTCCTGCAAACAACATATGCCAATTCTTTTTTTTTTTTTTAATTTACAAGATAACTTTACCACTCCAGTTATTACCTGCAAAGAATAATAATCCCAGGGATCACGCAGCCGATTAAATAATTGCATGAATTACCAAGGAACCATTAAAACTGCATTTCAAAGAGAATAGAAAACTGTTTGTTTCCTCCTCCTCTGCTTTTGCATAACACAGCTCCCAAAACAGGTCTCATCTGCAGCTCAGCTTGTGCCAGGATGAAGACATTCCTTCCCACTGGACAGGAAGTAAGGAAGATTATTAATTTCACTTCTCAAAACAGAAAAGCAGAAGTCATAGCAAGAAGACATCAGAGTGAAAAGTCAGGCAATAACAAGAAGCCCCAAAGTCTGAAAAATTTGTACCCAATACACATTTTTTCCAGTTGTCTCGCTACCAAGAGCCTTCAAAACGTGGCATTTTCTTCCCTCAGTGCCACTCCAGCCCCATTGAGAGGAACTGCCTGTGTCAGCACAAAGCTCTGCTGCACCCAGCAGCAACGAGGAGCTGAAAAATGAGCATCTGATTCTGGTGACCTTCATAGTCATATACAACAGCCAACTATTCTTGTCCATTCAGCGTGTTCATTTAGAATGAGTCCCTGTGCTTCATTAAATCACCCTCCTTGGTCCTGAGCACACCCTGGGGCTGCAGGGAAGATAGAAGGGTGCTGGGGCAGCTCTCTGACACAGCACAGTGGCTGTCTCACTGTCCCACTGCCCATTTCTCACCTGCCCAAGCTCAGCCACTCCTATGACCACCAGGGGAAGGGGCTGGAAAAGCTGCTGGGTGGAAAAGAACCTGGGGGAGGTGGCACACAGGTGGCTGGCCATGAGCCCAGGGGTGCCCAGCCCAACAGCACCCCTGCTCTGGGGTGGCAGCAGGGCCAGGGCAGTGCCCATCCCCTGTGCTGGCACTGCTGGGGCACCTCCAGTGCTGGGGGCAGCTCTGGGCTCCTCCTGACAGGAGAGACCTGGAGGGGCTGGAGCATGTCCAGGGCAGGGAACAGAGCTGGGAAGGGGCTGGAGCAGCAGGAGAGGCTGAGGGAGCTGGGAAAGGGGCTCAGCCTGGAGAAAAGGAGGTTCAGGGGGGACCTTGTGGCTCTGCACAACTCCCTGACAGGAGGGGGCAGGCAGGAGGGTTGGGCTCTGCTCCCAGGGAACAGGGACAGGACAAGAGGAACGGCCTCAAATTGTGCCAGAGGAGGTTCAGGTTGGATAAGAGGAGGAATTTCTTCACTTAAAGGGCTGTCCAGCCTGGCACAGCTGCCCAGGGCAGTGGTGAAGTCTCCATCCCTGGAGGGATTTAAAAGCCATGTGGATGTGGCACCTGGGGACATGACTCAGTGGCGGCCTTGGCAGTGCTGGGGATGGTTGGACTCCATGATCTCCAAGTGCTTTTCCAATCTATTCTCTGATCCCCCTCCAAGGACACTCCAGCATGACACCTCCCAGAGCACCAGCCCTTGCCTTGTGCTCCCTACCACTCCCCACCTCTTACCAAAAATCCCTCAAGCAGTTTGCTGTTGGATTTTTAAACTGAATCACTTCACGGAGGCATCATATAAAAGACAGGGACTGCAGAGCTGAGAGAGGGACCAAGGCCACCCCTTCCAGCAGCAGGCTGTGAAATCAGTTCAACCATGTCACAAATCTCAAATTCAAAGGTCAGTGTCAGCAAGTACCAGGCAGTACTTCGCTGCATCACAGACACTCTGCGAGACACTCAGATACTATGAAAACGTTAACCTGTATTTCCTGAGCAGTTATAAAGCACGGAAGCAGGAGGAGGTGACAGAAAAGCTTGGATATAATCCCCTCTCTCCTCAAAAGACTCCACATAAACACACAAACAGCCTGAAAGGGAGGTCTCTCAATGCACACATAACAGCTTTTGGTAAACAGGCTAAGAATAGGTACAGGGGCAGCAAAGTGTCCAAGAGAGACACCCCTGCACAGGAACACCGAGCTCTCAAGTAGCATTCCCAATACTGCTCCTGCTCTAATCAGTTTTGAGGAGAGGAAATTCGCTTTGGTTCTTTTTATAACACTCGCTCCATTGCATTTGTCAAACAGCTGCCACTTTCTGTCCCAGGGAGAGCTGCTGGAACCCAAGGCTCGCGTGTCGGCGCACGCAGCAGAGATCAGAGATGCACATGGAAACAGACGCCAGATCTGTCTGCAGATTCCAGGTCACTCCTTCCAAGGCAATGGAATTATACAGAGACACAAGTCGGAGCAAAGCCTGGGTCATGCTGGTATAAACTACCCCTGAAGATGCTCCTGGCATTGCCACCTGAGCAATGTCACCTGAAACACGAGCTCAGTGAAACACTCAGCACATGCAAAAACATCTTCCCCAACACCTTGTATGACGAGGGAGAAATAATTCTGTAGCTCGGCCTTTCTAATCAAAATTATCATTGTCCCAACAAAGTAAAAGTCATTTCCAGAGAAAGAGCAGGTCTGATCCCTGAGGGGTGGGGGGAGATGAGCTTCTGTACAAAAACCTTGAGATACCTGCCAGCTCCAGCTCAATCGTTACTCCTAACTAACTACACCCTTGAGACACTTGCAAAAGGCTCGGTGCTATTCATCATTCCACAAAGTAAAAACAGAGTCAGAAGACCCTGGAGGCAAATGCGAGAAACCAAGTGCACGATTTCTTTGAATCTTTTTTCATTACATCTAGATTTTTGTTAAAAATTCTCAGATTAACATCAACAATGACACTTTGCAGATGTTACTGATTTACAGTGTTCCCCGTGAAAAACGGCAGCCTCAAACCTGTTCTAACGGTAAGAAGTGTAAGAAGTTTGCAGACTACAACAGTGCCCAGCAGCAAAAAAACCGAAATGCTTCTGTGTCCATCAAATTTGACCTGTTCTGCTGGAAGGGAACCACGTCAGAATCAACTCCCCCTTCTGCCTTTAACAACCACCCCACAAGATCACTACAAGGACAGCTCTCCCCCTTCTCCAGGTCCTTGTTTTTGTTTCGGGATGCACCGATGAGAACTTTGCAAGGAAAGGCTTAGCAGCTAATTGTCAGACGCCACAGTAATTAGTGGCACCTTTCCAAGACATCCATCTCTGGCTGCTTTTCCGATAGCTGGCTCCTCCTCAATCCCCACATTAAAATGAAGGTACACAAGGTAGGCGGCAGATTCATTTCCAAGCACCAAGGTCTTCCCAGGAGAGATGCCTAAGGAAAGAAATATCTTAGCTAAACAATGCCTGGGTTGTTTTTTTTCCTTCCTATTTGCTATGGAAGTGCTATCTTTATTAATTATCTGAGAACGATGTTAACCTATTCCCTGACATGTATTATTAGGTGTACAATGCATTTCTGGGAGACAATGGGCTCCTGTATCACATGGCCAGCAAATTACCTCTAAATGAGGAAGACAGGATCATACTGTCCTGACTTCTGCCCACCTGCTGGTCACACATCACAGCTTTGATGTCACTACTGCACTTTTATCAAAGGTTTCCGACCTATTTTACTTGCAGACCCTCACAAGTTTCCCTGCAGACAGAAAGGCTCTGGTAGGGAATTCAGGACTGCTCTGCTTAGACTTTCCAGACCCCTTAGAAAGAGGCTGACAGCATTGCTCTATATATTTAGGCTCTGCTCTCAACTCCGAGGCTCCCCACTTGTTTGGCAGCTTCTTCTTGTCACAAGCTCCAACGCTTCCACGCCAACCTTTTCCAGGCATCATCTGCGTGTCAGCAGTACTCCACAGCATATCCTCCACTCCACACCAACACAATCCAGAACACATCACTTCCCACTAAGTGCCTACACAGAGCAGACCTGCAGCATAATGACTTCCTCGTGCCCGTAATAGAAACACTAAAAGACGTGTACGAATCCCAGCCCGATGTGCTCCTGCGTTACATACGCTGCGGAGGCACTGGATCACGGGTGGAAAAGATAAAGAAGCCTTTCAAATGTTCAGTGACGTACTCAATTCCATCAAATCCGGGCCCAGAAGATGGAGTACATATGGAATGGGGAAGAGGAAAGCTTCTCTTCACGTTGGAAATGGAGATGTGTTGATGGGACAACATAATGGAGAATGTTGGATGGTTTTAATTGTATTGCTTTAATAAGCAGAGAAGCCAATTTCCACATTAAATGGCCAAACTCGAATTCATCATGTCTTTGACTGGATTTACAAAGTACCCGACCTGTCAAGAAGTGATCCTTTAGGAAGGCAACACATGCTCAGAGCAATGCATTTCCTGCTCCGTGGCACTGTGGCCTTTAAACAAATAGAACTCACTTCCAGATGAATCCATGGATGCCCAATATTCTGGCACAGATTTGAGATGACTTTGTTACACTCAAGGGTAGCACTGAACAGGAAGACAGCTCATGCAGAGGCAGATGCTGGAATCCACACTTCAGGCAACACTGGTACCAAAACGCAACAGGAAGGAAAACAAACCTCAGGCTACCTGCACTGTCACTGTCCCTAGGATTAAAGTCAGATGAGAAGATACCTGGAAGTATTTTGAACCATAAAAGAAAGCATTTTATGAGACAAGACAGGTAAAAGACCAAGCAGCTGGGCACTGGGCAAAGTCGGGGAATAAAAATGTTATTTGTGCACTGGGAAATGTTATTAACATTTTCCATCAGAAGAAACTTGAAAGTGTTTCTTGGAGGCCGTGGGTTAATCCCATGTTCTGATACCTCTCTCAGGAAGGCATTTGCATTAGAAAAGTGGCACATTTTCTTAATGCACCAAAATTCACAGGGAAAGGGGAGGGCAGAGGATAGCAGAGAAAACACAAACCCCGACTCCAGGCAACAAGATTCCAACCGTTTAAGAAACTGAGTCTAAGAGCAGAAATTCTGGGACTCATTAAGAACATGTGCATGAAAATACTCCTTATGTCCATTAGTGGCTACAGATTAACTGCTGCTTTGGAGGTTTAGGGTTCTGTCCCACCCAAAAAAACATACAGGATTGATTTATAAGTCTTAATTTTCAGTATTTCACTCGATTTTATCCATGAGGGACAGATCACTTTGTAGTGTTATTGGTTATGTCAATACAGCCCTGAGAAACCATTATCCATTTACCACCAATTAGCAGGGACAGATCATCAAATCCCAGAACGGTTTGGGCTGGAAATGACCCTAAAGCTCATCCAGTGCCACCCCCTACCATGGGCAGGGACACCTTCCACTATCCCAGGCTGCTCCAAGCCCCGTCCAGCCTGGCCTTGGACACTTTCAGGAATCCAGGGGCAGCCACAGCTTCTCTGGGCACCCTGTGCCAGGGCCTCCCCACCCTCAGAGGGAAGAATTCCTTCCTAAAATCTAACCTAAATCTGCCCTCTTTCATCCTACATGGATTAGTCAGACCTCTAAACTGCTCCTGCCGGTAACAGGCATCAATTAACAAACAGCAATGACTTCACAGAAACGGGATTTCAATTTGCACTTCAAAACTGGCCCTGCAAGTGCTGTAATAACATCAATTTACCTGGTGGGCCAGCGCTCAAGGCTTCCTACGCCCAGGCAGCCCGGGGATCGATGAGCTGCAAGCCACGGAGCTGCACATGCTTCTGTCTTTATCCTTCCTAAACAAACCCCAAAACCTCAAACTGGCTTTGCACCTCTTCTCAGGCAGCATCCACCACCACGATTTGCATGTGAGGAGCAGCCGGCTGCGCTGCAGGAGCCGACCTCAACCACGACAAGCCCCAGTAAACAGCACTTTCAAGCGTTCTCCGAGAGGAAAACTCTGCTTTTGAGGATGTGTCTAAATTGCAGCCCCACAGCTGCAGCTCCTACCCGTGCTAGCTTTAGCCCAGCGAGCACAGCCTGTGTCAGCACGGGCTGTAGGAGACAACTGGCGGTCCCAGCTGCGTCCCCCAAATCCCATGGGAATGCTTTCCCCACTGCCAAGCCACACAGCAGCAGAGATACTTTTTTGTGTTTTCAGTACAGAGTGGCGTATCTAAACATGCCTACGAGTTACACTTGCCTTTTTCACAGGAAAACAAACAAAAAACCCCAATATTTTGCTTGTTGGGTGGTTAAGACATAGGAATCCCACTCTGGGTTTCGCTTGTTAGCAGTAACACCAAACATTCCACCGCGAGTTGAAATCCCAGAGTTAGGAGCTGCTTCAAAATATTCAGTCTGCTCCTTTAAAGGTATTTAGCACAGATCACAGGAAAAATCTCTGGTGATGAGACAGAAGCCAATGACCTCAAGGTCCCTTCCAGTTCACTGTTTCTGTGGGGTTTCCAAAGCAGAAAAATTGTCTCTGGACCAGGAACCAATTCACAAAGGGCTGCCGTGATCTTGGCATCAAACAGGTAACATCTGTGGTTAGCTGCAATTCCCAGCCTGGTGAAAACATTACTGTGGGCAGCAGGAGGAATGCCCTGGGAAAACAGGCAAGGCAACTGGGAGAGGTGAAAGGAGTCACAGAGCAAAGAGGAAAAAAATCAGGCAACAGACTGGAAGGAAAAAACAACAAATACACACAAAATACACACGGCCAAGAGTAGAGAGAGAAACTCTAAAAGCTTAAACTGAAGGTGTCATGGCATTTCAAGAATTAATAGTCATGGGAAGCAAGCTCAGAAAGGGCTCTGGCTCCCCATAAACAAACAAAACTTGGGAATGCATCAACAAGATCCAACTCATCAGCTAAACACTCCCAAAGATCCACAAATATTCAAGGGAAGATGATGATGATGATCTTTCCCAGCCCATCTGAACAGCACACAAACAACCCTCCAATTTTGCCGTGTATGGCTGAGACGCAGCCTAAGTGAAGGCAATTCAACAATCATGTTTTACTTGTTCCCCGCATTCGCTGCTTTTGCTCTGACTTGACAACTGCCAAAATCCATCATCACGTGTAAACAAACATGAGAGCTAACAGTCCCCACTTGAAAAATCAGAGAATTCCAGAAAACTGCTTTGGACTTCCCTTCTGCAACATGACATAGAGAAGTTCAAGAACTGTCTGTACCACAGCTGAGCTGCCGGAAAAATTTGCTCAATCAAGGCAGTCAATTACCCCTGCTCCAGAATCCCTGAACACTGAGCTGAACCCATGCAAACTCCCATTTCTGGAAGGAGAAGTGGAAAAGCAGAGGCATCCCAAAGCCCTGAGTGGGTACAGATAACACTGCAAGTAACAACTGGGCTCTCAGATGGTACATGAAGTTAAGGGATTTGTCAGGGGAAGGCGAATCTCTCTCCCCATCATCACATAATCAGACTGTGGTTCATTTCTGGTGCTATTTCTGCATAGAAACGAGTTTAAGATTACTCAGTACTTGATAAAACCCGACAACCCACGTTCCAAGATGTTACTATCTTGGATATCATAGATTTCTCCATGAGAACAGAAATATCTAAGATAATCACCTGCATGTGACACTCCTCTCAAGAAAGAAAAGTTACTTAATCTTCTTCACACACATGTGAGACTTGCAGCACAAGAAACGCAGGCACTTTAAAGGCAAGTTATCATATCACGATATCAACACACACGATCTACCAGACTCACGCAAAAGCAACAAGAGGTCAGAAACTGGTCAATGTTTGGATTTTAACACACACACCAAGCAACAAAGCAGCGTATCTTAAGTGCTCCTCTGCATCTCTGTGAATCCTTAATACCACTTGAACCATATCCAGCCCCTTCAGGCTCCAAATTGTTTGGGTTTGGACCAGCATAACGGGGCATTAACCTGTCGGCAGTAAGTTATTATTGCCACACTGGTAAAATTTTTGGTAAAGACCCCGATGGTTTTTGAGCAAGAAGAGACCTCATGTGGGGAAAACAGCTGGGAAAAGAGAGTAACACAAACCTCAACTTTAGCAAATAACTCACAGGAGTGCAATACCAGCCACGCTAAGAAGCCCAGAGTGAGGGCAGCCTCGTCCTTGCTGTCCTCACCACTTCACAAGGCAGAACCCCAGCAAGAACCCCAGGGACCACAACTCAGGCACTGCCTCGGAGCGGAAGAAATGGGGTTGCACTGGCCAGGTGGGCCGTGACGGTCCCCAAAACGCTGGGGATCCACATGCGGGACAAGGGGATCCCCGAAACGCTGGGGATCCTTGGTGGATGCAGGACGGAAGACAGGCAGGAAATGCTGGAGCCTGTCAGCAGCACCTGGGCACCACCTGCCATCACAGCCATCCCGCCACGAGGGTCCCCAGCCTTGTGGAGACCCCCCACAACGCCCCTCATACTGTGAGGGATCCTCTCACAGCACCCCCAGCCCTGAGAGACTCCCCCAGCCGTGCGGGGGTCCCCCCTTGCAGTGCGACATCCCCACAATGCCTCTCACGCTGTGAGGTGAGGGACCCCCTTCACAGCCTCACGAGCCCTGAAGGAACTCCCAGCCCCGAGCGACGCCCTCACGAACCCCCATCCCTGACGGACCCCCCCTCAGAGACTCCTGAGCCCTCAGGAACCTCTCCCCACCGTGTCCCCAGCCCTGAGGGAACCTCGCTCACAGCCCCCCC
>VWZT01008276.1:39157-76778 GCA_013397055.1 Pachycephala philippinensis | reverse complement strand
GTTTATTCCGAGAAGCCGGCCGGTCTTCTCCCCTTAAACCGCTGGGTCTCGCACGTCTTCGGCCATTTCCGACCGAACCGGCGGAAGTTGCCGAAGTGGTGGCGGAACTTAACGAAGGGGGGCGGAGATAACCGAAGCGGGGGCGGAGATAGGCGAAGCGGAGGCGGAGATACCCGAAGGGTTGAGGGCGGGGAGCAGAGAGACTCGCCTCCGGAACCTGCCGGGAACAACCGAAGGTCCGTCAGCTCGGCTCCCGCCACTGCGCACGCGCACCGCGCCCGGGCGCTTTTTCCCGCCTAAAAGGCAGGCGCGCGCCCCCCTGTCCCTCACACCCTCCGCTCCCCTCAGGGAGGAGCCGCCATGTTGTCAGTGCTCGATGCTGCTTCGAGGGGGCAGCCGCAGCCCGGCCGTGTGGGCACCCAGCCCTCTGTGTCCCCCTAAAACCCTGTCAGAGTGCCCCCATGGAGCTCAGTCAGTCCATGCAGTGCTGTGTAACCCCCAAGAACCTGTGAGGATGCTGAGGATGCCCCCATGGAGCTCAGTCATGCCGCAGCCTTATAGTCATGTGGACACAATGGTTGCCACTGACCCCCTGAGAGACGTCCAGGTGCCTCCCGGTAAAACGGGTTAGGAAAACAACTGTATTGTGGGAAGCTGATCAGCAGATACTAAAATACCCCTATTGCTTTGAGTTTGTTACAAAATAACATCCAGATCCAAGCTGGAGGGTTGCCATGAACAGCATCAGTGGCTAAACGTTGTTAAGTCAGAGGAGCTATGTAGAAATCGGCGATGAGTACCAAACATAGCATGCAACAGATGGTAACTGAAGCAAAAGAGGGGGAAAAAAAAGCAATGGAGACATAAAGTAGGGAGGGAAAGGCAAGTAACAGTGCCAGCATCTTCTCACAACAAAGCCACGTCACACAGGTCCAGTCCTCTGTTTATGCATTCTAATTTTATATATTAGGAGCTCCGTGAAAGGCATTCAAATCCCACCCCAAAACACAAAATCTGACAACTTTGGGGGGAATTAGAGAATTTTTCACAGGAAGAAATGGGGGTTTATCTCCAGGAGTAAAGAGGGTGGTGTGTTTCTGGCCACAAAGCTCCAGGAATCTCAGCTTTAATACATCATGAGCACTTCAAAATGGTGAAAAACCACGTTTCCATCGCTCTGCACTTTTTAACAGTCATTTACACATGTGTAAAGAATTCAAGGAGAAACTAACTTTTATTCTGAGATGAAAAACCAGCGAGGGGTGAGGCGGGGGCACAGGTCTGCCCTTTGATAAGCAATACAAAATCCAATCTCGCCGCAGGGAACGTGCTGTACGGAAGGGCAGGAATAGGCACTGCTGGTTCAAAGCTCAGAGAAACAATACTTTTTACATTTTATCAGGGCAAAAATTAAAAAAAGACTATGACGATCACACAGTATAAAGACTAAATTAACATTCGAATCATTGAACACACCCACGTTGTCCTACCACACACATCTGTTCCCACTGTGCCACAGCTCAGGGTTTTCTATTCCACCCCGATCTACCTGGAGCTCTGCACAGGGAAGCAGGGAGACAATCAGTCCTTTCAGGTTCTCACTGAGGAATAAACACCAGTGCAGAATGTGCACTTCAGGACACAACTCAAGGAACAATTCTTCTCCCAGCTACCAGAAGAAAACAAGCTGTCAGGATCAGCAGCCGGTCTGGCAAGTGTCCCTTTCAGGAAGCGTTGTCAAGGCCATTGCAGATTATATTGACAGAGACACCTTCAGATTTAATCCCCTTCTCTGTGTGTTTCCCCTTCTTACTCTAACAGGAATTGGTATTAAAGAGGAGTTTTCAGCTTCCCTTCTACTAAGTGAAAAATCCACTACTCTGCTGCCTTCTGTTTATCCCAAAGGAAAAATTACTGTATTCACATACCCTCATTCCCACCTTTACTGCCACCTGGGCTTTTATTTTGCCATATACACATAAAATTTCCACGTCAGAAATGGATCCTAAAGGGCAAAGTCGATAACCTATGATTAATAATAGTTTAAACAAGAAAATGAGTTGCAGATAAAGTTGCCCAACACTTTCCTGGCAAGCAGAAGCCTTTTGCTCCTATCAGCTTCCAAACTTGTTTTTTCCAAAGGAACAGACTCAATTCACAGTGCCAGTCCTGTTAAAGACTTGGAAACTCCATGGTGACCTTGAGTTGAAGCTGACAGGGTGAAGGACTAAAAACACTAATCCTGCTGTAGCGAAACCTGCAGATGTAAAGCAAAGCCACCTAAAAAGCAGCCACAGTTTAGATCTTGGCCTTCTGTTCAACCTTTAGGAAGAAATTCTTCCCTGTGAGGGTGGTGAGGCCCTGGAATAGAATTCCCAGAGAAGCTGTGGCTGCCCCTGAATCCCTGGAAGTGTCCAAGGCCAGATTGGAGATGGGGCTTGGAGCCCTGGGATAGTGGAAGGTGTCCCTGCCCATGGCAGGGGGGTGGCACTGGATGAGCTTTACAGTCCCTTCCAATCCAAACCATTCTGGGATTCTGCTCACAGAATCATTTCTGTATTATTTCATGCTGGGAACCTCCCTTATATTTATTACCTTTCAAGTTAATCTACATTTGGCAGCTGCAGCTGAACACAGTCAATGCCATCACACCTTTGTGTACTCTCCACGTAAATGGTCCCCACTTTCCCTCTTTTCCTTACCCACAGCACATTCCCTCTTCCTCATGCCATTTCCTCCTAAGCATGTCTCGCATCCTGGTGTCTCCAATCTGCTCTACATTACATTGAGTCATTGCAAGCAGGTATTAAGGAGTTTCAGAGCCAGCTAATGCACATTTCCATGGCACACTTCCATGGCCTGAAATAAACCTCAGAAAAACACGGAACAATGACGGCAGGGAGGACCCTGAGCTTCCATCTTTTCCCTGCTGCAATCCTTTTGGTACATCTTTTTTAATCTCTTTCTCCTCCCTTCCACAGGAGACGGTACCAAGGTCGGACCATCCGCGGATTTTACAAGTTTCATGGAATGTTTTCAGACCGCACTCTTAACCTCAGACACTCCTATCGGATTTCATAGGATTCAGCCACTTTTTAGCCCCAGGGTGCTGTAGGTGCTAAATAGATTATCTACATCTCTCAGCCACTATGGAACAACTACACAGCAAAGCTCAGTTTTTAATCCTGCTGAGACTCCGACTGCTTTTGGCCATCAGGTATCCCACAGCTTCACGAGAGGAAATGTTAATCTGGAATGCTGGCCAAACTCCAGCTTAGGTAATTATATTCTGACAATTTACATTTTCCCTGCAGTTTTTAAATGGATATGGAAATTTTTTTTTTCTTCCCTTACTTTATGGCATAAAAGCAGTGGCCTGGTCGTGCTCCTGCTGTTGGAGCAGCTGCCAGGCTTTGCAGCTTAAGTAGCTGCATTTCAGGGGTAGGTAAAGGCATCTCAGCACAGTTAAATAAAGCCCTTCGAAGACCCCATGGGCACGAGGAGTATTGTAACAATACACCCCACTGCTGGCCATAAAGCATGGCAAGGGCTGGAACATGAAATGAAACACCCAGGGGCAATAACTGGCCTAGGAAAGGAAAAGTCAGCACAGGAAGGGACACACAGACATAAAGGCTTTTCCCTCCCAAATCCTAATTCTGCTTCGGACCCGATGCAGCCCCAGCTGGGATTCAAAGAGCTAACATAATGAACCATCAGCATCCTGCACAGAGGAACCAGTTCCTGGTGGCAAAAGAAAATTAGCTTACGAAGTAGGGGAAGCTTTTGGCAAGATGCTGGAGGACACTGCCTGGTGCTTAAATGGAATGAGGAAAAGAAATGCTTGTTCCCTTGTTAATGAGGGCAAACATTCTTTTTGTAAAAGAAAAATCCTTGGGCAAGAAATGGAGTAGAAGCTTTTGTTTGGGGTGGAATATTATGGATCACACTCTGAGTATGTCAAATAGCACTGCCACATGCTTGATTAGGGACAAACATTCTAGATAAATTAATTAAGTGACTGTGTTATCACAGAATCACAGAGTGGTTTGGGTTGGAAGGGACCTTAAAGATCATCTCATTCCAACCCCATTACCACAACGATTTGTTTATAAAACCATACATAACCACTCTACGTTCTTTTCTTCACAAGAACCTTTCTAAAAGGCTAATTTTCCTATTTCAGCAACAACTGTGTAAGTTCTGAGAGATGAGCACAGTGGTGACAAATAAACCATGAGATACTGGATGGATAGAGACACATGTAGCTTTCCCTCCTCCCCAGTATGTCCCAGATCACTATCAACCAAAGGCTGTTACTAGCACTAGGTGAGTATTTTTCACAAGTAGTTTGTTGACCAAAATATGGTTTTCCCCATCCCCAAAATGACCAAAAATGAATTTCAGTGTGACGGGTCACTCCTGGCTTTGGTGGAGCTGGACATGGCATGAGTGGGTGAAGGGGCAGGGAGCTTCCTTCTCCTTGTTCTGTAACAGCTCACAGTAATTCTACACCAATCCAGCATCAAAAGAAATTATCTAAAACATATCTAAATAGAATTTATCTACAGAAATAATAATTTAAAAATCCCATTAAGACACTCCCATATTACAATACTCCTGGAAATTTCATGGACTCTTAAGAAAGATGGAATCCAAAGCAGGAAGCAGCAGCCCAGCCTGGTGACAGCCAAGCAAAACTCCGACTGGCTCTTGGCAATGGCCGAGTTCACGGCACAAAATACCAGCGCTGCCTCTTCCCTCAAGGCTCCTTCCCCTTCCAAGCCCTGCTGCACTAAGGAATCAGCTGCATTTCTGGAAAATTCCCTTGAATTCCTGGAGTATTACAGCTAACCATGCTTCCCCTTCATCTCAACACAGATGCTTTGAAGTTTTCCAGAGATACCCAAGGAAGAAGACAGATCCAAATACCTAGACTAGCCCCAAACTCCACCCTGGAACAGATGGTGGGGTTCTAAATACAGACACATCTGGTAACCACTGGTATGAAAAAGCTGGCAGGCATCAGCTTATTCTGCTCTACTAAATATTCCATAATTTGAACTTCATTTAAACAGAAGTTAAAAAGAAACAATCATTTTGCTTGTCTATAACATAATCCCCAAACACCTACATACTGTAACTGTGGCACAGCTCGGGCATTACACTCTTGTCTACCAAAACACTTTTTTTTTTTTAATTAAGCACTCAACACTGTCTAAACTTAAATTAAAAGTGACTGCAAACCAGGCAGTTGGGTAAAGTACAAAAGCATCATTTTCAGCCTGTGCTTTGTTGCACCAGGCTACCAGACTCGAGGCTGCGATGCTCCAGCTCTTCAGCTCACCCTCGAGTCCACACAATTTGAGGGGCCTTGACAAGCTGCCAGATTGCTGAGAGTGCTTGAAAAGACTGGGGGAGCGCAGACTCTGCTCACACAGACCTGTGTGTTTAAGCCAGCTGTTCCATTTGTTCCTGGGTTCAGCTCCCACAATGTAAACCAGGGATAATTCTTCCTTGACAGAAAAACAATCTGTTAGAAATTATCATCATCATGTACTAAAGGCAGCTGGGAAACACGTCTGCAGGTGGCTGGGGAAAACACCCATCCTCACAGCCCCCCACCGAAGTCAGACCTCGAGCCTGCACACTACCCATGGTCACCCCAAATCCACTCCCAAAACTCCATTTAAATAATCTTTTGGGACATTGTTCCACAGTTCTTTCTGTGAGCTGAGTGAATCATCTGTGTTTGCTAAAAATCCAAAGCGATAGCAGGCATAAAACGATCGTTGTGGATTAGAGTCACTTTGGGAAAAGGCTGTAAAAGGCTGTCTGCTGGGATTGTGCTGGAGGTCCGCTGGAGACCCCACCGTCGGGTTTGGATGTGTGCAGAGAGCTTTTAAAAATGACTAGAGAGAAAAAGAAATACTCCGAGGAGCTGGCTGATAAGGGAGTCTTAAATTCCAGATCTAGAAGGAAGAACAAATACCAACAGCGGGGCCCTGTAAGTCCGGGATGTAAGAGCCAGCAGACCTCTGAACAAAACAGGCACTGGGCAAACGAGAGGTGATTCTGCAGGAGACTTTTGGCAAATAGTGAGGATGCTGTAATAAAAGCTACTTGTGATCACTCAATTCGAGCCCATTTGCCACAAATTGACTCAGTTTAAGCAAAATAAAAGCAGGTCTGCAAGGTTTTCAGTTTCAAAAGTTGAGGTAATTAAGCAAACTAGTTTGAGAGGCTGAGTGGCTGAAAGGCTCCGATGAGAAGACCTTGAAACCAAAAAAGAAAAACCATCTGCCATTTGCATCCTGAATAGAGAAAGTGAGTAAGAAGCACACGTGGGAAGCGAGGAGAACACGCTGGAGATCGGAGATAGTCAGGGTCAAGCCCCCAGGCTGAATAGAGATGCTGCTGTTGAGTGAAGAGAGGGTAGGGGTGAAGGGAGGGTGAGCTCTGACATCCCACAGCCACGTTTGAAAGTGTATCTGAAGTTCTCCTGTAACCACAGGCATCCCCTATTTCCAGTGTCCCTCTGGAATTACAGAGACCTCCAGGCAGAATATCCCTGCTTAAGGGTGGAGGATGGGGAACACTCAGCTCTCAATGGCAGACAAGGCTGGAGAACTGAGGCTGAATGAAAACATAAAAAGCATGGAAATGCTGAGCACAAAGTGCCCATGAAATCAAAGTTACACTGTGCTAAAATAGCCTGGCACTCATCTTTGATAAAATAACCACGGCCTTCTGTCAAAAAGGCACTTGGTCTTATTTATTGGGATTCTAGCAAAGCACCCAGAAATCTGGGGACTATTTGTAAATGGGGAACACGGGGATCGATAACGAGAATGCCGGGATCGATAATAAACGCTCGTGTGCCTTAAGTGCTGCAGGTTTTTTAAAAAGCATCTTACAATGATAAATAACAATAAATAATTGTCAGCGTTTTGAGCACAATCTATTTCAAGGCCTAACTTTACTGTACAAAAGGCTTTAAATTTTAAAAAATAGATATCTGAGTAGCACAGCCCTGCCGCCAAAACCGGCCACTGAAATAAGGAAGCAGGTGGCAGCTGCTGCTTTTTCCCAGCTCAGAAGGTATTTCCTCCTTTCCACAGTTCACTCAATTCAGTTATTAGTGCATTACAAACAGAGAAACCCACTCCAAGCTGAATCATAATGAAAATATTTCTTAGAATGTAAACCTTCCATGTTTTTTTTCATACCTGCAGGATTCTTAAGTGTATTTGCAAAAGCACAGGACCGGAAATCCAGAGTCTGATCCCTTAATACTGAAGCCAACCACATTGCATAATCCCATTAATACATTTATCAGGCTCCATCTTCACAGTAATCAGGTTTTTAGCCCTTTACACAATTCCCATTAGAAGGCTTTTCAAGCACCTCCCTTGGTTTGAAGCTGTTCTGCTCTTTTCCAGACTAAACTTTTTCAGAGCCTTTTGTTCTTGTGCCAGAATTGTCATTTAACTTAAATAACTCTTTTCCCTCTCTGGTATTTGCACCAGTGTATTTATAGAGAAGGAATCTAATTTTTCTCTGCCTTTTTTTGTCACCACCTCACCATCCAGGTTCCTTTAATCATTCTGGGAACCAGATTCCCCATTCTCCAGATCATTTCCAGCAGATGCCCTCCGCTGCACCTTTTCCAGCTGGAATCAATCTTTCTCCTATGGACAAGGAATGCAGAATGCATTTCAAGCAATGCCTCACTAAAACCTGTTGCAGTGGCATTCGCATTTCCTTGTCACCAGTGGGAATAATTCAGTTGACAGATATGATCCCAGAATGTATCTTTATCATCGGGACATGAGAATTATCCCGGGGTTGATTAATACATTCCAATTCCCACACAGAACCCCCAGCTTTCTATCAGAGTTTGCATTACAAGAACTCCCATTTGCTTACAGACAAACAGTCCTAAAGTCAGTCATTCTTCTCCTGGGATCTCCTGGTTTTCCTCTTTTGATGACACCTCCAAATCCCATTAATTTCTGCTCTATCATTAGTCAATACCTTGATTAACACCAGGCTTGAGACCAGTCCGTGAGGAACACTATTGCTAAACTTGCCTGCCAATCCTTCTTCAACCATCCTGCCTTTTCTGCCTTTAATACAGGATTTATTGATGCAAAACAGGAGCAAAAGACTTCAATTCTGATTGATTTAAACTCTCTTGCTTTGCATTTTTTGGTTTGTCTTTTTTTTTCCTTAATGAAAGGCTGATTTTTGCTGGTGGAGAACAACAAAGGCATGTTTCTCCATAAATCAGGCCTTTGCCTGAACTGCAAAGCTGTCCTATTTTTACAGTTGGGCATCTGTAAAAGTTAATAAACTATGCAAGTCAACATTTGATGTTAAAAATGGTAAATGAAGTTTCTTAATGACTAGTCTGACTTTCTCATTGTACTTAGGGTTTATGTCACGAATTTAAAAAACAATGAAAAAGACATGTCAAACTTGTAGTTAAATAAAATTAAGCTAAATGTGCTGAATACATAGTTTAAATTAAAACAAACTGGTTTATTGTACAAAGAAATTCTGCAACCTATAAATAGAACCAATTTCTATCTATTCAGCATGTCTTCAGGTTTCCAGAACTTGAAACAAAATTAATTTCTATTCTCATGCAAAGGAAGAGCTGATGCACGAGTAAAATGAAAAGTGACAAAAACAACTTCATTAAATGTTTTCTTTAACCCACCTGTGAAGGAGAGGACACTCACAGAACCCAAGCACAGCCACTGTCCTCCTCCCATCCCTTCTCTCCCTCCCCATGAATCCATGCCCTCTCAGGAACTGCAGGAACGGGCTGACACCACCACAGCAGTCTGAAATCCCAGCAGCCACAGGCAACGAAGCTTTTTGTGGTGCAAGTGCAGCCAAACAGAGCTCAGTGAGAGGGGCAAACTGGAGAATAAACATGGGAATCCTCCAGCTGGTGTGGGTTTGACCCAGCTCTGCACATCCACTGCTACAAATCAGGAACTGTCCCCACCAAACGTTACCTCAGTACCAGCCTTACAAAATTGCTTCAGCTTCCTCATCAGAGAGTAAAGGAGAGGAAGTAATGACATTGTCCAGGTCTTCTTCATTCACCAGTCCTGAAGCACTCTGAGATCCTCCAACATGTGGCAATGCTTGTGTTTAATCAATATTGTCTCCCAAGAGTGCAAGAGCAAACAACCATCTGCCCTTCCAATTACAGCAAAGTTCCACTAAAACCACTACGTATGTCGAGACTTAAATTCAATCAAATTCAAAGATGAAGAAAAATCCTCCCTTTCTCCCACCAGTGACAGAACAATACTATGCTCTGCCATTTTTTTTTTTTTGGGTAATTAAAAATAGGCTGAACTTTAGGAGTGTTATTGCACTAGAAGCAGTAGAATAAAGTGCGTCATAAAAAGATGCCACTGGGATCAGTTGAAGCCAAGAAAATTGAAAACATTTCGAAGGAACGAAGCCAAAAACACAGAACCAGATTTAAACTCGGCGTGTGCTGTGGCAGGAGGCCAGTGGAAGCAGAACCTGCTGGGGGAGCGTGGAGAGGGAAGACTCCCTGCTGCAGCCCACGGAGCAGGTATGATGGGCCAGGTAATGGGGTGGCACAGCTGGCACAGCTGGGGGAGATCAATGAAGCAAAGCCCATTGCAACTTGCTGGGCTCTGTCCCAGCGTGGCTGAGCTCAGCTGTGAAACATTCTCATCGTATTAAGCCATGGCATTAATAAACATTGAGCTGTTATATACCACTTGCCATCTTCAAAGAGCTCTAAACCCAATGACTAATTCTCACAACCACCTCCTTAGGTGCAGGAGCTGTTTGTAAAGATGAGAACAAAGGCAAAACGGTGAAGTCATTGGCCAGAGCTCCTAAAAAGCAATTTTTTAAACCAGAGGAGCACAAGGCTGAAATTCAAGGCTCCCAGTGACACAGCCCCTTCAGTAGGTGGAATTCCCCTCGTGTTTCTTCGACAGCAGGACACATCTACAACCTAAAACACTTGTCCCCAAACCTGCAACTTCACATATAAAGTTACTTCTCTAATGTGTGTGAAACTGATTTTGTATCTTCTCTGTGCAGCCAGGGAGCAGCAGAGGAAGTAAAATGGGTGAAGTGATGGTACGATGGAGATCAACAGGAAGTTTTGGCCACTAAACTTGCATTTCAGCTGATGTGGTTTAACCAAGAAAAAAAAAAAACACCTAGCTAAGCCTCCTCACTAGAAGTCTGATAAATCACAATTCCTAGATTCTCTTCTTCATCTCAGTTCTTCCTCCTGCAAATAAAATTACCTTAAAACTTACAGGAAAGCTTTGAAACAGATCCAGCTTTATGGCAAACTCCTGGAGAAAAGATGCACAGAGCATCTCTGTTACCAATGCTCAGCTCAGCGGAGATCTCCAGGGGAGACTAGAACTAAAACATATCTTAACAAAATGCCAGAAACAAGAATAAGTTACTAAAGGGAAAATAAACCCAACACACTTGTGTTTCTAAGCACCTCAACAACGTTATCAATAAACCCAGACGCAGCCTTTCCACAAAAGCTGCAGCGACAATCGATTCAAATGGATGGCACTTCTGTAATGCCCCTATTTGACTCTAGAGCTGAAGCAGATAAAAATTCAAAGATTGGACTTCCTTGGTATTTTTATGTTAATCTGCACAGCTTTAGGAAATTGTTGCGACTCAACTCCAATTCACTCTGTGCAGTCAGAGCCATTCAAGTACCTGCCAGCAATTTTCATACCCCTCGAAGTCTATCTCATAAACTGTCATCAACCCAAAGCATTATCTTTCCTGAAAAAACCTGTCAGGAGCACCAGGCAGGCTCCCCCTCGGCTCAGATAAGCAGAGCAGACCTGACTCATCCTCTTTTTTTTCCCCTTTCATCTTGATTTGTATTGTCTCCCTTACAATTTATTTTCCCGTATAGCACACGATCAGGCTACGTATATGCATCATGTGTGTGCAAGGGACAGGGAGAGAAAGGAAGCAGCTTTAATCTCCACCTATCCCTCTTTTTAACAGTTCCTTTTGCTTCATCTTCTTGGAGGTATTTTAGCATTAAATTCAAGTGAATTCTCCCTTCTTCTTGCTTTTGTTGAAAGGAAACAACCAGAGATGTGAGAAACCCAGGTAGGAGGAAATGCTTCCTGATGCGGAGCGCTTGGACTTGCTCAAGCCTTTTGCTGTGTTTCTGCAGAAAGCAGACAAGCAGCTACACCTCGCTCCGGGCTCCTTTTGCCCAAACTGCCACTGCATTTAAACTGGAAACCGGTTTTATTGCAAATAGAGATGGGCATCCACGGGCCTGAGGTCTGCCAGGGCAGCAAAGGGCCCCCGCTCTGGCTCCCGCTGATAGATCCCATGGAACAGCTGGAAGATCTCCCTCCCTCCTGGGGACTGTCTGGTATCCGCTCATGCAAGCTGGAGCTCCACCCCTCCCCGAGGCTCTGTGAGTACCTGGGCTATCCCTCATGCCTCACTGCCTGTTTTTCATGAACTTATGCAACCTTCATTACCCTTCAGCCCTGTCTCTTTGTCAGGCTTGCCTGAAACAGGCTGGCAGGGTCAGAAGTTGTTGGGGTGGCACAAACATACGGGGTGATTGGGTGAGATTGAGGCTCATTTTGTAAGAAAACAACACGGATGTTGATTATTGTGTCACGGATCTGAGCAGAGATCCCAAGGAGTGAAACAACCTAAAGATTTAGGTGTAACCACGCAGAAAAATCAGTATTTGGATGAACTTGGGACCGGCCACATGTGTAAAACATCACACTGATAAAGAAACCCCCTTCCTCCTCCTCTTGGCATGACACTGGCATGGTGCCAGGGCAGCTGATGCCAGACAGGACCACTCACAGCAGAGTCAGAGGTTGCACCACACTCCCAAACTGCTTCACCAATGAGCCTGGGGTTGCACCACAGACACGGGAAGAATAGAGCTGAGATGGACCTAAAAGTCCATCCTTTTACTCCAGGCTGCAAAAAGTTTCACTTCAATCATTTTCTTCCATAAGTCCACCCAAAATTCTCCAGGATTTCCTCACACTGTGGTTGGCAGGCCCAGGTCAGTGACAACCCAGGTAGAGCAAAAGCTCTATCTCATCAATCCCTTTAATTCTTTAAGCCTCTCTCTTCACCACCATTGTGATGTTTTCCTTTTAACAAGGCCTCCAAGGCAAGATGAAACACAAAAGAGAAAGGAGCAAGAGAAGTCCTCAGGTGGTCAAAGATTCATTACAACAGACAGAATCATTCCCTTTATCCTCTCTCCAGCCCCCACTTAATTGAGCAGCCTGATAAATTGATGAATTACAGTTAAATGATCTTGCTGTGATGCCTCTTGCTGATGAATGAAGAATATCCTGCCAGAGTCTCCTGGTTTCAGGTGATGGATTTGAGCCCGGGCAGCAACACAATTCCTTGTGACTGACAAGTTCAGCTATTTTCACTCTTAATCTTGATAATATTTGATTGAATAAATCCAAGGTCATCATTTCCTAGGTGGATAAATTGTTCAAAATATCACCAGCCCTCCAATTACTTCAAACTGCATTAAGAAAAAAGGTGAAGACTATTCAGATAAGAGCTGCTGAGATTTCAGCCTCGTGGCTGGGAAATATCTACACCCAAAACAAAGCTTTGCTGGAGCATGAACGAGCAACTGTGGAGTTCCATTTGTCATCTCACGGCCCACAGCCCTTTTCCTGCAGTCCTCAAACCTCAGGGACACAGACCCCTGGGGAGTGACATTGCTCATGTTCAGTCACAGCCCAGCAGATCCTTTCTTTTTTGTGTGAAAGTTTGATAGGAAGCAGCTTGGCTGAACTGGAGTGATTTCAAGACGTGGGAAGCAAGGAAAGGATAACCATTAATTGGCATCATTTTCTTTTAGTATATACAAACACTTTCTAATAGGGGGGAGCCTTCAAACTCCTGTGCTTGAGCTTTAGCGAACACTTCGGGGATGCAACCTGATTTTTCCTTCCCATTTTCTTCTCCTTCAAGAGGCAAAAATGGGAGCAAAAACTTCTGCACCTTGGCTGCACAGAACTTTCACACAGATCTCTGCCCAGCATCAGCTGGATCCAAAGATGGTGTGTCATTTGTGAAATATTCCAGCCCTTTATTGTGCAAGCTCCTAATTGTTAATGTCTAGGCTCCGTATTTCTGCAGTGAGATTTATGATGTAGCTCAAGGTGGTGGATTTGAAGTGATTTTCCCTCAAATCTACAAATGGGAAACCACTGAAGTGCTTTTTATCCCCTCAGCTTCTGTAGTCTCTGGCGCAGAAAAACCCCAAGGAGCAAACAAGCCCCTCAAAAGAGGAATCTGAGGTAAAAATTGTCCTTCTGTGCCTCCACCACCACCACAGTGCCATAAATGTCTTTTAAACAGTTCCACATGTCCCTTGGGGGCAATATAGACAGATTTTAGCAAAATTTCACTGTTGTATCTGTTTTTAGGGGATATAAACTGCACTACTGGAAGCCTCCTTCCGTCCCGCTGAGGCTTTTCGGACCAGGTGCAGAACGGGGACTGCAGCAGGAACAGGACACAGCTGGTGCCCTGGAACCAGGAGAAAGGAGGCAACTGATGCAAAAGCCAGTGGCCACACATAACCCCTGCAGAGGGAGCCAGAAGCTGTCCCCATGGAACAATAGCAGGAAACTCTGTCACTGAGCTGGCTGTGGCCTGTCCCAGAGCTGGGCGTGGAAAAGTCCTGCAAGGGAGAAGCAGAGAACTTCTGGGGATAAAGAGTTTCACTTCTGCATGGGATTCCCACAGCGAACTGAAAGGGAAAGATTTTAAGCCCGGAAATTAAGATGGTGTTGGAGTTAAAAGCATGGTTGGAGAGTCAAATTATGTTAATCTCTTTTTTTTCCAAGAATAGGATACATTGGAAAAACATGTACAGTGAGCAACCAGCACCTGGACTATTGGCATGTGCTGTTCTTACTGGTCTAACAGGGCTTAACACAAACAGCTTGTGCTCCAGAAAACATACATATTTATATATTCACATATGTAAACATGTGCATATAGACATGCTGGTCACATGTAATGCAAGCAGAAAATAAACCCACAACATCTTTTGGCTCCAGGATGTGGGATTTAAAAAAAAAAAAACCCAGTCTGCACGTGCTACAGGCAAAAGTTGCGTTAAAATAAGCACTGCTGGTACCAGTGAGTTATAGGTGCTTGCAAGAGGTGAGAAAATGGGATTTCACCGTGTTTCGTTCCCTCGGAGGGCACTGAGCTCTTATCAGGAGATGCAGGATATGAGGCTCTGACACTGCTCTGATTCATGCTCTGGAATAAAGCAGACATTTGATGGCATCTGCATTGCTGACTCAATTGCGTATCTCCGGAGCTGATCTTGTTGGTGCTGGGAAAAGGGATTGGGAGGGAAAAGTGCTCTCATTGCCTACACGCAGGAGGCAGCACGGCCATGGCTTTGCTGTTTGCCTTAGGGCCTCAAGGGTAAAAATAGGTAAATAAAATTAAAGAAAATAAATGTGTTCCTGCCTGCATCCCACATCCACCAAGGCAAGGCTTTCAGCTGGTTTTCTCCACCCAAACCTGGCAAAGCGACTTCAAGGAAAAAAAAGAAATTCCAACTGCTCTGCTTTCGGGAGATATTTCAAATTAAAAGAAAGTAAACCTTGCCCCGTCTTCTCCCTGCACTTTAGTCCCAGCCAGTCTCAGAGAAAGGTGGAAGACAAACATTTTCTTGTTGAGGCTCATTCTAACTCCAAGTGGTTGTTTCAAAAGTCTCGATTTATTTATTTTTTTTAAGTTTCAGGTCTGGCACATCTAACTGTCTTCCTTCTGGGGAATAAACAAGAAGAGCAGCAACCCAGCAGGTAACGAAAGAGATTCTCCTCCAACTCTACAAGTAGAAAGCTGAGACCAAGAAGGTGACAAAGAAGATAAATGAACACCTCAGAGGATGCTAATCACACATGGGAGTGGTGATTTCCAGCAACTTCTGCCTCGTCTGGTGCTCTGGCAGCCCTTGGTGAACATTCACAGCCCCATGTGCCAGAGCCAGCACGGGATTGCTGCTCTTGTTCTCTTCCTGCGCTGCCTTCACCACCAGAGCTGTGATGGATATGGCTGCTCAGCCTCTTCTCACAAAGCAAGAGGGGCTGTGACACTTTCTGCACTTAAAAGTGGGTGATTTAGCAAGGAAAAAAATCTGCAGCTGCATGTTATAGAATCATACAATCATATAGTGGCTTGTGTTGGAAGGGAACTTAAAGTTCATCTTGTTTTAACCCCCTGCTGCGGGCAGGGACACCTTTCACTAGACCAGGTTGCTCCCAGCCCCATCCAACCTGGCCTTGTGTGGGTCTTCACCCCCATGGCATGACCCCGGTGGGTTATCCATGTTGGACAAGGATAATATAGGAGAGAACTCTCTATGCCTCGTGTCCCTCTTGGTATTTTACTCATCAAGGGCGCAAAGAGGACCTCGGGGGGTCAGGCTGAAGGTCTCTGCTGTCCTGTGGAGACACTGTCCAAGAGCAAGAGCTTTCCCCTTGCACCTCCTCCCAGCCTGGCTCACTGGAGCCCACACACTTGGCATACACAGCGTCCACACTGGCTGCAGAGACTTTTGGGATGAGCCAGGAGGAGAAATACCCCACGGGCTGCTGAGGCAGCTGAGACCACACCAATCCCAACTCCCACCCTCCCACCTGGCCTGTGGCAATGGCCCCACCAAACCCAACAGCTGAAAGAGCCAGAGGATTTACAGCAAACAAGAACAGGCCCGGGGTTGGCAGCCCCAATGGCCAATGCCAGGCTAAGCCTCCTTTCCAGGGAAGTCGTGTCTCATCAGGCCTTGGCTGAGCGCTGGCCCAGGCTGGGGCTTGCCCAGCTTCCCGGGGCGCCCTGGCTGGTGACTAATTACCTATGACTAATAATCACCTCTTCCCTCCATCATGGCACTTCTGCTGGCACCCACTCATTTGGCACAAAGCCCCTCGGGTTCCCTTCCCTTGGTGACCCCACTGCTGCACCAAACATGGACAGAACTGGTCCAGAGTCATCGGGGGTGAACAACAAGGAGCCTTTCATTAAACCTCCTGGTTTTTGGGAGCTACCTCCAGCTACAACCAGCACCAGGTGTGCCTGTCCCCAGGTGTGCCAAGCAGCCAGCCTGTGCCCCTCTGCATTCCCGTTTGGAGCTCCACTGAATTTTCCCCATCCCAGTTCATCCGCACTGTTTAATTAATCACAAACAGAAATTCAGGGGAGGGCGGCTGTTCTAGGACAGCACACAGCCATTAAATAAAATATAAACACCTCATCCATACTTAACATCAGGTTTGATCTACACTGTTTTCCTTTCCTTTATCAAGGTGATTTGCAATTTCTTTGGTTGCATTTTGGGAAGGGGAGGGCTGACTTTCTGCGTAATCTCATTTTTGATCTATTATTAAATGTCTGCTTTCTTTTTTCTTTTTTTTACCCTTTCTCTAGGAAGCCAGAAGCCCCAGCAGGAAATACAGCCAGAAAGAAAGGTGAACTGGGAAATGAAAGCTGCGAGAGAAAGAATTGCTTGGGCTTTTGATTGAAATTTTCATAGCTTCCCGATTTTTGGTTGGAAGAAATCTCAGATTGGCAAACCAAGGCCAGAGCCAGGACTCAGTGGAAGTCTGGGACAGGACCACAGCACATGAGGGCAGTGGCACTCAAGGCAGCCAGGAACATCTGATTTTTTACCATTCTGATACCATCTGAAGGTGGATCCATTCCTAAGGCCATGCTGGAGATGCATCAGGGTTGATGAGTGATTTTCATCACCCTTTTTGCCTCCTTCCAGCCCCTCTACATCGCTGGGAGCGACTCCTCCTTCTGTTGTGTTTCAGAAATTAGGAATTTCTCCTCATTTGGCACCAGGACAGGCTCCCACCTCCCAGCCAGACGAGTCGAAAGCGAGCGTGGCTTTGCTGCCAGCTCCTGCTGAGAGAGCTGGATGCTCCCCGGCCACTTTGGTCACCTGGCTGGCCAACAAAAGGTCCCCTTGTGGAGCCACATGTCCAAACTGGGTCCCCCAGCTCCCCAGTGAAACCTCTGCTCCGATATCTGGGGCTGACACAGGCTCGTACAGAGATCATCCACTGGCAGCCCCAGAGAAGCGCAAATGCTTGTTAGCATTTCCTATTAATTGAATTAATTAGTTTAACAATTTCCTGTTAATTTCCTATCATAATCATTGGCTTATTAACTAATAGGAACAAAGCCATCATTTAACCACCAGGAATGCAACTCAGTGACAGTCCCAGCCACTAAAGCTATTTTTGGGGAAAAGAACAGTTTTTTAAGTGCTTTTGTTTTTAAAGAGTGGCCCACGCAAGCAGCTGAAGGTTTTGCAGCTGAACTGGACAAGTTCAGACCCATTCTGAAGGAAAAAGCATCCCTGGGCCACATTCCATAGAAAACTCTCTGTTTATTCCAAGGGAATACAGAAAGGGCAGGGGGACAGCACACAGCCCAGAGAGTTTCTTCTCCTTCTGCAACTGGACATCCCAGTACCTCCTCTCTGGGAAAATCCAGGAGATGCCTGGGGAAGAAACCCCAAAAATGGCACATCTGGAAAGAGCCATCCCTGGCTGGGAGCAGTCAGCAGATGTGAACCTCCATCCGACAGCCACCAGTGCCCACCCCAAGCTTTTGAGGGGCCACCAGGACCTTTCCTGGTCCTGCTACAAAGATCATAAAAGCTTCTGCTTGACCATTTCCAGGCAGCTGCTTCCAGGACCCACCAGAGACCAACTAGAGATACAAAAAAGACAGAAACTGACAGGGGACTGGAAACCCTTTCCTCATTCCCAAGGGAGACAGAGGAATAGAAGAAATGAAGGAAACCATTGTGAACCTTCAATTCCAACTCACCCAACAACCACAAAATCCTTTTTGGGATCCCCAGCGACCAAATGACATGGGAGCAGATGTTCCCTCACCTTCATATTTTTGCTGGATACGACTGATTCAAGCTTCTGGGCACAAAACCAGTTGGAAAGAGCCTGTTCCCAGAGATGGATGTCTGCTAAAAACACCAGAGCTGGATGCCACTGTGACATAAGGGGTGTATGTGCCACCTCCTTTCTCCACCTCCAGCCTGAATCCCATCCTGCCTTCCCTTAAACTCAGCAAAAAGGAGCCAAATCAAAGCCAACTGTCTGCATTTGGCTTTATCTGCTATAAAATGTCAAACTCTTCAAGGGGAATTTCAACATTTCCATCCTCCCTCCTTCCAAAGCACGAAGACTGGTATAAAAAAGCCAAAAATGTATCAGAGAAATGAAAGCATCACCTACACCAGCCACAAACGGATTGAAGCTGGAGGTCCCTCTTGGAGAACGAAGGGTCCTGCAGGGAAAAAACCCACCTGAGTTTCTCCACATTCCCTCGTGTCACCTCTGAGTTTGCTTCCCGTGCATCCATTTATATAAAAATGTGAGTGCACGTGTGGCATGCTGGAAATATTATGACTAATGGATGGAACCTGTTCAGCGTGTCAAAATCTTCCCTCTCTCCCGATGTAGCAGCATTTCACAGGCACTTGAGACATTGGCACCTACATTTCATCTGTTTTCTTATAAGCAGATGGAATATATTTAATGAATTACAGTGATTTTATGTCTCACCAGTAGATTCTGTGGTAGCATCGCTGAAGAGAAGCCACAGGTTCCCCCAGGCCCATTGCTATGGGATCAACAGGCTCGTATCCCTCCTTATCTATTTTGGAACAGCACATCAGGGTACAACACATCATTTGATTTTTATTTTTTTTCCTGCTAATACCCCATTTTTCCCATCTCTGGTCTTTGACGGCACTGGGCTGCATCTCCTCATCACTCCTGCACACACACAGTGCCCATCCTGCATCCCTGGGGCTGCACAGGCTCTTCCAGCAGGGAGAAAGCTCTTGCTCAAGGTTTCTCTGGGACCATTTATAGCCTCACATCAATGATATGTACCAGCACCTCCAGCCCTGAAATCCCTTGAGCCCTCAGCTCCTGCTTTGGACAGGCACATTCCCGTGATCACTGGGAAGAGCTGGGCTCCAGCTCCCAGACCTGGCCGGGGGGGACGGGCAGAGAAACATCTCAGCACCTTGAGCTTTTACCAGGGATAAAAGTAGCGGTGTTTTCCCTCCTTTGCAGCATCCTTTCCCTCCCGAGCTGAGCAGCGCTGCCCGCGGAGCCGGCCCATCCCCGGGCAGAGCGCTGGGCTCCGGCTGCCGCACAGCCCCGCCAGCCCGGCCATGCTCACACTTTCCACGTCTGCAGCATCTCAGCCTGGTGCTGAGCCGGAGCAGAAACCCTGCAAAGCCCCTTCCTGCAGCGACCGAGGGGAGAAACACCCAGAGAAAAGCCCGAGGGAGGCAGAGCACAGAGCAGCCTCCGCAGGGAGCGAGGTTTTTGCGAAGGGAGCAGAAGTTTCTTTGCTCGGCCACTGAGGCACGTTTGAAGGTGAAGGTTGGGAGCCCGGACTGCCCAGAGCAGAGCGGAACACAAAGAAACCCTGCCCCAGCATGATGAAATACAAGTTTATTTGCTTTAGCTCGGGTCCAACTTCCCTCCCTGGCTCAGGAAAAAAATTTCTTTAATGCTGCTCTGGCTGGGGGCTTTTGTGCAAACCAGGTTTTTAACCGACTCAAAACACAATTCGAGAGAGATGGTGAGTCCTGAACACCCTCAGATCTATGACACCGAGGGGGACCCGAGCAAGACCAGAGCATCCTGACTTCTCCAAGTCCTTTTGCTCTGCCCACACTCTCCTGGTTCCCATCCCAGCCACGGAGTTAACGCAGCCACAGCTGAACGATGAGAGGTACCACTACACCGGGGCTGCCGAGATGCCTCTTTAAGGGAAGCCAAAACCATTCCCAGGCTCTCGGGGGCCGCTCGCCTCCTCTCTGACCATTCCCGGCTCTCCCTCCCTGCACGGATTTCTCCTTGTGGCACAGAAGCCCTTCCAAAGCCTCCAAATTTCCTTGCATTCCCCACGGCCCGAATTGCCAAACTCGAACGCAACTTTCACCGGGGGCAGAGGAGCCCCCGCCCGCTGTTCCAACGCAGCCGTCACATTAAACCTAATTTATGTTGCACCATCCCGGCGCAGCGGGAGAGGAGCCGGTGCCACCCCAGGGCACGAGTTTCCCCCAACTTTGGGGACCTGGGTGAAAATCCACATCCCTCCCCTCCAAGAAGGCAGCTGCCAGCTCAGCCAGGGTTCATCCCACTGGAAAAACCCCCAGCCCCCAAACACCCCCAGCCTCAGGGATATGCCCGGTCCCAGGGATATCTCCAGCCCGGGATAGGGAGGGGAAAGGAGGAGGAGGAGGAGGGTGGGTCCGCTCCAAGCGGGACCCATCCCGGGAGGGGCTGCTGCTGCTCCCGGGCTGAGTCCGGGGCGCGCCTCCTGTGCGACGGGGAGTGCTTATAAAGTAGACTAAAATAAATAACTAAATTATTAAAATAATCGGAAAAAAAATAACTAAAAATAAAAGCTAATAAACCAAAAATTTAAAAATAACATAAAATAAATCCACTAAAATAACATAACACGAAATGAAATTAAATAATATCCCGCCGCCCGAGGTGTCCCGGGGAGCGCAGCGCTTACCTGGCGGAGGTGCTGCGCTGCCCCGCGGAGCTCCGCGCTGTCCCCGCGGCCGCAGCCCGGCGTGCGGAGCCCGCCGAGCCCCCGGCCCCACTCGCTGCATTCTGGGAAGCGGCGCCCAAAAATGGGGGAGCGGTGCCCTCTGGTGGCACCTCCTGCGTGGGGGGGTTCCCTCGGGTGCGACCCCGGGACCCACAGGGTGGTTTTCGGTTCTAATAGGGTGAGTGTATAAATTTATATGTCTATATGACTATGTATGTATATGTGGTTTTTAATACATATACGTATATATGTATTTTAATATATGTATTTTTATGTATATATTTATATATGTGNTGTCCAGCCTGGTCTGGGACACTCCCAGGGATCCAGGGACAGCCACAGCTTCTCTGGGAATTCCAGCCCAGCCCCTCAGCACCCTCAGAACCAGTAATTCTTTCCCAATATCCCACCCATCCCTGCCCTCTGGCAGTGGGAAGCCATTCCCTGTGTCCCCAGTCCCTCTCCAGCTCTCCTGGAGCCCCTTTAGGCACTGGAAGAGGCTCTAAGATCTCTCCAGAGCCTTCTCTCCTCTGTGCCCATTCCCAGGCAGAACCCAAAAAAGGTGTCTTAAAACACCTCTAGAAAATAAGTGGGAAGCACTGGTTTGGAGAGGAAGGGGCAGATGTGGGGGGACATCAGCTCTTGGGGTGAAACTCGTGGCTGCAGGTGCGAGGTTCAGAGCGTTCCCCTTGAGAGAACTTTTAGACACACATAGAGAGTGGCCTAGAGTTATAGAAATGGATGGATTGATGGATTATATGTACCTGGAGGATGTGGGGTCAGGGCAGGTCTGGGGGCTCAGGGTCACAGCCCCAGCCCCAGCCCTGACACTTTCTGCTCTGCTTTTCCCCACAGGCCTCTCCTCTCCTCTGTGCCCAGGCTGCTTACACAGGTAATTAATGCATCTCAGGTGGGTAATTAATGCATCTTGGGTAGGTAATTAATGCAGCTCCGCAGCAGAATCACCTAAATATTAACGAGACTTTGTGGCTTGACCTCCCTGGGTCACCACTGCAGGAGCTTTGCTCTGCTGAGCCCAGCACTGGGATCCTGCTCGAAGGCCAAGCAACAACTCAGCAAAACCCTGAGGAAAAGTGATCCCAGTGGGATGATCCTACACCCAGCCACGGTGGGATCACCACAAAAATGGGATTAAAGCCCAAATACTGCTCTGAAAGTGAGACCTCACAAGCCCTGATCCACATTCCCAGTTTGCATCAGGCTCCACTAATGTAATTCCTGGGTTTTTTCTGACAGGAGAAACAACTTCAGGTCATGGACAAGACCTGGAAAAGAGCCACCAGTGACAAGAGAGGAGAATTGCTGAAGGACTCTGAGGAAAAGCAGAGGCACAGCAATCAGGTGGGTGCACAGCCAGAGCTCCAACTTGTCTCTTCTTTTCCATGCCAAGAGCAGCCTCACAGGAGGGACTTGGCTTTCTGGTGCCACCTTGTGTCTGCTGCAGACATGAAGTGACATTTCAGACCCTGCCAGTAGCTCATTCTGACTCAAAAAGCCTCTTTTTCAACCAAATTCCTCATTCTGCAGCCTCTCTTCCCGTGATGTCTTTCTACATGCTCCTGTTGCTTCCCAGGAGCAGGGATGTGACTCTGTGGAGATCAGGGTCCCTGTCCCAATCAATATTTGGCCAAATCCTGGGGAGGGCTGCAGATATTTCTCAAATCCGAGGAAATCCCCATGTTTTCCTGGTGTGTTTGTCAAGTCTCACATCCCGAGCAGCAACATCTGTTTAGAACAACAACTTAAATAAAGTAAAACGTTGTGGATGTCCCCAGGGAGTGACCAAGGATAGGGACAGGGGGTCCCTTATGGGAAATCTTGCCTGTAACTGATTTTCCTGGCACCATTCCCTCCAGCTCCAGGTGGCTGCTTGCACACAGATAATCCAACAACTTCAAAGGGGCCGGTGCTGCCGGGACCTCCTGGTGGGGCACAGGGATGGGATTTATGGAGATTACAAAGGCTGGAAACATTTCTGTGCAGCATCCAGGTCTGGTCAGATGGACAGGGAAGAGCAAAGCCAGCCAGGAGCATTTCCCCTCCATCTCCTGCAGCCGGGGCAGCTCCTGGGGTACCTGGAGGGGGTGAATTTAATCTTTTCCATTCTTTTTTAATCAGCTCATCAGCGATGGGCACTGACAGAGCACCGGCTGAGAGGCTTACGTCTGTTATTCCCTAAGGATTAGCCTTTGGGATCCCAGAGAGGGAAGTGGCTGCACCTCCAGCTCACTGGGGGCGTGCCTCACACCAGAGATTCCCTGCAAAACTGTCTCCCCAATGCCCTGCTGCCTCCCTGTTATTTATTTGCACAGCCCAGGGGCCATTTCCTTCCTTCCTTCCTTTCTTCCTTTCTTCCTTCTATATAGAGGGAACTAAAATAGCAAAGCCTGACCCTAAAAATGTCCCAAAAGCTTCTTGTCCCTATTTGAAACAGTTTGGGGTACGTGGGCATGGAGCAAGTTGGGACATCATGGGGGATTGAAATCTCCTGTGGCAAGGAATATTGGGGAGTGGGGACAGGGCTCTGCTCCCTCCTCCTGGGTGCTCGTTTCACAGGAGCTGAGCTGCACCTTGAGGCACCCTCGGGTCCCTGGGGTGTCAGGGTGACACCCACTGGGGTGTTTCTGGTCTCTGGGGTGGTGGTGAGACACTCACTGNGTGGGGTGGGTGTGAGACACTCACTGGGGTGTTTCTGGTCTCTGGGGTGTCAGGGTGACACGCACTGGGGTGTTTCTGGTCTCTGGGGTGGTGGTGAGACACGCACTGGGGTGTTTCTGGTCTCTGGGGCGTTGGGGACACACCCATCACTCACGCACAAAATAATTGCTTTCCCCCAGTCCTCGTAGAGGCCACAAGTTGTGACACCTAAATTATCCCATATATCCCACCTGGGGTCTCTCCCAGGTGGTGCTGGTCCATCACGGGGCTCGGAGAAAAGGACATGGGACTCTTCTTGCAGGGTCACTGATGGGATATTGCCGTGTCTGTCCCCCCACATCCCCCTCCAGGGCAGGACATGGAGCAGAGGAGGGGACTCTGTGGCCCAGGCACTGCAGGGCACTAGAAAAAACGGGAAAAGCATAAACCAGCACAAAACTCCCCTTTGCAGCTCCAGAAAGCACCGAGTTTCATGTGATTTCTGCACATTCCACGATTCTCCAGCTCTCCTGGTGTCCCTACAAACCACAGACATTTTTGGCCTCTGCAGGATCCCAGCTGCAATGGGATCGAGTGATTCCCATGGGAATGCCACCCTTTCCCTGCCGAGGCCGTATCCATGGATGTATCCCCACCCCTGGGTGCTGATCCCCAGTGCCACCTTGCTGCCTGTCATCCAGCAGTGTCACTGGTGTCACCGGGAGCTCGCGCGGTGCACAGGGTGGCACTGTTGCCTTAAAAATCCCGGCCGGCCTCTGGGGACGCCGCTTTTCGGGGCTGATTCCCCGCAGCCGTCCCGGCCCCAAGGAGGGGACCCCCGTGGGCTCCCCAAATCCAGCGGCGAGGCCGAGCAGCGTCCCAGCCTCGTGCTCAGACGGGCGGGGATCAGCCCTCCCATTCCCTGGGGATTTTCCTCTTCCAGAGGGACGGAGAGGTTTCTGCCCCGCGGTTTGGGTGGAAAAGCTCTGGATCCCGCCAAACTGCCCCGAGCAGCTCCCGAGGGCAGATGTGGGGCATTGCCGGCACTCAGGACCTCGCACAGGATCAACATCGTGGCTTCTCCCCTAAAATCCTCCCAAACCTTCCAGCTGGAACCATTCCAGGATTCTGTGAGCATCCCAAGCATCAATTCCTCCCCACAAGCATCTCTCCTCAAGAGCATCCCTCCACCCGGGCACTCAGTGCCGCTCCAAGAGCTCTTTTAAAAGGACCCCACTGTCCCAGGAGGGACGAAAAGCATTTAAGGATGGCTTATCCTTGGGAAAACAGGATACGGGGGAAACAAATGTTGGACAACGAGCTCTGATTACAGTGGGAGCAGAGGAGGAGGAGAACGGGCTCCCCAGGAGCCGGGCTGAGCCCAATATTGGGCACATGGGATGGTGCAGCTTTTTCTGCTCCTGCACCACCCCTGATCCCACTAATCTGACTGATGCAAAGCCCCGGGGGGTCTGGGGCAGCATCGGGAATTCGATTTACTGCTGCTCCGGGGAGGAACGGAGCTGTCCCCGTGACATCCACTGTCACCTCCGGAGCCGCAGGGCTCCTTCCTCCTGGGCTGAAACTTTTCCCAGCTTTTCCAGCAGCAGCTGCTCCGGCCGGGATGAAAATCCCTCGCCAGCAGCTGGAGGGAGCAGTGCCCCGCGGCCGGGTCGGGAGGGTCACGGGCAGTGAGTGACAGGGGTCAGGGTTTTTGGGGTGACCCGGCACCTGTTAACGGCCGCGAAGCGCGGCACCTCCTCATTGTGCCGCCGCTAATTTCTCACAGCTCCGGAGGCCGTCACTCCAATTAGCGCTGTGTCCCTTCACCCCGCTCACGGCCTAACGAGCTCTGGCAGGATTCGGGGATTTTGCTCACAGTTAAAGGCACCCACAGACCAGGGTTAACCCTTCACCTGCCCGGCAGCGCTGCGGGCTCGCGTTTCCCTGGGCTGCTGCCAAGATCGGGTCACCCAGGGGAGCGCCAGGAGCTTTCGTGGAACAAGCAGGTTCTTCGGGATTGCTTTTAGGGAGAGACATTTCAAGTGGAGAAAAGGAGCTGAAAACTAAAGATGGTTTCTGGTTTTCACAGAATCATTTAGGTTGGAAAAGACCTCTGAGACCATCGAGTCTGAGCTTTGACTGATCACCACCTTGCACTGAGTGCCACATCCAGTCATTCCTTGGACACCTCCAGGGATGGGGACCCCAAACCTCCCTGGGCAGCCCCTTCCAATGTTTTCTGTGAGGAAAATCCTCCTGATGTCCAACATGAACATGGTTGCAGCAGCTTGTTGCTGCAACCTGGCGCAGCTTGAGGCCATTTCCTCTCATCTTGTCCCTAGAAATCAAAATTCTTTCAATGGGGTCCAAATCCTTGGTTAGCCCTAGATTTTATTGCTCTTCCATGAGCCAGCACATCGATGGCCCTGCTCCCTCTGCGCATCAGTGCCATCGTCCCCAAGGGCACCTCATCCTCAGAGTTTGGGGACCACCATGAAAGCCCCAAACCCTCCCTGCAAAGGAGAACCAGCACGAGGAGCTGGTTGCCTCCCAAAAATTAAAACTGAGGAACGAGGTTAACTTTTACCCAATCCCACTTTCTGCAGCCGAGCAGATGTTCCGTGTCTTTTGGCAGGGGCCGAGCCTTATCTGATGGTGTCGTTTCCACGGCGGAGATCAGAGGGCTTTGAAGGCATCGGCGGGGGAATGTCGGGGCTCGTCCCTTCTGACGGATTCCAGGTGGGATTTGTAGCTGGATTATGTTGCAACTCAGGGCCTTAAGGGATTTTTTCAGCGCGTTCTCCCAAAAGCAGGAACCCTCTGCGCCAGCACTGAACGGGAAGCAGCGGAGGATATGTCTGCACCAAACAGGAATATTCATATATTTATATTTAAAATACCGCATTCCAGCGGCTTGGGAAGAGCCTGGCAACCACTTGGCACAGCAGATGCATCCTTCTTCAGCTTTCCCACCATTTCAGGTATCAGGATACCTCCAATTTTCTGAGCACCCATGCAGCACTCCTTTGGGAGATCCTGGAAATTTTTCAGGCCAGCTCTCAGGATGCAGAGGCTTTGAAATGCATCAAAGTGCTGCAGGGGGGGTGCGTGGAGGCAATAAATGGGGGCAGGAAGCAGAGGGGAAGATGGGATCTCATAAAACCCAAAATCAAAGAGATGGGTGAGGAGAAAGCGGCTTTCCCAGCTCGGGATGTCCCCATGGGATGCAGGGGGAGCAGGGGATGCCAGTGGGGTGACAGCAGCAGGATGTGGGTGCTGGGAAGAGGTGGCAAACAGGGGCAGGCACTGAAACTGGAGACTGGATATCAGTCAAAGGTGCCTGGAGTGTTATCCCAAGAACCAGTCGGACCGGTAGCCAAGGGCGTTGGAAACGTGGATCCTGGACGGTCACGCTCCAGGGCTGGTGGTTTTATCCCACTGGGCCAGAGCTCTGAGCTGGAGCTAACTCCTAAAGAAAATGACTTTTTAAAAGAAGATCCTTCTATTTCCACCTGTTTTGTTTCAGCTTTTTGTTACCAAGGATTTCTCGGAGTAGGTTCAGATTGGATAATAGGAAAAAGTCCTTCCCTGTGAGGGTGGGGAGGCCCTGGCACAGGGTGCCCAGAGAAGCTGTGGATCCCTGGAAGTGTCCAAGGCCAGGTTGGATGGGGCTTGGAGCAACCTGGAAGGTGTCCCTACCTACGGCAGGGGGAGAACTACAAGATAAATTTAAGGTCCCTTTCCACGCAAACCATTCCATGATTCTATGATTTAATTGTCTTTAGGATTAGTGCATGGCCAGATGCTCTTCTCCCTTCAGACTGGAGAAGGAACCACAACAAGGGCACGAGCTGGCAGGGCTGAGAGACAAAGCCAGCCCCAAAACAGCAACCAGGGTGTTCAGGTGCACCAGGAATGTGATGGTGACTAAAATACACCCACCCCTAATCCCAGCCTGGGGGTCTGAACTGACCTCAGCCTCTGCCCCAACCACATCCCCCTCCTCCAGCTCCTCTTTTTCCATGCTCCTCCCACCTTCCTCACCTGCAGGTCATTAAACCACCTTGGAGAGGGCTAAACAAGCTCCAGGTGACTCCATCTCCTCCCCAACCCTGCATTAACCCCTTTGGGACCTGGCCGTGCAGCACAGAGGGGAGATAAATGCTGTGAGCTCCCACTCCTCATCCCTGACAAGTTTAGCTGCAGAGGGAATTCTCCTCAGCTGTGAGAGATCACATCTTTGGCTGCTTGACTTCAGAGCTGGGCACTCACAACCCACAGCAGTTTAAATTCAGGGAAGATGGAGGAGACCAGCAGCTCCTAGTGTTTCATCCCTGAACTATTTATCTAACGAGACCTAAACGAGCACCAGTAATTAGTGAAAGGAGTTATTTTATCACCAGCCATGCGAGACTCAGCGTACAACCACGTATCCGCCTAAATGCCAGACAGCTCCTTCAAATAAATCACTCATCCTGTCCTCAGGTTGGATTTGGCAATAAAAAACCCCAAACATCCTTGGCATTGCTGCTCCCAAACCTGTCTGCTCTTCGCTCCTCCTGCCTGTGAAATGCTGGTGGTTTGAGTGGTCTGTTCTCGTAAAAGGGTGGAACAACCCAGAGCCCGAAATCTGCGGAGAGCTTTGTGTTTGCTGGAAGGGTGCCCGGCGTCCACGAGTGCTGATCTTGGGGGGAGATTAAGTCTAGAAAGTCTTCCTTCAAATTCAGAGAGCTGCTGGCCAGAGTAAAATCTGATATTTAATTATTTAACCTTTAAATCTGAACTGGATTTTTAAGGGTGGGTGTGATTACGCCCATCGGAGAGGAACTGAAAACCGGTCGACAGAGAGACAAGGGTTTTCCCATCGTTTTATTAAAAACTTCCAAAGTTCTAAAACGAAAATGTACACCAACTACAAGGGAACCAATTTGTACACTCACAGTTAAAGTGCTAAAAATTAAACGTTACAAAACCGACACTGGACTACTGTAAACAAAATCTACCAAGAGCCGAGTGCAAGTGGGGTCAGCCGCGGGCAGGGACCGCCCCACACATTCCGCTGTGCAGAGGTCTCACGGGAGCTCCTTCCCCTCTGCTGAGGAGCGGGATGTTGTCACAACACGGCACCGCAGCGCCGAGGGAAGGGCTGCAAGAGTTTCATGCACCGAGTTCCCCATGCACGGACCCGACAGGCAAAAACCGGGAGAACGCCCCGCCCCCGGGGAAAATCAACCCGATCCCGTTAGAAAAGAAGCGCAAGGGGAGAGGGGGAAAGTTTCACATTCAATTGGACATTCTGCTGCTCGAGGTGGAGCTGGGGATGTCTCCTGTGCAGGGGCTGCTCTGCTCCGCGCCCTGGTTTCACCACGCATGGAGCTGCTGCTTTTTGGGATCCTCAGCGCCCTGGAGCTGGGCTGGAGAATCGGCTCCTCTGGAAGGGTGGGCACTGCTCTAAAGCTGGCCTGGCTCTTCTCCTGGTGCCCTTCCTGAGGGATTTTCCCTTCCCTCCTTGCTGGAACAATGTGGGAGCAGTGCTGGATTTGGCCGTGGCCGGATTTCATCCGGAGCCTCCCGGTGCCACCCCCTGCTCACCACTGACCCTCCTAGAACTGGTGTCTTAAAGCTTCCAGCACAAAATTTGGGTCTAAGCTGGAAGGAAAGGGAGAACACAAACACATTCACACCTAAATGTGGCTTTTTGCTGCCGTTGGATTGTTTATGCTTTAAAAAAGAGGAGCGGCCTCTTCCATGCAACACAACCGCAGCTCCAATCTGGGATATTTCAGTGAACCACGGGAGCTACGAAGAGATTAAGAAAGAAGGAACAGCACAAATTCTTGGGGATCTGGGATCTGCTGTCAGCACAGTGGGGTTGGTAAAACAGGAGCTGGAGATCCCTGGGAATATTGGGAAGGAGAAGCCGTGCGTTTTACGGGAAGCTTTGAGGGAGCAATTTCACAGAGCAGCGTTCTGGGGCTGCAGGAGGGAGAAGCACGAAGCTTGGGAGGAGCTGGAGAAGCCAGGCATTGTCCAGCTTCCCTGCCCGTTTCCTGGGACAGAGGATCCGGATTTTGGTGGCTGCTGGGGAGGGACAAAGTGCTGCAGGGACTCCTCGAGGATTTCAGCTCAGGGGGAATTTAAAGCTTGGCACCAACCCCACAGAGCAGGCACCCGGGCCGGAGCTCTCACCATGCAGGAAAGCACCCCAAAAACACTCCCGGTGCCCCTGCCAGAGGTGGTGGCGGGGCCACATTCAAACTGGGGTGCAGTCCAGAGGCCCTGGGCACGATGATTTGGGAGCTGGAGCCCCGTGAGCCCCATTTGGGGAACTGCACCAGAGCTGGGGCATTCTTCCATGGGTGAGGAATGCTCTTCCCGGGAGGAATTCTCTGCCAAGAGAGCACAGCGTGCTGGCTCAGGTGTTGAAGGTAGAAGGGAGGGTGCAGGGAGGTAAAAAACCCAGCCAGAACTCCAGTTTGAGGTTTCATCACCTCTCTGGGGTGACTGGAGCCTGTCCCTTTAGGATCCACGAGCAAGGAACAACTTAGATATTCCCATCTGGAAGCAATATGGGGACTGAGCCTCACAAATTAACAACACTTCCAGCAGGATCTTTCTCCAAGCTCCATCAGCCTTCCTCTCCCTGTCTCTAAACAAGTCAAAGCATTGCTACAACTTACAAAAAATAAAAGTAAGGGAAATTGAGCCAAGAAGATCAATGTGAACCCTTGAGCTTATTTAGTTCGCTTCCAGTGTTTAGGAAAACTCCACAGATCCAGATTTCTCCCAGATCACCCCTCTGAAGCAGCACGTTGTGCAGGAAGAGCTGAATTTGAAAACAACAAAGATTCCGCCCTTGGGGCTTCCGGGGAGTTGTAGTTTCTCCAGTTCAAGTCGCTCAAAAGGATTTTCCATGGCCATGTGCTTTGGATGTGGACAGTTATCCCTGGCACAGGGCTCTCCCTGGCACAGGGCTCTCCCTGGCACAGGGCTCTCCCTGGGATCCCGTGGATGGCCCCAGGGCTGTTTGCTGAGCAAACACGCAAAGCAGAGCCCGCTCTGCCCCAGGGCCCTGGGTGCAGCACCTCCCTCCCCGGGCTGACAACAAAGAGCTTTGTTATTCCACGCTGGGCTCCATTTGGCTTCTCCTTCGGAGCAGGAGCCTGATGGAAGCAAGAAAGACAATTTGGGATAAATCTGTCTCGGAGCTGCGGTGACTCCCGGGGCAGCCTTTGATTCCGCAGCACGCAGGTTATGAGCTTCGCTGTTGTGTCATCAGCTGCAATTAAAAGGAGTTAATTGTGGAGCAGCTCCGTCCCCGCTGCCGGGGATGGCCCCGGGAGCTCCTGCCCCGGCCCTGCCCTCGGGGCTGGTGCACAAAGGCTTCCCAACACGCCTCCGGCAGGTCAGCACGGGAATTATGTAGGGACAATGCAAAAATAAGGATTCGTTTCCCAGCAGCGATCTGCAGTAATTACTGAGGTAGGTTTGCACGCCAGCAGTGTTTCCTCAGGCTGGATCAATCTCTGCAGCGGATGCTCCAGAAGATCTACAGCACCATCCTCGACCGGCCTCGACTTCTGCCTCCAGTGTATCCCAACAGATCCTTTCCACACAAAAAAAGCCCAAACTGAGAATTCTCTGCCATGAACAGCAGGGAATGTAAACAACCTGCAGCAGAGCTGGATCCGTAACCAAGATCTCCGGCTGGGAAGGAGCCACCGATTTACTGCAGATCCTGCCTCCTCCTCGAGGAGGATCATCACATTGATCTCGAGGAATGCCGTGGGCTTCCAGCTGCCACATCCTGCTTTTTCCCCATCTGGGGCAGCTCCTGCCTCGATTTCTCCCTGCCATCTCTAAATTCCTGCAGAATTCAGGACAGAGAATGCTCCCTAAACCAGCCGTGCCATCGCCAGGAAGGTGAGGCATCCTTGAATCAACTCCTCAGGTCCTTCTGGCCTCAGCCTTCTTCACCCGGGGGCTGGGGCTTGTAAACAGGCTCTGCTCTGGCTGTACGGAACGGGCTGGGCTCTACATTCCTGCTTGGGTGACAAATTCAGCTTTCCTACGATAATTTTCTTTTTAAATAGATCAGGAACAGGCAATCTCAGCTTTTTTTTGTACATGACTCTAAAAAATAAATGGCTGGATATTATCTAGATAACTGGTTTTAAAACCCATCTCTTCCTACAGAAATTGTAAACGAGTAGAAAATTTAAATAGTCTTTTGTAAAAAAGCAAGGACAATACAAGTTATAAAAAAATCGCTCTTCCCTGCCTCTCTCTTCCCCCCACCCTCCCAACAACTGAGCCTGGACAGCTCTGGGAAGAGCTGGTGATCCTCAGTGGAGTTTCCTTCTCCAAAATGCTCGTTCCTGCGGCGTTTCCAGCGTGACCAAACGCTGCCAGCTCGCACAGGCGTCCCTCAGGCAGCGCTGGGTGCGTCCCCTCGTCGGGTGCCTCGAGGGAGGTGCACGGAGGGATTCCTTCAACCATCAAAGTTCCCTTCAGTCTCATCAGAACAACTCCCAGCACGACCCCGACACCAAATTTTGGGGGGAGGCACCTCCCGACACGCGGAGCCCACGGAAGGAGAGACAGAGGGAGGAGGGAGAGAGAAGGGGGGGATTGTTTTCCACAGAGAATAAGAAATTCAGCAGTCGTGTCTGATGAGGAACAGTTATCAAATAAATAATTACCTACAGAGAGGTTCAGAGGAGACAACCAGCTTTTTACTCAGTAACTCAACACAGCTGAACCCTCCAGCTCCGAGGCGAGTCCCACAACTCGGCTTCCACGCGGAGAAGCCAACCCCGGCTTCCTGATTCAGCCCAAATTCAGCACCCGACGAGAGGATGAGGATAATACTGAGGTGTCACCTCGCTGAGGAAGGCACCACGAGCCCTGCGAGCACTCGGAGCTCTCCCTCCGGCTCAGGCACTGGTGCCATCCTCCTCGATGACGCGGTTCATGCTGGTGCCGTGTGTGATGTGTGTCATTGGGTTGCTGCTGAGGTCCCTGACGCTGCTGTGCCGCGACTGCTCGTTCAGCCGGTGCGAGCTGCTGTGCCTCGAGTGATCCGTCAGCCGCGACATGCTGCCGTGAGGTAGTCGTTCCTCCACGCCTCTGTAGCTGCAGGGAGTGTACCTAATTTAGGAAAACACGGGGCAATTATTGCCCTCGTTACCGCCGGGATGCTGAAAGAATGTAAATAGATCCCGGTGTTCCCCGCTCGGCTCCGTCACTCAGCTCCTACAGCCCCGGGCAAAGCGTTTCAGCTCCTCGCACAATGCGCCTCGCTCGGTTCTCGCTACGCCTGGTATTGATAATTAGAGTGAAACACTTGATGATAAATTACGCTGTAAACCTTAGCTCCATGTGACACTCCACCTCAACTCAGAGCGGGGAGCTTAACCCGTGTTTACTTCGGCAGGGCCGGGTGTATTTACGGACACAAAATCCACTGACACACGGACAAAAGCAGCGCCCAAAGCGCTGAGCTGACACCGGGGCACGTCTGTTTTCCCACACGGTGTAACACAGATCGCTCCCGTGCAAGAAAACCAGCGCTGAACACAGGCCTGCTGTGTAATTAACTCAAAAAAAGCAGCACAGACTCTGCAAATAGCATGGTGTTTTTTCTCTTTCCAGTTCAGACACTAACAGGGAGAGGAGATGCCATAGAACACCCAGTTCTAGCACCAGGAAAACCAGCGCTGAACACAGGCCTGCTGTGTAATTAACTCAAAAAAAGCAGCACAGACTCTGCAAATAGCATGGTGTTTTTTCTCTTTCCAGTTCAGACACTAGCAGGGAGAGGAGATGCCCTAAAACATCCAGTTCTAGCACCATTATGGCTGGAAGGGGCCTGTCCAACCTTCTGCACAAGATCTGACCAGAGAGGTTGTGGACTCCCCACATCTGGAATTATTTGAGGACAGGTTGGACGGGGCTTGGCTTCCACCAGGGAGGTGGAATGAGATGATTTTAAGGTCCCTTCCCACCCAAACCACCCACGACCCCCCGATTTTTGGAGCACTCTCGTACCGTCCGTCCCGCGAGCGGTGCAGGCTGCCGTGGTAGCTGCTCACTTTGCTGTGGACACTGCCGGCCTTGCTCCTCTGGTCATCCATCATGGCCAGCTGGGTGGACGAGGCGTGGGTGGAGGTGCCCTGGGTGGAGGTGCCCCTGGACTTTCGGATGATGGGGGTGTTGGGGTCCCTCAGCAGGGACTGAGCGAAGTCCGGCTCCTGCAGCACTTGGCGGCTCTCGTTGACGACTCTGAGCGAGGAGCAATTAACGTTAATTACAGCAGCAGAAAAGTGATCACAGCACTGTGACTGTTCTACAAACAGAACCAGCAGCACGGCTTGGCAATAACACCATTATTTACATTATAATGTCCCTATCTGCCTGGTTTTGAAGCACCTCTTGGCTGTTTTAGCCGAGTCAAATCCCTGAAGGATGAACCAAAAGTCATGGAGGAGTCACCTAAAGGCTTCTGTGGATCTGTTTTAAAACATCTTCAGACAATATTTATCATGAAAGTATCTACCCATGGCTACCCTAAAATCACACAAATGGTCTCTAAATCGATGCCGTACCTTAATCTAAATTAATTCCAACCATACAGAAGCTCCAAGAAATTCTTACTGTCACTTTATCAAACTGCTCTGCAGCACTAATGCAAAAGGGAGATTAAAAGCAGAGAAAAGTGCTTTCAACTGCAACCACGGTGAGAAGAACCTGTTTAATTTCAATTTAAAGGTCTGATTCAGTTGGCTGGATGCACATTTATAAATAAAAGTTTCAACTCCACCTCTCTCAGTAAGAGGCAGAGTAGTTGCAGTGTTCACTTGACAATTCTTGTTGAAAATATTTCGAAGACAGACAAATGTAGATTTGATTCTGGGACCAAAGAATAATTAGGGAGAAATAAGCAATTTTTGAGCTGTTGCCTGTCTTGTCCTTCCTTGCTCCATTCTGGTGACTTTTCCATCCATTCCTGCCTTTGCCTCCCTGAAAAACCAACCCAAACACCCTTCCAGGACCGCAAGGGAAGTTTATCTGTAAGGAATCTTGTTGGAACCCTGAGTTCTGATTTTGACCCCCAGAGACACACTGCATTTGATCTGAGACCTTGGAAAAAACTCCCTTTATTATATGATAGCACTGAAGTTGTTGCTGTGTAGTTAAAAAGAAATTTGTTATGTCACTGGGTGAAATATGTAGAGATATAGATAATTAGGTTTATGGGATTTAGTAACAAGGTGGAGGATTTTGGGTGTAGGTTTCTTCTTCTTTGTCCTTTCTTCTTCACAAAGCTAGGTTTTTAGATAATGGTGTAAAAATTCCGCAATGCAGCTTGTAGATGAATGGTTACTGGATTATAAGTAAAAATAAATTAGCTGGCATTTGATAATTGGATAGTTTGGGCTTTAAAGGGCCTTGGAAGTTAGAACTTGGGGCCATCTTTTACACCTGATTTGTAGAGGGCACATCCCGTGCAGCCGTGCCTTAGATAAGAATTAATAAACACCAAATTAGAAGAAGAACTCAGTGTCTCCTGTCTTTTAATGTAAAACCCAGAAGAAAAGAACACCTGAGACTGAGGCAAAGCAAACCCCGAGCAGTGACGGTATCTGCACTCACTCTTTTTTCCTGCGCCCGTGGAAGAAGCTGGCCCACTCAAAACAGGTCTTCTTGCTTCCAACCCAGAACACCGAGGGGATCCCGACGACCAAGGCCATGAGATACTTCATGAGGAACAGAATCAGATCCGGACGGCTCATCTGAGTGACCTGGGGAGGGAAAAAAGGAGAAAAGGAACATTCCACGACCCATCTGAGTGACCTGGGGAGGGAGAAAAGGAGAAAAGGAACATTCCACGACCCATCTGAATGACCTGGGGAGGGAGAAAAGGAGAAAAGGAACATTCCACGACCCATCTGAGTGACCTGGGCAGGGAGAAAAGGAGAAAAGGAACATTCCACGACCCATCGTGGCTCACCACTCGTTCATGGACACATTTAAATCATCCCTCCCTGCCTGGAGCCAAAGCAAACATCGTCAGGACTCCTTTGTTCCCTGGCTCCACGGAGCATGACTGAGAGCGCTGCACGGCCCAGCGCTGGCTCACACAAAAGGCTCAACTGCTGTGAGGTCCTGGCCTTTATTTGTATTTCTGCTCTTTTGTCCGTGCCCTGAATAATCGTGGAATATTTTCTAGTCTGCAAATCATAAAGAGTTGTTTCTTTGATGGGATTAACCTAGATAGGACCAGGTGCTGTGGCTGCTCTTGGGAAAAATGCCAGAGAAATGCTTCATGGATGGTCAATGCTGATCCTTTATTCCTTGGAGAGTTTCCCTGTCTCCTCAGATAAGGTACAACTCCCTGGTTCTTATCAACCCAGCAAAACTTTCCCTCTTCAGGGAGATCAGCTGAACTTGAAAACGCTCACGAGCTTTCCAAACATCCATACTTTTCCAAACATTTTTATGTACCAAGGGTTTGTTTGGAAAAGAAGACAAAGGTGTTCTTTCCAGGAAGGTCTGCAGGGTAGCTGCAGAACAAACAGACATCCAGGGGCTTTCTGGAATCCATAACCCAGCTCAAAACCTGACCCTTCAAGGACAGAGAAATTCCAGAGCGAGCCTGGAAGATGCCACGGAGCTGTGGAGGAAAGGAACAGACTCGTGGTGGTGTGAAGTCCTCTGTAAGCATCTGGGTGACACCAGCACTTGCACTGAGACCGTGGAATTCCAACAGTTCCAACAACTGAGAGAACTGGGAGTGTTCAGTCTGGAAAATAGGTTTGGGGTGACCTAACTGTGGCCTTCCAGGACCTGAAGGGAGCCCACAGGAAAGATGGAGAGATTTACAAAGGCCTGGGATGAGGGACAAGGGGAATGTGTTCCCACTGCCAGAGGGCAGGGATAGATGGGATACTGGGAAGGAATTCCTGGCTGTGAGGGTGGGGAGGGGCTGGGATGGAATTCCCACAGAAGCTGTGGCTGCCTCTGGATCCCTGGAAGTATCCAAGGCTGGGTTGGACGGGGCTTGGAGCAACCTGGGATAGTGGAAGGTGTTGGGGTTGGAACTGGATGAGTTTTGATCCCTTCCCAAACCATTCCATGATTCCATGATCTCAAACACCCACTGGCCACTAAAGGACCTGGCCTATGGCAGGAGGTTCCCTGCTTTTCATCACAGCTGAGGGAGATTTCCAAACTCCTGGAAATTTTCTAACACCTCAAAAATTTTTGTTATCCCAGGGGACGAGGGCTGTGAACAAGAGGGCACATGGACTCAAAAGTGTGAGAAAAGGAATATAAACACTGAAATGTGGGGAAAAAACCACTTAGAGGTGTTTGATCTGAGCAACAGGAAAGAAATATGGCTGCATCAGGCGTGAAGGAAATTCCATCCTTAGGAGAGCAGGATTTTGGAGTAGCTTCAAATATGAATTGTGGAGATGGGCAGGTGGTGACAGTGCTGGAAAAACCACCACACCTCAGGAAGTGACTGACCAGTCTCCTTAGAGCACGAGGAAATGTCCAAAAAGCTGTTTGAGACAGGGCCTGGTGCTCTGTGAGACTGGAATTCCCTGGGAATTCACAGGGAGGTCGAGCAGGGAGACAGGGAACAACCAGCCCCCCCTTGCAAGAAACTGCTCTGGCCTGGAGGGACTGGAAGGTGTGAGAAAAAGAATATAAACACTGAAATGTGGGGAAAAAACCACTTAGAGGTGTTTGATCTGAGCAACAGGAAAGAAATATGGCTGCATCAGGCGTGAAGGAAATTCCATCCTTAGGAGAGCAGGATTTTGGAATAGCTTCAAATATCAGCTGTGGAGATGGGCACATTTTGAGGTGCCCAGTCTGTGACAGAGGTTGGCAGTGACAACCAGAGCTCCCCTCTCCTCTTGTATTAAAATAGAAACACAGATACAACCTCCTAAAACAGCACCAAGAACCAGTTTTCCCCCCAAATTGAAAATTCCAAGTCAAAGCATGCCCTGTGCCAGGAGGATTTGCCAGAAATAGGCTCCCACCCCGAGATATTCCAGCCGTATTCCAAATAATGCTGAGGGGCAGCACAGCAATCCCTGGTTTAATACTTCATATTAATACAATAAATAAAATACAATTAATATATACAAAATACAATATATAAAATACCATTTTGCCAGTGCAAATCCAGCAATCCCTGGTTTAATACTTTGGATTATTGCAC
>VWZT01008276.1:15796-29418 GCA_013397055.1 Pachycephala philippinensis | reverse complement strand
ATGGGATGGGATGGGATGGGATGGGATGGGATTTAAGCTCCCTTCCCTAAAAACCATGGAAAACAGAACACAGGAGCAGCACCGAGGCCTTTGAATCCCTGTGAGGGGAAATGCTGAATTATCAGATCGCAAGCAAAGATAATTATTTCCTCCTGCTCAGTTCCTCTTCTCAAGGACTCCCACTGCAGCAGCGATGTCTTTGAAATGGTTTATTTTCCCTTTTTATTCCCTTTAGTATCTCAATTTGAAGCCTCTCCCAGCAGCCCAGGGCTGAGCCTGGCCCTGAAGCTTTTGTGGAAATTGTGGAGAGTGTTTAGGTTTGGATTTGAGATAAATTAATCTTAAAACTTCCTTTGCTTTGCAGGAAATCTGATTTTTCTTGACTTTTGAACTCCTACTTTTTAGAAGAGAAATGCACATTACAACCAGCTCTGGGGACAGACTTTGCTGAGTTTTCTGTTTCACTTCTGAGCCAGACTCATCCCAATTTTGGGACCTGTTTTCCCAGACTGGGGCAGGTCACTGCAGCCCAGTTCTGATTCTCTCTGTAATTCCAAGAGGAATAAAACTCCGACACTCTCCTTGCAGGGAACAAACCACTGAGCAGGACAAGGATGTGAACAGCAGCTAAATGAACTTTAAAGGGTTTTTTTTCCTTTTTCCCTTGCTTTTCCCTTTACTCTGAGCTCGGATGGAAAGGAAATCACAGCTTTTATGGCAACAGGAATTCAAAATCTGGCTGGACACGGATCTGGGCTGACCCTGCTTGAGCAGGTTTGGAGTAGATGTGTCCAGAGGTCATAAAATCATGGAATATCCAGAGCTGGTCCCACCAGGATCATCAAATCCAACCCCTGGCCCTGCACAGACACCCCAAATTCCCACCCCGTGCATCCCTGAGAGCGTTGTCCAAACACTCCTGGAGCTCTGGCAGCTTTGGGAATGTCACCATTCCCTGGGGAGCTGCTCCAGTGCCCCAAAACCTTCTGGGGGAAGAAAAAAATCCTAAAAAATTTTTTCCTAAAATCCAACCTGATCCTCCCCTTCAGCCTGAGCCATTCTGTGCTTCTGCAGAGCGACTGCCCAAAGCTTTATCCCCCTGCACTTGATCTGATTTAACTCCCACAGGATGACACATTCCATCAACATCCAGGAAAAAACTGCAAATAAGAGAGGAAAGAGACAAATCTGAGAGCTGAACATCGGGGCAGGATTAACAAACCAAGAATTTATCCAGAATGGTGAAACTGTTGGCCTGTGAACGACATTGGGTTATTAATTCCTTTTTTAAGGCAATGAGTGAAAAGAAGGATTCCAACATAAAATTCAGCTCCTTGTTTGAATGTTCCTGTGCTGGAAGAAGATTTCAAAGGCAGCGTTTCGCCCTCCAGAAAAAGGAAAGTGTTCCACCCTCGGTGAAAAGAGAGGTGGATGGGTCAGGACAGTTTTAGGCCAGCGTGAGCAGAGATTTCACAGGGAACTGGAAAGATCAGATCAGTGCAGCCACTGCAGAGCCCTGGCAGCAGAAACTATAATTATTTGTGGTGACACTTTCATCAATTTATCATTATTCCCAGTGAAAGGCCAGGCTGGAGGGGGCTTGGAGCAACCTGGGATAGAGGAAGGTGTCCTGCCCATGACACTGGATGGATTTTAAGGTCCCTCCCACCCAAATTATTCCTGGATTTTATGATTAAAGCCAATTCCTGACTTCCAGAAAACTGAGGAGAGGGATGTGGCCATGGGAAGAAAGCTGCTCCCAGCGCCTACAAACCCTTTCCCTAGCTTTAAGGTCCCTCCCACCCAAATCATTCCTGGATTTTATGATTGACTGAGGATGAGGGATGTGGCCATGGGGAAAAGCTGCTCCCAGCGTCTACAAACCCTTTCCCTCTTTCCTGTTCTCTCCCAGACCTTGGAGCAGGACAAGAACTCCTGTCCCTGCCCTCACTCCACGAGCAGAGGGGATATTGGGACATTTATTCCCTGTTCCTGTGGCACAGAAGGTTTTATTTCACAAGGAAAGCAACAGATGCCTCCCAGATTTCCCAAATAACCAGGAGAACCCACATCCAGGTCAAGCCAGAAACCACAGCGGGAGCATAAAAACATCTCGTGGCCTCCTCCACTTGGGAATATTCCTAATTTTGGGAACATTTCTTCTTTTAGGCAGCCAAAGAAACGCAGTTTCTGGTTTTTATCTGAGCCCCAGGCTGGTTCTGGAGCAGGGAGGAGAATCCAGGGCTCAGCAGTGACCCCGCAGGAGCAGCTGCACATTCCCACCCCCATTCCTGGCCAGGAATTTTCCAGAAGGAGTTTCTGTGGCTCCATCTCCGATGGCAAAGATGATGTCACGCTCCGATGGACCCGGGGATTTTTAACCTCGGATTTGCTGGTGTTGGGAAAAAGCTCCCAAAAACCACAACTCCAGGGAAGTTTCACACGTAAACCTTTTACCCATTGACTCCAGATCTCCATTTAGAGCTCTCAGAAACATTTGAAGTTAATTAAATAACATTAAAGCTCCCTAAAAATACGCTCTTATTTCACCACTGAGGGATATTCCCCACAAAACTCCACATTTCCCCCTAATTTAAGGCTATATTTCACTAGCACGAGCTAAGGATAAAATCATTTTCCCCACAGCTTTGCGAATCTGTTGCAATTATAAATCTGGATTGTTTAATAAGGGAAACATGTTCAGTTTGAGGGAAAAGAAATATAAATGGATGGGTTAAAAGGAAAAAAAAAAACCCTTCTAATGCTCCCTGGGGTCTGCAGGTCCTTCAACCCAATTTGATGTGAATGAAACCATTATTGTTCTTTTGACTCCCGCTGGGCCATTATGGCAACGGTTTGCCAGGGATTTCGGGATGTTTTCCTACATGTTTTCATGCTTCCAGCCCTCAGTTTCGAGGTTTAAAACAAGTTTTTGCTCGAAATTTTTGGGAGGCAAAAAACCCTCTCGGTTTTATAGATCCTTACCGAACGAAATTCAGATTGGTGGGTGTTGGAAATTAATCCAAGAGAAAGCCACAAGTCCCTTTTGGGTTTTTTTAATTGTTTTTAAGCATCAGGCAGTTTGAACAGATTAAAACCTGCAGCAGTGAAGACTCAATCAAGGCAGAGATTTCCTGCCATAAAAATGCTCCCACATTGGATGGGAGGGAAGAGTCCCGCCCTAATAAAATCTAACGGAGGAAAAACACCAGAAAGGGTTAAAAGGTAATAAAAGGATTATTATCGAGCCTAAGCCAAACCTTTAAGTGATATTTTATTGCATTCAAATGTGAGCTTTGATGATTCAGCTGGTGTTTTAACTGCTTCAGAGCCAAAATGCTGATTTTTAAATACCCCTCTGTGTGCAGCTGTAAAATAGGGGTTTGCTGTAAAACCTTCTGGAAATAAAGTTCCTTTAAAGTAAGTTGCAGAAAATATCTAAGGAATGTCATTCCAAAACCAATCTGCCCTTTTGGCTCAAAAGTAGGCAATTAATCCCTCAAATACTTTCTTTTCAACTGCATCTGAATAAAGCAGTGGAGAGTTTGATCTTAGGGCTCTTGGAGGCTTCTGTTCCTGTGATAACTCAATTAAACCCAGCAGATAAGGCTTGGTTTCTTGAAAAAAACCCAAAGCTGATGAGCTGCAAGCTCTGGTTTTCTTCAGAAGACACTTCAAGAAGGATTTTATACATATATTCCTGGCACAAAATGAGCACAAAACCTCCAGGCCATCAAAGCCCCAAAACTGCTACAGATGAACAAGAACTAGAAAAATCAGCTTGATGACAACTCAGTTTAAATGCCAAAAATTAAATGCCAAACTGCCAAAAGCAAAACTTCCACTGACCAAAAATAAACTCATCAAGACCTGGTCTTGAGGCTGGTTTAAAACAACACCTTTATATCCTGTGGAGGTGCCACACAACCCAGAAACTCCGAGCAGCCGATGGGAACCTCCAATTTCCCAACAACACCCAGCCTAGCGCATCACCCCAATAATCTGAGCACGGCAAGAACTTTTTTGACAGGAATAAAGAAATTCCTATAAAACAGGAATTTTGAGTTAGGGACGACGAGTAACTCCTCCTCACCTGGTAGGGACAGGGGATGTGATACTCCCGGCAGCGCTCCTGGATCCACGTGGTCTCCCAGACGCCGCGATAGGCCTGCTCGTAGAAATAGCAGCCGATCACCACCAGCAGGGGCACGAGGTACAGCACGCTGAACACGCCGATGCGGATCATGAACTTCACCAGCTTGTCCTGGTTCTCCTTCTCCAGCGGGATCTCGATGCGGACCCGGTTGAGGGAGATAATCCCAGCCAGCAGGAGGGAGACCCCCACCACCACGTAGAGGCAGAGAGGGGCCAGCACGAAGTACCTCAGCGCGTCCACGTCGTAGAGGCCGACGAAGCACACGCCGCTGATGTTGTCGCCTTCGATCTTGTTCATGGCCAGCAGGATGATGGTGAGGGTGCCCGGGATGCCCCAGGCGCTGGCGTGGAACAGCAGCGCCTTCTTCTCGATGGCCTCGCTGCCCCACTTGGGCACGGCGGCCAGGAACCAGGTGATGGTGAGGATGACCCACCAGACGCTGCCGGCCATGGTGAAGAAGTAGAGCACCATGAAGAGCATGGTGCAGGCCTTGTTGTGGGAGCCCTGCGTCACCGTGGAGGCCTTGTACTGCGAGGGGCTGGAGGCGTTGCAGGCCACGCGGTCCTCCAGCAGGAAGCCGATGAAGAAGATGAGGGACACCATCATGTAGCACACGGCGTAGAAGATGATCGGCCGCTCCGGGTAGCGGAAGCGGGTGACGTCGATGAGGAAGGTGAGGAAGGTGAACAAGGTGGCCGAGAGGCAGACGATGGAGATGACGCCGATGAAGTAGCGGGCGAAGGAGAGCTCCTCGCGACGGAAGTACATGTTGGGGCAAGGAGGGGAGCAGTCGCGGACCCTCAGGAAGGAGTAACCCAGCTCCGGGTCGATTTTCAGCTCCCGAGGACACCAAAAGCCATAATCCCTCTGGACGGCCATCGGCGCCTCCTCCGTGGGCTCGCCGGCCAAGTTGAGGTCAACCAGGCGAGGGTAGGGCTCGTCACAGTCTGGGAACCTAAAAAGAGGCATTTACAGGAAATATCCTCACACTTTACATTGGCTGGTCACCTCATCTCTAGGTGTGACTTCAAACCACCTCATCTCTAGGTCTGACTCCAGGCAAACCAACTGGAGCAAAACCACACAATCCAAAAAATGGGGAATCCACAAAATTCTGCGCGATTTACACACAAACTCACCCACAGTGCAATTTTGAAACTATAAAATAAGTTTAAAAATAAAACAGACAAGGAGCCCATTGGGGCGCTAGGAATGAAGGTGAGGGTGCAAAATGCATCCCAGGAAGTCTGTGAATTTCTGTGAATTCCCATGGCAGCGGGATTTTATAGAACTTTTTAAAGCCTTTCCTAATCAACTGCACTCACTGCCATCAGACAGGGCAGTGAGGTGGTGACACCAAAATTCCAACCAGCACTGCCACCAGTGTTAATAAATGGAATTATGATGGAGCTATTTGTGTAGTTAAAGCTCAGACTCGAGGCAAGGACTGCTGGAGTTTTGAAGGAGAGACTGGAGGAATCCCAGTAACCTGGAATCATCCTCTTATTTTATCCGCTTATGTCTTATTTAACTAAAATAACTTCAATTATTTTCCATTCTCTCCAATCCAACTGTAAACTTTTTCTTCCTGTTTGTGCTCCTCAATTTCATTAGCTGTTGGGAGTCACTTGTAAAAAACAATAAAGCATGAAGATATTTTAATTTCATGTATATTCTGCCTCAAACAGCTTGGAACACCATCGAGTCATTTTTCCATAAAGTTGTTGGTGCAATGTAAGGATGAACACAGCTGTTTGCAGCTCAGCAAGGGATAGATGCTCTGCAAACAGCTTTGAGATTTCATCCTCATCAAACCCAGCCAATTTTAGCTGATCTCTTGGGCAGAAATAGGAACTCACTTCCCACCTCAGGAAACAGGCTGCTGGAAAACGGGAAGGAAAACGGAAAGGAAAACGGGAAGGAAAACATGGCCACTTGTGATGGAAAACGTCCAAAACACCTGTTTTTTATGAACCACGAAACATCCTGGATCGGAATAAAATTTTATCCTGAGGAAAAAGGGATTTTCTCTCACCTGGTGCACTCCATATCCTCCGGCCAGGAGACCCCGAACATCTCCATGAGCTTGGAGCACTCGCTGTGGGCTCGCTGGCACAGGCGGCGGCAGGGCAGCGTCACCCGCCCGTACTCCATGCACACCGGGGCGTACAGGGCACACAGGAAGGGCCGGAAATCCCGGGAGCATTCCAAATTCACCATGGGGTGGAAGGGCTGGCGAAGAGAAAGGAGAGTTCAACAGCTACAAGCAGCAATTTGGGGAATATTTAATATTATCAATATCGCTTCGTCTCATCGCGGCCGTGACCGCGACCTTTTTCTGATTGTTGGGAGAAATGATCGTCAGGACAGAATTGGGGTGTTTCAGGAAGGCAGGTGACCATGGGGACAACGGAAAGATTCCCAAGGGATATTTATGTACTCAATGTGCATTAAAATCAGTGGGAATTTGACAGCTAAATGCTGGTGGGGATTTTAGTTCTCTCATAAAGGTGTATCTGTGGAAGGAAAACATTCCCAGTCCTCATGTTATCCTGGTTATATAAATTCCCACACGGCCACAGAACTTCCCAGCTCCCGGAACAGGGCTGTAACCACAGCGAAGGCACAACCAAGATGTCATTTCTTGCCCAAGCATCAGAAAACACCGTGAAATCAAAGCCTGAAAAGAACAAAAATCAAAAGTGTGGTGCTTTGTATCAGGTTTGGGTATCGCTGAGAGCAACACTCCTCGGAAGCTCCCAGAGAAAATCTATCAGAGTTAGGCTGGTCTGGAGTATTCCTGAAGGATAAAGAAGTAAAAATAAAGAGGACAAGGATTTATTATTATTTTAATCCATATTATATTCCTGCTGTCCAGCGTGGGTTCATTCTGCTCTTGCTCACTGTGGTTTGTCCTTAAAACTCTCCAGGAATTATCAACATCTCATTCCAAGTTTCTGTGGCACCCACCACCACCCAAAGCCTCGCCATCTCTTTGGATATCAATGTAAGATCAATGATATTCCCCTGAGAGTGGAATTAAGAGAATTTTGGAACACTTTAGGGCTTCCAACTCTGGAATGAAACAAACCCCAGACTGGAAAAACACCTCCACGAGCCACTTCTTCTCCTGATTTGTATTTCAAACCACAGCTCAAAGGGAAAAGGTGACAGTGGCTTCATCAATGGCACTGCTCTGTTCTACACAGATTTTTAGAAAAAGTCCATTATTTGGATACCGGAGTTTTCTCCACAGCCCAGAAGGATTAGGGAATTCTAATCTTTGGAATTTGCAGTGCAATAGCTGAGGCACAAATGAACCTGCTATATAGAAATACGAATAAATCCTAAATCTTATTACAAGTGCAGCTCCTCTTCAGAACGATTACATTCTCAAGCAGCAATTTCCTGAGAAATGTTTTAAACCAATTCAGCATTTTCTTTTCCCAAACTACAGAGCAGAACTGATCTAACTGGGAAAAAATAGGGCATCTTCTGTGGTAACAGAAATGGCAAATACTGGGAATTACAAGGAAAAGTTTCACATCTCCCTTATCACCTCTTTACTCTTCCAACCCTTCCCAAAAGCCTCCTTCCCTCTGCAAAATGTGAATTTTTGGAACACAAGACACAAGCGTGCTATGATTTCAATGTGGTTTTTTAAAACATCATTATTATTTACCATTATTATTTACATCATCATTATTTACCATTATTTTAAACATCATTATTATTTAGCTGGATAAATCCCCTTCACTTCTCAAACATCCCATGAGCAGGAGAGCCATGAAATTCAGCAACAACTTGCAGGAAGAGCAGGATGAGCCTCCGGAGTTATCAACCAGGAAAAAGGCAGCAGCAGCAGCAGGGAAATATTTACATTTACAAGCTCATGTTACTCAAGGAACTCTTTCTGTTTGGCTGGATATGTTTTTATTTTTCAGATTTATTTTTATTTATGTATTTATTTGTGAGCATTTGCTGTCTACAGCAGAGTTAAAGCCATTTTTTGGCCACGTGGATCCGAGGACTTGATTCCAGGGAGTTACAACAGCCTGGAAAAGCTGAAGGGAAAAGTCTTTACTTGATGGAAAGGGAAAATAAAACAAGAGCTCCACTTTTATCCTGGTAAGAGTTTAACTTCCCTTCTTTTCAAAAAACCTTGAAAATGAGAAAATTAAGTTATAACTGTATGAAAAAGAGCTCCTGGTTTCGTGCCTGCCCCAATCCCTGAATTTTGCCTCCTGCCACTGCAGCTTTGCACGAACCCACACCCGAATTTCAAGTTCTCCTGACAATTCCTCCCCTACTTCCCTCTGATGCACCTCCCACTAAGAAAAGATGTTCCCAAAATTCCTCTTTTCTTGCTATTTTGCCTTTATTAAATGATCTGCTTGGATTTGGTGGAGTTGCAGAGGCTGAACCTTTTAAGAAGAGACCCCAGAGGATCTCAAGGTGTGCAAATGTGAAAAGAAGGATAAGAGGAAACGGCCTCCAGCTGTGCCAGGGGAGCTTCAGGTTGGACATCTGAGGGAATTTCTTCATGGAAAAGCTGTTAAACATTGGAAGGGGCTGCCCAGGGAGGTTTGGAGTCCCCATCCCTGGAGGTGTCCAAGGAAGACCTGGATGTGGCACTGAGTGCCCTGGGCTGGGGACAAGGTGGGGATCGGGCACAGCTTGGACTCGATGATCCCGAAGATCTTTTCCAGCCTCAATGATCCTGGGATCCTGCAAACTTTAAAATCATGAAGAGGCTGAGCTGGAGAACAGAAGGAAAAATCCCTACAACAACTCCTGATAACACAGAAAAAGAGCCTCACTCGCTCTGAGCCAGCATTTGTGCCTGTGGGCAGCTCCCTCTGAAAGCGCCCCAAAAATTATCTCCAAATTGTCTTTCCCCCCCTCGCAGCTCCGAAGATGAAAAGTCACCTCCACCTACTGATTATGTTGTTCCCTATTAAAAATAAACCCGGGGAGATTAAAAGCCTCTTTTCATGCTCTTGCCCAAGGACGCGGTGCAAGTTGTGACTGCGCCGCTGCCGAACAAAAGGCTCTCTGTTAAACGGGATGTGCTTTTGAAAAACGCCTGCTGAACAGCTCCAGGAGGAAAAAGGAAGAGGACGAGGGCAAGAGGAGGCGTGGCAGCCAAATTGATTTCAGTCATCCAGGCCAACTCCTGGGAAACCCAAGAAAGGAAGAGATAAATGTTTAGCAAGAGATAAACTCTTCCTGTCCTTTGCTTTGCCACCCAGGTGTGTCCCTGCTTCCCTCAGAGCAGCACAACCTCGCTGTGCCAAACATTAAAATCCAGCACGAATTAAGTCCAAAACAACAACGTAGTACACTACTATTAACATTACAAATACCTTTTTCTCCATTCCTTTAACACCAAAGTACAAACCTCAGTTCACCTTCACCTGGAGGGGTGTGCAGTATACTTAAAACCAATTACCCCAAAAGTAAAAACACAGTCCCAACGTCTGCCATGAACTAATCCAAACTACACAAAAAAAATATAAAACTCCAAAACATCAACAGTACATCAACAACATCATTGTATAAAAAACACCGCAACAAAAGTGTTTTAAAAAAAAAAATCTAAATTCTCCTAAAAACCAGTTTCGCCATCAAAAAAAACCAGTCAAAAAACCTACTCAAAAAATCCAGTTCCTAAAAGTAAAATAACAAAATAGCCAACGTCAGATTCCCACTGAAGTCATCAACAAAATCACAATTTCTCCACCAACCAACAACAAAAACCCCACAAACTTTCCTAAGTGCCATAAACCATTATAACTAACCCAAAGTTAGTGTGTAAGTGTGTAACCAAAGTTATGGTGTGTATATGAAATACACACCATAAAGTCACCCCAAGACACCCACCCAGCTCTTTTTCCCCCCCTTCCCCAGCTCCATCCTTCCCCACCATTCCCATCTCATGGAAGAGAGCTTTGCCCATCCTTCCCCACCATTCCCATCTCATGGAAGAGAGCTTTGACCATCCTTCCCCACCATTCCCATCTCATGGAAGAGAGCTTTGCCCATCCTTCCCCACCATTCCCATCTCATGGAAAAGAGCTTTGCCCATCCTTCCCCACCATTCCCATCTCATGGAAAAGAGCTTTGATGGCCGTGCTTTAGCAGAGATCAGAAATTTCCTGCCGGCCTCAGGTTTGTTTTCAGGAGGGGGTCGTGGAGTCACAGAATGGTTTGGGTTGGAAGGGACCTTAAAGATCATTCCCGAAGGGACGAAAGCCAAAGGAGAGATGGAATGTGTAGATTTTCCCCCACTCCGAGTAATTTTTTTAACAAATCCTCACTTTTGGTTACAAACAAGAGAAGTAACTCAAATTACAAATACACCACGAAACCAAGTTCCAATTTCAGACCTCGTAATACTGAGAGATAATAAACCCAATTATTTTATTTTACACAGACATTTGGCTGTTATTTGGGAAGTGACTTTGCACGATTTAAACCAAATTACTTCGCTGATCTTTCCCCACTCTGTTTGTTTTTATACCCCATTCTTTGAACAGAGAATTAAACAGGAAGCATCCTCATAAACTCAGACAGGGAAGGAGGGAACTTTTCTCCCCTCAGGCTCCTGGGAAGAGAGTGATGCGATGACTCTCAATTGCTGCTGCAATTCCCGGGTGGAAGCAGCTGCCTCGGGGCACATCCTGGCTCAGAGCAGCCACAAGAGCTGCTCTTTGTCCTGCATCTCCGGGTCTTTGATGGAAAAAATCGGGAATTGTGTCTCAAAGGGCACGGCACCAACGCCTGGAGCTTCTCTGGGTTTAGCTCTGCTAAAGCTCCTGCTCCTGCTTCCACTTGATGCCTTAGGTTTTAGCTTTTGTATTTTTCAAATTCTGCATTCCCAGTGTGTAACTCTGCAGTGTCCTGGAGCCTGGGAGCTGCTGCTCTCTCATGCTGAGACAGACAGAACAAAGCCTCTCCAGGCTGCTCTCCAAGGACACCCAGCCCGGCCTAGGCCCAAAATGTGGAACCCAGCATCTTGAGAAGGGGGGCAAGCTGAGGGGCAATTCCATCATTAGCTAAAGTTTAATTGGTGAAATTGGGTTGAGATGCAAATGGACCAAAGCTATAAAAGTGTGAAGAACTCGTGACTCGGGGTCCATCTTGGGTGCAGCCTTTGGCCTGCCCAGGGTGTGCCTCGGAAGGCCTTTCAAATAAATATCCACCTTTAGTCCCTTCCTCCTGTCTGTCTCTGTTTCTAGGTTGGCCTCTTCAGGCATCACACTGAGCACATTCAGCCTCCTGCTTCTGATGGCTATCACAAGGAGAATTGGTTTCCTTGAGATGGTGAAAATTTTGTTTTCCATTGACCCCGACTCCTGTGAACCCCTCTGGACTCACTGGATCCTGCAGCCCATATTCCCGGTGCTCACACCTCACCTGGAAATCCTTGCTCCTGGTTCACACCTGAGCTGAAGAGCTGCTGGGATAAATCAGGCTCCTGCCTCAACCCGGCTGCTGCTTCCTGAAGAAAACCAGGGAATGTTCACAGCAGAGCAAAAAGCAGGGATTTGGGGCACGAACTTGGCAGAAAACTGTTGTTGGTGGTGCTAAGAGGCAATTAGGACTCAGACACACGAGTGATCAGCAGAAAGGAATGGATTGATTGATTTATTTATTTAATAAAGGACGGGTTTTTATGTGTTTAGTTCTTTTAGTGTTTTCCTAAAAGGTAAGAGGTATTGGACCTCTAACTAACTACCTATCAGGGTAATTGGTCAATTCACACATCATTTATTTCTCTAGTCAGTATCACAACAATTCTAATTATAAACGCAGGTGTAAGATTAGCAAAGTCTGTTTACAGAAAACCTTATCATGTTTTGCATAGTTTCACATGAAAAAAAACAGAGCTCTCACAAACTACTGCTGAGAGCTGAAAACTTCTCCGCTAAAGCTTTTTAGCATCCATAGAAAACCAGAGCCATTTCTACCTTTTCCTGCCCGATTTGGCTCGTGCCATGAAATTAAAGGTAGCAGCGAGGGCCGTGAGCACAGCCAGGTGTGCAAGAGTGAGGTTGTTTCTCCTGGAACCAACCCAATTTACCCAACTCTGGTTGCTGCAGACCCTTTATTCTGTTTTCTGAAGGCAAAAGGTGACTTTGCCCCAGCCTGCTCCGAGTGCGCGGTGCCAAGACACGCTCAGGGAGAATTCCTGGCACGGAGCACATCCCAGCTCACCTCAGCGGCAAGAAACTGAGCTGTACTTTTATTTTTGGAATTATTTCTGGTTTTCCATACTGCTAAATGTATGAAAAGCCAAGCAGGGCACTGCTCTGGCTGCCTGTTGAGCTTTTTTTCCCTCCAGCATGGAATAAAGCTATTCCCAATTATCTCCATGAACCCCGTGACCCACAGCCTTTCAATATCCCACATCTCATAATTCGATGGCAGCTGGAAAAATCCTGGTTGCAGCGAGGATTAGACTGACACTGCACTGCTTTAGAGGCTGGGAAGAGGGAAAAAAAATCAGATTTTTTTTTACCTCAGCACTATAAATAAATGTCTGCATTTAAACAGTTATTTAAGTAACTCCAATAATAAAAAAAGACAAGTAATTACTGTGGGTTTAAATGATCTTTTTTTTCACTCTATAGGTTGGACGAGGCACTCACCCTGTTATTCACTCTAAAACCCAAGGCCAATTATTTTACCTGCCTCACTCTGAGAGGGCAGCAATCATGAAAAACCATCCCAAGCTTTCTGTCTGCAAACAGCCAGCCAAGGTTAATTCCTGCAGGGAAAAAAAAAAGGGAGGATAAAGATGGAAGTAGTTAAAAGACCCGGAACGACATTAATCCCTGCCTATAGGACTAAAAAGCAAAGCCATCTGCTCTTGCTCTTCAGAGATGTCTCCTGCTGCATTTTAAATTCCGAAGTTCCTCTGGAAGACGGCGTCCATCTGTCAGTCTGCACTTTTCCTGGATGTGGGATCGGTGTTTTGGGAAGGGGAGGATGCAGATGGGTGGTCCCAAAAACCATTTCCATTTGTTGGGTTGGTGGCAGCTCAGAGGGTTTGGGCTTCCTCCTTCCTCTCCATATGTGATGGGCTTGGGAGAATTCCAGAGGGATATGATCAGGGAAATAAATAAATCCACAAATAAATCGACAAATAAATCCACCGTCCTCTGGACTGTATTTTAGATACTGTTAAATAAGACACTTTGCCCGGGCAAGGAAGAGACTCCGGGGCAGGAGCTGTAAATCTCATCAAAATCCTGTTTTTTCATGGAAATGACACATTTCCATCTCCTGCAAAGATGACATTCCAAGTGGGAGTGTGATCACTGCTTCCAGGCTGCCTGGGAAATGCTCCAGTGCTGCTGTCACCGTGGGAAGGGGAAGGAGACCCGTGGTGAGAAGTGGAGCAACAAAAACCTTCTGCTTCTCCTTTTCCATTTCCATCTCCTTTTTCTTCTCCTTCTCC
>VWZT01008270.1:1025574-1044600 GCA_013397055.1 Pachycephala philippinensis | reverse complement strand
TGTCGCCTGGTGACCGCGACAATATACAGCTATAGAAGGTAGGAATATTGATGTTGTGACCTGGGCATGTCTTTCCAATTCCACATTTTTTCCATACCAATAATGCAGCAGAAGAAACTTTTGTCACCTTAAATATTAAGGACAAGTGACAATAAAGCACAGATAACTTTTAATTTATTTCTTCTTTAAAATTCTGACATACTTTTCATATAAATTATTATGTATTATTATTATACATTCCTGTCATGTAGAGATTAAAATATAAACATGATTTTTAAACCAGAAAAAAACCCACATTCTTGATGACTGATGAAAAATAGCTTTGCTCTGCTTCACCTGTGAGTTAGCTGCTCTCATGATCCACAAAGTCTAATATAAAAATGCAAGCTAAACACATTTTTCAATCAAATTTGAATGGAAAAATACTAAGTAGTACAAATATATTGTTGTCATTTCAATCAGCAAGAGAAAAGCTGCAGTCAGTGCAGGGGGATCCCTGGACACTACATATTTATAGATGGTAATTTACTTTTCAAAACATGATCATTTTTGATACTCTTCACATACCACCAAGGCAGCAGAAGAAATTGCAAGATGCCACAATGAAGAAAATGTTTTTGTGTTGGGTTTGTAAGCAAAACTTCAAAACATGAAAATAGTTTGGTTGCAACAGGAGCTTAGATCTTGTATCTGAACATCATGAAAAAAGCAGTATTTGATCGTTTTACTTAAGGGATTGAGTATCTGCCAATTCCTGCCCAAAATAAATTATTTTGACCATTGTAATGCGAAGTACAGCCACAGGAAAAAAATAAACAGAATAAAAAGAATTGCATGGTCTCCTTGTTTTACATTAGCATTATAGCAGAGTACGTGTTGATCCATAGTGTGGAATACTTGGTAGCATGTACTTGAATTCAGGATTATATTTAGGGAAGCCAGGGTTTGCTTCAGATTTGCTCTACTCTGTTCACAAAGACTGGATGCCCAGTAATAGCTGAGGTACTGCTTCAGATTGTTTAATTGGAAAGAAGTCCAGTCCACATGCTCCAAAACTGCTCCACAAGTGTGAACCAAAGCAGGAAGTCGGAATGATCTGCAGTGCACTCTTGATCTGAAACCAAACACAACTACAGGGTCAAGAAATCTGGCAGACTTCTGCTGCCTTCAGATTTTGAAGCTGAATTCAGTGCTTTCCTAGCATCAGCTCCTCCACTGTTATTCCACAGCAGAGCTGTGCCAGACTGGTTTAATATCACAGCTCCCCATACTTCCCTCATGGGCTCCAGATTTTTGGAAGGAAAAACTTTCACTTATTGTTTCTCAATTGCCATTGTAGCTCAGTAAGATGAATGACAACAGCATTAAAAGTCTGTGAGGCTACCTGAACCTCAGGTCACTTGATAATGTACAAGGATGCTCTATTAATTGAAGGGAAACTAAATATAACTCTGAGCCAAACCAAACAAATGCTAGTATCTCCTAATTCTGATGACAGTATTCTACATTTCCTGTCATCAGAAAGATCATCCATGTCTCTCTCACACCACCATGCAAGGCAAGGCACACCTACAGTCTGATGGGAATTGCAAATGGCAGCAAGCAGTAACATTTTGTCCATTTACAGTCACTGCTGTTTTAGACAGTATTTACCCAGTAAATAGTGAGTAAGTGAAAAACATTACAACCCTACAGCAGTGATACTAAGGATGAAGTCATTCCCATATCAGCAGTTAAGATGTGGGGGGTGTGTACAAGGAAGTACTTGTTACTAGAGCAGCACAACAGCGGATGGAATCCACTGCACAGGAACCAATGCAGACATAAGATTAAGTACAGAAATCAGTATCTCCCCCCACATCTGAGATGATTATTATGAGTGTTTGGTGCAACATTATCTCTTCTCAACACAAGTATCAGAAGGAAATACAGCTCACAAGATAGTAATTTTAACTTGAAAACGATAGCATTCTTTCCTGCCACCACCCAACGCCAGATCTTGCTAATCCTGCCTGGATAGATTATGTATGACCAAAACAGGTATTATCAACCCAAGGGAACTGTTACACCCTTCCAGCAGAGCCTACATGAAAACACACATTCCTTGCCACCAGAAAGATACCTACCATGTGTGACACAGGGTGGCAGGGCTCTAGGTGAGGCACATTCGCCATTCCAGGGCTAGTAAATATTCCTTTATAAAGAACATGTTCCCTGCAGGAAGAGTTTATGTTCTCCAGACGCTCAGACAGCAGGCAAAGCTTGCCCACTCACCCTGCAAGAGCAGATTTTTTCAAACCCTGCCTGTCAGCTACATGGCTCCTATCAGACTGCCTGTTGAGAAACTCCTTTTTCTTGGGACATGCTAAACTTCCAGCCTGTCATGTAGTCAGTGTGGGCTGGACCCAACTTCAGTCATGCTTTTTGGATGTGTCATTAAAGATTTCCTGTCCTCTGTGTGCTTCACAGTGCTCCAGGGCAGGAGCAGAGACTAAACGTTGAGTGACTTCAGCAGGCAGAGGTCTGCTAAACCTCTGTGCCAAAGTATTCAGGCCTTACTTCTATCACAAATGACAGTCAAGAGGTGTGCGTGAATTTCTGGGTTTGCCCTTTGGATTTGTGTTTGTTCTTGTTTTTTTAAAAGCTAACAGCACTTCTTTGTTTTTTAAGTCTTTATACTGGAAATTGGTTCTTCTTAGTGTCATCCTGGATTTAAGACCCTATAAGGGTTTAACTGCAATCAAACCAAGATCCATCTGGTGTTGGGCTATTTTCCCCCCACGAAACTCCCAATAACAGCACATTTCTAGAAATACCTATCAAAAACACAAACATCACATCTTTAGATCTGCCTCTAGCAAAAATTTAGCATAAATAAAAAAACTCCTATCTTGTTTCAACAGTTATTTTCTGTTATCTCAGTTTCATTTTTCAATGGAGAAAGAAGTAGAAATTACAAAAGTCTGTTGAATAAAACTCAACCAGCAGGTCAAAAAGCAAGGTGAGACTTCCTGAGGGCTCCTCTGAGAATTCAGCCAGGAAAATTCCAATTATTCTTTTATTGGTTTACTTGCCCGCTAGGCAACAGATGGTCAAAAATCTGTATCAAAGTAGGGGCTCCAACAGACTACTTTATTATGAAGGTTTCCTAATAGAACAAACTATGTAAGTCTCAGAAACTTAAATTTGAAAAAAAATAAATGTGACTGAGTTTTATTAGGAAAGTTTTACTTGTAGTCCTCTGAAACATTAGAAAACAAGATGAGGTTTTTGCACTGGAATGTTCAGCAACATGTGTGCAACAGCATTCCCATAATAATGTATTTTTAAAGCACCGATCATCAAGATTAACAAGCAATCAAAGAAACAGGTTCTTTAAAAACCTTCCTAAGAACTTCAACATCGATTTCAAGGTATCGAAAGGAGTTCTTGTGGTTTAACCCCAGATGGCAACCAAACACCACAGGGCTGTTTGCTCACTCCTCCCTCATGATGGGGAGGAGAATTAGAAACAAAAAGTAAAACTCATGGGTTGAGATAATAAGTTAGTAACTGAAACAAAGTAAAACACAATAAAAATTATAATAATAACAGCAATAACAATCATGAAAAGGAGAATGAAAGGAATAAAACCCAAGACAGACAGGAGATGGACACACAATTGCTCATCATCTGCTGACTGATGTCCATCCATCCCCATGCAGCAATTGGCCTCCACCAGCCAGCTTCCCCCAGTTCACACAGTGGGCATGATGTTCTGTGGGATGGAATATCCCTTTGGCCAGTTTAGGTCAGCTGTCCTGGCCATGAGCCCTCACAGCTTCTTGTGCACCTGCTCCCTGGCAGATCATGGGAAACTGAAAAGTCCTTGACTTGCGGTAAGCACTACTGAGCAACAACCAAAATTTCGGTGTGTTATCAACATTATTCTCATACTCAATACAGAACAGAGCACTGTACCAGCTACTAAGAAGAAAATGAACTGTATCCCAGCTGAAAACAGGGCAGGGTACAAGCCTTTCTAGTTCTTCCTCAGATTCACATCCCAAAATATTCAAAGCAGGGAAAAAACTAAACATGGACAATGTTTTGGCAGAGAAAAAATGTCATTTATTAGACTTAGCCAGAAGCTTGTCCACGGTATTGATCTTCTCATTTCTCATGTTGATTTGGTAAAAAAACATGATGAGACTTTCACCTTGACTGCAGCATAGAAGTGGTATATCTCACACAATAGATTTTACACATGCAGATTTTGTCTTTAATTCCATCAGTCTGCACCAATGGAAAAACTCCTTTTATCAGCTAAGACACGTTTAGCATCTAACTGGCAGTGAAGCTCAGAGGACACACACTTTCTGAAGAGACTGACAGAAGATGGAGTTTTTTCTTACCAGAAAAAGTCTGGAACCATGGATTCATTTCATGCTGCAACTTTGTCTTTCCACAGCCCCTCTAATTTTCATGTAACAGGTTTTAAAGTTCGATCAATTACTTCAGCTCTCCATCACTTGAAAGCCCTTGTGTGTGCACATGGTATACCACAGGGATGTGCCAGCTGCCACTGCTGAACCCAGCACCTGTGCTCTGTGGTGCTCTGCTTGAAGCCTGGTACAGCTCATTGGAAAAGAGATTTCTAAAAATTTATAATTCACACCTGTTACCATCCCAAATGCACCCTGGGACGTGTCAAAAGCTTTGAATGTATTGCAGTGGCACTTACAGAAGTGTTTTAATCACACATCCAATTATTGAAGAATACCTATCTAGTCTTGCTAGCTTAATAATTTCTTGCACTGAAATGAACCACAGTTTTTCTTCCTACCATCTGGATATAAGAAACAACCAGCTGCAAATTAATATGCTTTCCACCTCCACTTTGAAACAAAAATTGCTTTATTGCACCATCAGAAAGAACAGAGCACGAAAACAGTGAAGGAAACTTGTATTGTGGGCAGCAAGGAATTACCACACAACATTAAAAAATTAAGCCATTTCACGCTGTGGAGTTAAAATCAAATCTGTATGCAGCATCTTTGCATTAAAATGCAACCTCACGTAGAAGAAAGCATTATCTACCAGATACAGCAGGGGAATAGGAATATTTACTTCTAATCTTGTTATTGATTTGACATGTGGAACTCAGGGAAATTAATAGCATCAGCTCCGTTGTTTGGCAGAGGAAGACACATAGTCCTTGCCTATTTTTGTAAGATATTTCAATATTTCATATATAAGTCAGTCAGTCACTATAATGTATCTGCATGTGAATAAATCCTATTAGTATCTTCTGTTTTAATAGCTATTTCTCAGAAACATGAAGACTTCAACAACACAAAGCCAAACAGAAGCAAAACAATTTAACACAAATAGGAAAAAAATCACTTAAGCAACTAGCAAAACCACACAGATCTGAAGTGCATCACGCTCCACTTTCATGCAAGCACATTCCATCTGGAATAATAAACATAAATTATGAGACAATATTACATAAGGAGCAAAGTGAGATGCTTTTACAGATGAGATGACTTACTCAAAACTCTAAATCACAGTCCTAAATATGATGCTTGATGATACTTTCTCATCTGAATACAGTCTAGCTGAATACACTCCTCATTTCAAGCTCAAAATAGAACACGAATTTGCAAAACTCAATGGGAAAATACTTCACCTGTTGTGAGACCTGGTTTACTGAACCACAACTGATTTTATAGATACACTAGTCCTATTCAATTATTCACATGTTGCATCCCACATAGCAAACAAGAATTGTGGAAAACATAAACTTGATTAGTTACACTGAAATAAGGACACCCACGGTAATCACAACTGCATGTCCTATCAGTATATAAAAGGAAGGGAAAAGAACTGTAGTTGAACACACTATTTATGTTCACAAGCAGATGAAATGTAGAGGTTTTTGCTTATCTAGAAGATATTTAGAAATAAATAGGGATGTAGCATTTAGAAAGGTAAACTACAAACACAAGACATTTAGCCAGCAATGTAAAGACACAGAGCAACTTAAATACTCTGTGGTTTTCAAACCCTATGTTGTCTGTTTAGAGTAATGGCAATTTATTTTAAAACAATGCATTTCTCTTCACTTTGCTACAAAAATGTCTCTTGGTCGGATGGTTGGCGATTCCAGAAATTCTTACAACTATAGGATGCCCTTCCTAGTGGAAATACATCATTCTAACCTCTCAGGGCCAGAATAGCCCTGCATATAATGAAAGCAGGCAACATTAAATCAGTATGACAACTCATCAAAAAATACTCCAGTTGCCCAATCACAACTCTGGACTCACCAAGTCAGTCAAAGACCATCAACACTGACGGATGATTTTGAGACCCATTTCCTTAAATCCCTTTCCAGTAAGGTAGCACACATATCAGAAAAGCTTAGCAATCATCCAAGCTGAAGGTTTCATGTTCAGCACCCTCCCTCCAGCACTTGCATTCGCAAACAGTGACCAACATGAAAAAGGCTGGATTGACACAACCTGTGACTCCATAAGGAGAGCAGGATGCTTACACGGCATCTCTCAGACCTCAGCATAAAGGGGAGGGGAATGTAAAATTGTTGGTAATTCCAAAATAAAGGCCTAGCACTGAAGAGCCTGAGCAGCAATGAGTAAACTGATAGTTAACATATCTTTACAAGCGAGAGATTTCTTTGCAACTGTCTGGTCCTATGAACACATTCTGTTTCTTGTAATTGTCAATGTCTTGTCAATTGTCAGTGATAAGAATTTGTAAACTGGTTACAATGGTATGACTGCATTGCTTCCTTACTAACTTCAAAGAAAATGCAATTTACCACGTAACAGTAGTTACCCAGCAAGAGAAAATGAAGTTCCCCTGGAGATGTGTGTACCTGAGATATACTGGATAGGAATATTTTAATGGTGGCATCTGAATTTAAAAAAGGAGTCCAGTTAAAATTCTTTCAGCTTTGCTAGCTGACATTTTAATCCTCCATGAAATAATGCTCCTTTTACAAGGGACAGCCGGCAATTGTCAGACACATTAGCATTACAGGAAACACTTAGGTTGCCAGTGCCTTTCTTTTATCTGTTGTCAATTTGACTGTGCTTTTCTGATTCTTTCTGTGCTTTTACCACATTGCTACAGGAAATACCTAACTAATTCCAGAGTTACTCCTAGGTAAAAAGCTGCTATTCGTTCTGGCCCCTCTTGTATTGGTTGTAGTTTACTCAAATGTAGTAACTCAGAGCAAACTAATCCAGCAGGAAAGGAACACGTTTCTTCCTGTCCGATAAACTGACCTGGCTTACTGTTATGGTCCTGTTGGCAACACACGTAGCACAGGGCTGGACCCCAGGGTGAGAATCAGGGATCCAAGACATTTTCCTACCCCTGGCAAAGCTGTTAGGTAAGCTCAGCCCATTTTGTTTTGCAGCACCCTGAGCAAACCCTTTACTAAGTAAAGAGAGGCATCCAGCATGCTAAAGCAGAGAAAATACTGCCACCTTCTCACAAAGGCTACTCATGCATTCAGTCAGTTATGTGGGCAGCACTATCTGGTGTGTAGTTTGTTTTCTGCACATAGTACACAACTGAGCAATTGCCTAGAAGGGAGAAGCAATATTTCTGGATTCTCCACTGAAGGAAAATACAGAAGTGTGCATTGCACACTTTGATATGGCTTTTAGATAAAACCTTATTCAAGTAGCTATACTTTCCTCTAATATTACTCAGCAGAAAAACTATAACTAAAGGAAAAGAAAAAAGAACATCAAATGCAAGAAAATAAAAGCATGCTGAAGTGCATCCACAGGATGGGAAAGCAGCTTATTACATGGGAACGCAGCCTAGCAGCAGAAATGGAGAGCTGCAAGACAAAATACACAGGCTCATCTTCTCAATCATACTAATGGCTCATACATGGTCTTTCATGATTGTTTTTCCTCTGTCTTAGTTCATCCTTTAGCAAAATACAGACGGAAATGTCACTGCAATCTCTCAAGATGCAGAACATAACAGTAGTGCACTAATCAGCAGTTTCTGGTATGCACATGCTTCAAGACCTACTGATAAAACATTATTCAGAAATGTTAAAGATTACCATCTCCCTCGTGACATCTAAGGACATGGTGTAATGCAAGGCTAAAACCTGGAGCTCAAACTTCTGTTTGAGATGTTGAGAGAGCTTCCTTCTTTTGCTTTGATTGAGATTCATGGCTAACAATAACTACTAGGATAAATGACATTTTCCTCAAAGCAGCATACAGAACACTCTCAGGTGGCAGCTAGAAAACCTGACCTGAGCATTCAGGTGGCTTCGTTGAGTAAACAGAGCTGCACTGAAAGATACAACTGAAAACTAAAGATGTATTTTTGCACTAGAGGTAGGCAGAATGTAAATGCATAACAAGTCTGATAACAAACTAAGGCCTAAATCTAAGGCCTGAGATAAGTCTTGGATTTACTTTTTTCTTATCAACATGAATTGTTGACTCACACAGTGCAACATCCTGTAGTGCTCACAGTTCTTTGGTTGCCCAACCAGAGCTGCAGCAGTGGACCAGGAGCCAGGCTGGAGCCCTGGATTTCTCAACAAATGTGTAAATGCACAGAGATAAATTAAACAATCCTCACATTAGAGAAACTCATGGCTAAGTACTAATCACTCAAATTATTTACAGCATTTTGTTTTAATTTCTGTGTACCACTTACAGTTTACAGTAGCTGGGATTTTCAAATAGTAACAAAATGATACTTCTTTGAGCCCTGTCCGTTTTTGCTATACTGCTGAGTCAGCATTCCAACACTAACCAAAAACCAGATGGAAATAACTGATCATAGAACTGTTAAAATTGGAAAAGCCCTCTAACATCACCAAGTCTAACCATCAACTTATATAATATATATAAGTAACAAGACCTGCTGTGAAGTGTTTAAAATTTAATTGCCCATTAGTAAATTATACAGCCTAGAGCTTCCGAAACTCTACAAGAGATGGAAGTCTTCTGGTTTGCTTTACAGTCTTCTCATTTCCTTTAGGCTGTAGGCTTCAAAGGCAAAGGTCTATGCCATTCTTGTACAGAATACAGCTGGGAAAATAGCTACTTTAAAAAAATACACAAAGGAGCGATTCTGAGGCCTTCCCATATTAATCTTAAATACAATGATCAACTTTTAAGGCTCTTTTTCCTCTTGTGGAGGGAGATGTGTATAGACTTCAATAATGAAGTCCCCGAGAATTAAATGTCCAAGCTATTTAATTTTTAGCAGATCTCTGGACATGTTGCTACTTGCTGAACACAAGGGGTTCTTTTCCACTTTAAAGCTACATACAGTACAGTCTCAGCCTACTGGGAGGAGGTGAAATCAGATTTTTGCCTTGTGTTTGCACTTGGTGACTCTGAAGTAACATCTCCTTTTCAAACTAGATTGTAAACAAAAGAGGATATCTACTCTAACTTGCCTCTGGACCTTGGCACTAGTACTGCATGTTGCAATGTCTAAGACTGCCAATCACATTTTAAAAGCTCAACCGAGCAAAATATGTGTTCATAGTGTGCCATGTAGTTTTACAATAACAAAGAAAGTATAAGACCGAGTGTCACATTAGAGAAAATTCAATACAGACTTTAAAATAAAATCATACTGAGGTTCCATTCCAGTCAGTGCTGCATCGTTTGAAATTTTCTGAAGGATTATTTTTGCCTCTTAATGCTGAGAAATCTTCTCACACTTGGAAATAATTATAGTTTTAGTATGTATTTCATAGAATGATTTGGGTTGGAAGAGACCCTAAACTTCATCTTGTTCCAAACCCCCTGCCATGGGCAGGACACCTTTCACTAGATCGGGTTGCTCAGGGCCCCATCCAACGTGGCCTTAAACATTTCCAGGGACGAGGCATCTATAACTTCTTTGTGCAACCGGTGCAAGTGCCTCACCACCCTCACAGTAAAGAATTTCCTCCTAATATCCAAACTAAACCCACTCTCTTTCAGTTTTAAGCCATTCCCCCTTGTCCTATCACTACATGCCCTTGTAAAACGTCCCTCTCCAGCTTTCTTGTGGACTCCCTTCAGGTACTGGAAGGACACAATTAGATCATTCCAGAATCTTCTCTTCTCCAGGCTGAACAATCCCAATTCTCTCAGCCTTTTCTCATAGGAGAGGTGCTCCTATAAACATTTTCAAGCTGAGAAAAGGACTACTTTTACAGTCATTTCAACATACTACAACTAGAAATATCACACAGCCAGTACAACAAAGAATATAAGTCACAAAATCTAAGTACTGCCTGAAATGTATTTTCTTTTGAGAAAGCCACAATTCTGAAACTACAGTCATCTCTCATTCTGCTTATTGGGAAAAAAAAAAGTGAACAATGATGTGTCTCAACCGTATCATTTCAATATCTAATTCTGGTTGGTTCCTCTTTTACCTTAAACTAACTTATACATCCAGTCTTAGAAACCTTCCATGAAGAAGCTACAGTTAAAGAATTTAAGGTTATTCAGCTGAGTCAATTTAAACAGTGTTTAAATAATTGAAAGACACAGGAGGTACTCATACTACAAGCAAAATCAAATTCAGAGGTACATTTTAACATCTTCATTTTAGTTTTGAGTTATTTTTAACATATTCACAATAAACATTCAGTGTGTCGGATGTGAAATGCACAAGAAGCAAAATATATGACAAAACCCCATTCTCAGAGTACCAGTGCTCTCAAAAGCTGCATTTGCAATGATAATAAATTATGCCTGAAAACATTCTATACAGAGATTCTGGTCATGCCAGAAGTTTTCAATTTGTAGTAGAGGACAGCAGAAAGATGCAGAAAGCCCCTGCTTGCTGTTATCATAACAGTCTGGACTCACAATTTTCAGGAGAAAGATGGAATTCTGCTGTTAAAGTTTCTAGCAGTAAATAGCATGCAACTTTGTCAGGGGGCACAGACTCAATTTCTCACACACAAGCAAAAGGTACTTGGAACACTGGGCTACTGGGCTGGCTTGTTTCACTGGCAAAACCTGTTTCCCAGCCCAACCTGCAACGAGCCTTCCCCAGGTTCCTCAAAGATGATGTGATAACTTCCAAAGCTGCTCAAGTGACTGGCACAGAATCCATTTAGAGTACAGACTATGGTAATACTTAGGCAGCATCAGTTAGTAAATGTTTGGAGTCTGGTGACAGCTGGTGTACCACTTGGATTCCTAAGTGCTTTTCCTACAAGGACGCTGGCAGACTCTGTTTTCAGAGATGAATGTGTATCTTTTCCTTTCCAAGGAAAAGGAAATCCATATGTTCTTCCAAGAGGCACTTTGATACTTTTGTGAAGCGGAGCCACGTGAAAAGCTTTGCTCCATTCATTCCTTTCAGTCCTGCTCTTAACCAGGACCACATTGCTGTTTTGTCCTCATAAGAAACAATCTGTTTAAGGTTTAGGCAAGGTTCTTCAGTGAAAAAGACAACTGGTACATTTCTCCTCGATCTTCTGGGTCACCATCAGTAACTACTGTGGGTCTTCAGCTGAATTTTGTACAAATACCGTAACTCTCAAGCAGCTGAGGTCAGACCCAGAAAGACAGTAGGGATTTAGATAGCTAATTCCCAAGAAACTTTTTATTACTGTTCTTTAATCCTGAAGGCATCAAAACTCTCATAGGAATCCTAATATTTCCTCAAAAGGCTAAACTTCCACTTCCTCATAGGCCAAGAAATATTTTGGCCTTCATATGGTTTAGTACCTTGTAACCTACTTTATAGTGACTAAAATAGACATTTGTCCATAATGTTCCTCTATCCAAAAAACCTCACAGATTATTAAAATCTTGATGCAGTGGGCCAAAGTGAAACAAGGAAAGAACCAAAATAGTCAACAAATAAATGAAAACAGGAGAAAATTTTAAAAGACCTTTTTTAAATTACATTCAGATAAAAGTGAAAATCCTACTAAGTAATGGCAAGGAACTACAGGATTTGGTTGTTAAGTTTTAAAAGTCCTGCTCTGAAAGTGTACATGAGGTTTAGTTTAGGATTTGATTTGGAGAGGTCAGTAGAATAATAATAAAAATTTCAGCTTTACAAAAGGGTTAAAAGATAGAAAACATTTAACAAAAGGCAGTTTTGGGGGAGATTACTCTCTTGCTTTCAACTGTTTGTGTTTCAGACAGGAAGAACGACCCTAGGCCAAGCACAGAAGGACTACAGAGGCAGCAGTTGCAGTCCTTCACCTGCTGAGATCTGCTGGGGTGGCTCCTCATCATTGGGAATTTAGCAAGGCAAGTGGAACTGGAGGATACAGAAGTGAAGACAGAGTTTGTAAGAAAGACATTCCATCCATCAGCAGCCAGCACTGCTCCAAACAATAATACAGTCCTGCTAACCCACGGCTTCTCCAATTTCTGTCAGGAGATGGTTATTACTACTCACCGGCCTGTAAAGCAGGCCAAATATTGGTGTAGAGCAACTTTTGACACTCTTTCTTTCAGCAAGCACAAGCAGGATTTTGGCATAGCTGATTGCTGTAATCCCATAAGAAACCAGGAACTACCACCCTGCCTGGAACACAAGACAGGGACAGACCCACATTTCCTCTCTGCTACTGCTCACTTCAGTAGAGAAAACAAGACCTTTGTCCTGGGCACACAAGAGATAATGTGACCAATCTGCCGGCTGTAACTCATCTCTGTTACTCATCTCTGGTCACACACTGCCTTCTGTCCTGAAGTCCAGAGCCTAGTATCTTTCTCAAAAATGCTTATTATCATTGATTTTGAAAAAAATACAGGGGTTTTGGAGATATTCACACAACACATTTTTGGTTTGTGTATTTTGGCAGGGTTGCTTGGTTTTGTTTTGCGGGGATTTCTTCATTTGCTTGGCTTTTTTAACTTGTCAAGTCTCTTCTTTTCTGGTTTTAAATGTGGTTTTTTTTACTCTTTCACTGAACATTATTCCCATGATTTGGTGTTGTAAGGCAGAGATACCAGAAGCATCCAAGCTACTTTCTCAGTGTAAGTCCATACGTACTCAACTTCTTTCACACCTTTCCTAGATGGTAGTCTTTTTGTCTCCTCTTCCTAAGAGTTCTAGAAAACCCTAGCTCAATTCCTCGTCCTGAGAATAACATTAAGGTGAACTCAAATGAAACCTCCCACATCCCAGGAGACAGCATCTTAACCCTGGGGCCAGACTAAAATATGACAGCAGCAAGTCTGGAACTGCTCCATGAGCATAAAATGAAGGAACTTCCCCTGGGAAGAAAGCAGACACAGGCAGACAGAATGACTCCTTGACTTTGTGTTTATACCACTTCATGCAAGAGGCAGGGCACCTGGTTCCAGGACAGTCTATTGATCTGGAGGCTGACAGCCTTGGGGCCAGTAGCTGTGATTACCCTGTCCCAGAAAACCCTGTAGGCTTCAGATCCTAACAGCTGGCTTATTGAAGGTAATCCTTCTCCTCTGGCATCTTTCTCAACCTACCTCATCATTTCCTTTGCTGTTCTTAGAAGTTCTCCAGTATAAAAACCACTATGTTGCAAAGCACAGCACAACCTCCCTTTGCCTTTGAGATCGTCCACAGCAAATTACCTTTTCCTCTAAATGTTGTTTCCAAGTAACAAACAGCTCTTAAAAGAGAAACAAAATTCCCAAAGTTTGGCATTCTCACCCTGGTGAATAGCTGCAATTCATCACACCAATTTAAATAATCTATGAGTGCTGCAGTCAGAGCAACAGCACAATGAAGCTTCAGTGTTCTGCTGGAGTCAGGGGTGACTACCAGTGAGACAGATCAGAGTTTAATCCATCACCAAGTTTGTATATTTTCAGATAAGAGGCAACAGAGAATCTTCCATCAGGTCTCTAGACAGACATTTAGTATGAATTATGAAACACATTTATTTGGTGTGTATTAATGAGATAATACAGGCATCACCAGGGACACAGCCCACATATTCTGACAGCAGCAAAAATAACATATGCATTTTACATTGAATTCAAGCATGAGACAAAACCCCTTGTTTTCCCTAAAGCCTCTTGTGAACTATTCTCTTACTTATTATTTATTATTCTATTTAAGTTATATTCACATTTTTCTATAAGGTCTGAGAGACTCAAGTAGTCTCTTCCACCTGAAGGCTCTACTGTAAGAGCCTACAAATCTTATGATGTCTTTGCAATGCTCCATTGTGATGCTTTCATGGCACTCTCTCATCTTCTATGGATTTGCTAAGATCTGAAATGCACACTAAATGTGCACTGGATGTGGGGCCTGTTCCCCTGAGGGGAAAGAAAGGCAAGAAAATCAAGCACTTGAGAGAAGAACATGGAGAAAGTGATGCAGACTGGCAGGCTTCTCTCTCCCTGGTCTCTTCATAGGAAATGCACTTTCTTTCGCAGTACTAACTCCAGCACAGCCTCACAGCCTGTTACTTTTCAGAAATAAAGGCACAGTTTAGTTTCTCTTGTAAGTCATCAGTAGCAATGCTTATGAGAGTCAGACCTAACAGTGAACACCCTTACAAATCAAATTATATATGCATTAACTCCTCATACAGCTTGGCAGTTAAATAACTTGAATGCAAAACTGTCCCTGAAAGCCATATTCTATCTTTACTAGCACTTCAACCAAGCACTTTCAAAGTAACAGCCTCTGTCAGCATTTACCTGCAACTACCAAATTACTACCGTTCCTTTCTCCATTCAGAGTACAGCAAGCAGAACCCCAGATTCAGTACATTATGGATCTTGGGTGACATTCCTTGAATGCAGCGCGATACACCCCTCCTCAGCACCTACAATGAGACTGGTACAGGCTGAATTCTGGAGAAAATGCTGCTTTCACAAACCGCCTTGTAATCAACCATGTTACAGGCTTCAGAAGTGGTTGAATACTAACAGTCCTCTCCTCTCCTATTGTCTTAACTCCTGTGGCTCAAATGAGAGGCCAGCTGACCTTAATCAAAAAATTTAAAACATGCATTGCCATCATAGAAGAGGCAACTTCCCCTCACCTTTCCTCTGCAAACCCCTAAATCAGGACAAGGTTATCCTCACTTCCTTCCAATGGGTATCTTGCCAATCCTATCACAGCAGAGACGGATCCAAAGAAGCTCTTTCTCAGCATCCCTCTTGGTATCTATATGTTAGGTGAAATCTCCAGTCATGCTTGTAGATAGCAAGGCTTGTAGAAGAAGGCAAAAATACTCAAAGCTGGACAGTTGGAGTAGGACTTACAGTCCATTTGTATAAAATGCCATGGGATATCCTCACACTGGGAAGAGTCTTTCTAGAAACAAACATAAAACTACAGGCCCTGAGCTCCTGAATTGGCAGGTCCTTTCCTTCCCTACCTACTTTCCTTCAACAAGCAGAAGTCAGTGTACTCTTCATATCTGTCAACACAACTAGGGTAAATTTCTTCGGTTGATTCATTTTGCTTACAACTCATGTAATGCAGTATTCCCATACTGCACCAATATGGGATAAGAAGTTAGACACTGACAGCATGCCAAGAAGAGTGAAAACACCACCTGGAAGGGCAAGTGCAAAAAATTACTTCATTTTTATTGTTAGAAATAAAAGACTTTAGCACAGATGGCACCACAACAAAGCCAACCAGAAAGAACTGCTTCAGCATGATGATTCCATGGCATCTAGCACTGAGACAAGCAAGGACCATAGACGTGTGTCAGGTATTAATTACAGGGAGTTTCCAAGACAGACACTATTTAAATGCACACAACTGTATATTCTTAGTGTTTATGTTGTCAATCATTAGTGACCAAATTGCTTCATCTCACACATAGCTCATATGGCATTCTGCACAACTGCTTAGGTTGCACAGGGAGGAATAAAGTCAGAAGAGAAACCTGCTGCCAGTCACTGCTACAATCTGCTGAAGCCTCATCACCAGTCCATTTCACTGCCCTTTGTTTGCTCGTCCTTCAGGCAGCTTGTGACAGTCCTATGACAGCTCATGTGCACAGCAATATTAATTGCTTTCGAGTAGCAATTTGCCTTATTCTGCAATCTCCTTTCATTTAAGTTTTTTTTTTTTTTTCAAATTCTTAAATGGCTTTATAATTTTCTTCAAGGATTTTCTCTAGTGAGTAAGAAGCCAAAGACTATAATAAGGACAGGAGGGAACAAGAAGTAAAGTCAGGGTTGCCAAATTTAAACACTTTCCCTACACGCTTTAAATAGAAAACTGAAAGGCTATGAAAGAAGCCTTGTCCTCTGTACAAGGGGTAGGTGTGCATTTATTTACATGTGAGAGACAAATTCAGTCAGCTGAACATAAGGAACATCTGGGTGCTCCCTGTAATTTCACTTACGCACAGAAACAACCCACCAGTACCAGGGTTCTCTTTTCTGCTTTTGCCTTTTGGCAAAGAGGGGGCATTTCAGGTGTACAGTTTACAGCAACACAGCATATTTTGAATGTTCAAACACTTCTGAACAACTATTTGAGGTGGCCAGGTGAGTTCTTCTGCTTGTCTTACATTTTAATGACCATTTCAAGAGACTTGAAAGATTTCTTGCACAGGTGCAGAGTTAATTGAAGGGAAAAAAATGCACCTCACCAGAAACACATGCACTCTGGGAAGAATTTGAACAAGCATTGGACATAGTATACTGGTCTGGCTTTACATTTTGTCTTGTCTACTCGTACAAACTCTAATTTATATTAAATAGGAATTAGGTACAGCTAAAGGCCACTGCATAAAACAAGAAATAGATGGATTTGGTTAAAAAGGGCCCAACTCAAAGGACTATCGGACACAAAAGGAAGTACCACCATTTGATGCCTGGTCTATTACATCAATGATGTAATGATGACTTCAGTTTATGAAGCTGGCAGAAATAATGAAAACTTACACAGGTCAGACCTCTGGGTTTTCTAAGCACACACCATGTAAGTGGCGTTTTCTAAAAGGTTTTCCATTTGGACAATGGTACCTTGAGTCTTCTTCCCTTGTAAGGCCTCTGTGATCAAGGCAGCTGAACACGCAAGGCCAGGTTATGCCTTGCCCTTCAGCAGACGTGAAGTGGGAAAGAGATATCCCTGCCTGAGCTGCGCTAGTGAATCCAAACATCCTGTAGCTGTGTATCAGCAGGAAGTGTTAAGGTGTTACCAACTCAGTCCCCACCCCCACTGTCCCAACTGCGAACACTTTTTGATTGATTCATCAAGAGAAAAAAAACCTAACCAACAAAAAAACAAACAGGAACTTTTTCAATACCTTTTTTCTTTTTTTTTTTTAATGTGGGTTGTTACATTACAGAGAAACTCATTTGAATATAAAAATCGCTCTTGGACAAAATTCCTAACAGTGTAACTGATTAGGAATGAAAACAGGCATTATAAGGTCAATTCAACTCCTTAAGCTTTAAGTGCTTTGTAGCTTCACTGAATGAAAAAGAAAAAAAAAAAGGAAAGAAAAAAACTGAGTGCTGAAGTACTATCACAATTCCATGCTTTTTTCACCAGGAATATTACCATATGCTGATTAATGCTTAGAAATTTATTCACTGAAAGCATTTAACTGCCACAAGTGTGTCACCTTCTCTCTTCTTACAAACTCTAGTAATTAAGAAGTGGGGAGGGGAGGGGATGTGTTGTGGGGACACACTGTTTTACCTTTTAAAAACACAACTTCCTTATAACCCTGATCTGTATACTCAACAACAACTATTTATAGGACAAGCAGTGCCTGTTTGAGATCAGTCAGGAAGCACTAACATATGATCAGGTAAACAAATTATTAAAAGTCATTATTAATATCAGCTGATTAAATTTCCCATAATAGAAGGAGTGCTAACTTGGGGGCAGGGGAGGGGGGAAAAAAAAAAAAGGAACAGTGCACCTTTTATAGTAATATCAATGTCCTGCCACGACACAAAGCCCTCTCTGATTGGACAAATCTTAGGATGATTTTTTTTAAAGCTTTTCTTATTTGACAAGCCCTTATTATTTTTGGCAGTGACCTGCATTTAAATCACCAGAGCCCAGCTTTCCAGCATAAATGCCTGCACTCATCCTTTAGGAGAAGGCTGTCCACTATGATCGTATGAGAAATGGAACTACTGTAAAAATAAGTGCTTGTAAAAACTATGGTCAGACGAACATTTCCTCGAGCTTTTGAAAACACCAATGCAAATTGCTGTTTGGAAGAAGAGAAGCATTATCTTTCAGTCACTTATATGCAAACATTAAATGGAAATTGACAGTAAAATATGCAAATGAAATTTCACTTCATTATAACCAGGTTACCAGTCTGTCCCCATCCATCCGTGTGTGTTCCCCCCACTGCAAAAAATCAGCCTGGAAAAAAAAAACAAAAACAAAGGAGAAAGCAAAGGAGACCAAGAGCTTAAGGAGACACCCCTAGAAGCATTTAAAAGTTCAAAGAAAGAGATGGGCACCTCGCCGGATTTTCGAAACCGCCAATGATTTCAAGGCGGGAGACTTGGCAACCTGGCTCCTGGCGCTGTATTCGGGGGGGTTCAAACATAGGTGATGCATCCTACATGAAACACGCCTGTCACACGGGAGAGTTTGGGAAGTCGGCTCCCTCCGGAGCCCCCTCATGCCCAGGGCCGGTGCGGGGCCGGCGGTGGCTCCGTGCCCCCGGCCCTGTGCGTGCGGCGGCCCCGGCCCGCGCCCCAGCCCCGGCTGCCCCACACCAGCGGGGCCCTCAGGGGTCCGGGCCTCCCCGGAAGGCCTCCGGCGGCGGGCGAACCGCGTTTGCCTTACCCGTGGTGGAGAGGACGGTGCTGGCGAAGAAGAGGGAGGAGGTGAAGTCCCAGTTCCAGTTTCCCGAGGCGTTGCTGAGCACCGAGACGCCGTAGTTGCTGGCCTCCAGCACCCGCATCAGGAATTGCTCCAGCTGCTGCTCCGAGAGGCAGGCGTGCTCCTCCAGGAAGCGCTGCTTCAGCTTGCCCAGCTCCTGGCGCAGCAGGTCTTCGTAGGGCAGCTCCACCGAGGAGAAGACCACGGCGCCGAACACCCGGTAGAGGAGGGAGG
>VWZT01008270.1:894109-1025492 GCA_013397055.1 Pachycephala philippinensis | reverse complement strand
CCAGCGACTGCAGCATCTTCCCGAGCCGGGGCCGGCTGAGCCCCGGGCCGGGCCGGGGCGCCGAGGGGAGCGGGGGCTGAGGGAAGCGGGGAAGGAAGGGGGAGCGCGGCCGGCGCCTGCCCCCTGTGCGGCCGCTGGCTGACTTTGAGGGCGCGGAGCGGCGCTGATGTGGCGCTCACGTGGCGGCGCGGCGCAGGTACCGCGGCNCGGAGGCTTATTCCCCTTTCCGCACAAAAGTCTCTGGAGATTTCCTTGCCCCGCTGCTCCCCGCCCCCTGCAGTAAGAACTCCCCAAAACAGCAATTCCTTCCACTATTGGGGTTTTTTTGTTATTATTTACTTATTTATTCGTCCGTTCACGTTTCAGCGCGGAATAAGGTGATGCAGTGTGAAGCAGGAGGCTGAATTTCATTCAGTGCAGGATGTGATGAGTTCAAGGAGAAACCCAGATGTCAGGCGTTGGAGTCCTCCCTCAGGTCTGTGACTTCAAAATGGGGCCTGTTTGGGGGTGCGGTTTGAACCAGGTGACCTCCAGCAGCTCCCCAAACAAGCTAAAGGAGTCTTTGCTCCTGTGCAGGGCTCCTGGAGACACTTACTTTTTAATGGTGTGGAGTGCCTGGCTAGTGCTCAGAGCAGCGTCCACGGTGAATACAAATGCACTGTGCAGCCTGCCCTCTGTGTAGCCCCAGCCAGAGATCTTCACAAGTTTCACTCTGAATGCTTCTTTCTTCATCCATCTCAAACTGCAGCCAGCAACCACACAGTAAACTTGACAGATTCGGTTCCCCACCAGATGAAAAGGAGCAGTAAAAATTATAGCTTCCCAAGGTATCCCTTAGGGTGAATAAAGACAGCTTCTGGTAAAGCAGAGAGAGAAGATTCCCTGGTCACAGTTCTGCCACGTCCCTTTCACCTCTCAGCTGATGGCAATTTATATAGACACCAAGCAGTAGCTTGCAAATTAGAAACTTGCTAGGGCCGAGCCAGGGAGTTTGGACAGAGTAAATAAAATCCTATCTTAAACTACAAGGTACCCCTCTAAGCTTTAAGGACTTCTGTGGGAAAAGAATAGAAAAATGAAAGGCATGAAACAATTTTTCTGGCTAGAAACTTAAAACGATATGTCAACATCTCCTTTTATACAACAGCTACATGAAGCTATGGGATAAATCTGGCCTGACAGAACAGCTCATCCAGTTCCTGGTCTATTCCCCACTGCCAGCCACAGCTGGGTCATTCCAGGGGCTTCAACACATCCCCCACCTCCTTGTTTCATGATTAAAATGTAAATGTGTTCCTACATGCAAAAGGCAGCTGCTTGAATGGTTGGTCAGCAGAGCACTTGGGGGATGTGGGAGGCACACAGGAGACAGGCTGAGCAGGCAGACTCTCGATGACGTGCCAGGAGTACACACATGTGGTATTCATGATAGGCAATGGTCATATCTTTGCTATAAAACAGTACTTTCCCAACCTTCAAGCCAAATATTTGTTTAAAGGTTAGAAAATGTTTGCCTAAGAACACACCTCTCTTCAGTTATAGGAAACTGTGGCTGGGTAGCTGAACAGTTTTATTTACCAACCTCCTTCAGTTTTCCATTTTTATGAATCAGTCATTCTCCATTTTTAGAAGCCTCTCACACTTGGAGGCTTGCTGGGCTAAAGAGAAAAGGAGGACTCTGCTGCACAGAGCCTGCAATACTCTTCTAACTCAAATTTTGTCCCCAAAGCTTTTTGGAGGCATAGGCTGAGGGAAACAAAGCCTGAGCGTCACAGCTGTGTCACCAAAGTGTTCAGTTCTTGCTTCCAAAGCAAACATGTGGACAGTCTGAGTTTTAGCCACTGTTATTGATGTTCTTGTTTTAACTTACAGTGCGTAACATAACTGATACCTTAATTACAGATATCTTTGGGATAGAAAGGTGTCTTCATATTCGGTTTTCTGATCTTGACTGATTGTATTTACCGTGATAATATCACATGTGAGTGCAGTTATGGCATTCCAGCTTCATTCCACAGCATGCTATATCCATTTTCGTATTGTTTTGCAAGTCACAGATTAGGCTAGTCAAGGATTCAGTGTACTGAATTCCATGTTATGTCCTGTATAACAGGATGTCACAACATGCTGAAGCAGGGAGTGACTGAAACTGGGGAACGGGATGTCACAGAACAGCCTTTACCCAGCAGCAGTTTCATTCTACTGTGATCATCCGTCTTAATAAAACATGAATCCAGTTAATAAAGTGTACCACATCATCACATCTCTTGTCCACCAGCTATGCTCTGTGGTGACTGTGCTCCTTACTGCTGGAGAAGCCCAGCTGAAAGGAGAGTAAAGAAAGCCACTGTTGGTAGATACTGGTGCTCTCCATTGCACAAAACTCCCTCTGAGCTACAGAAAATGCATATACAAGCTGCTTGTCTACATGGGCAGAAAAGAAAGCAGACATTCCAATCCACCATAGAACCGAGACAGAAACCACAGCTGTGTCCTGGGGTGCTAGAAAACCACAGAGAAAGTTAGTAGTCTCTAACTCTGCCGCCTGGGGAGGTAGGACAACTCCCCTATCACATCACTGAGCTAGCAGCTTCTGTAGCATAGTCCAGAGGCTGAGAAAATCCTCTCTTGTACGTAAGAAGTGTAGGCCCTCTTGGAGCTGTATGAATCACTGACATTTTCTGTTGGGAGAAGTGAAATTGAAGTAAAGAGGCTTTGTCTTAATGGCAGTCTGTTTTTCTCTAAGGTTTTTGGTTAACTAGAATAATCTTTAATTACCGGAACATTTCCAATGAAATGCTGAAGAGCTTGAAACACCAGAAGACAAGGAGAAGGTGGCGAGAGGAAAAGGACAGCCTGGTGGCAGACAGTGACCAGAGAGGGGGATCACCATACTCTAGTCTTTTGTCCAGTGAATGAAAACGACAATAGATAAAAATAGTAGCTTCAGTGAAAAGCAAGACGAGCTCACAGCAGTGCTCCAGTGCCCAGAGCCTGGTCTGTGCTGGGCAGCATAAGCCAAAGAGGAGCTTTGACACTGGGGCTGTGCTGCTGTTACCACTGAGCTCTAGCCTGTGAGCAGGAATGAGTCTGAGGAAAGGGAACCGCCCATGTTTGGCACTGTTACTAATATCAGGACTGTAAAATATTTTCAGCACCAAAAAGAAAACTGAAAATTACTCAGAGGCACAGAAAGCTTCAAGCTGACTGGAANGTCTCATGGCCAGATCACAAAACTTTCTATATCAGTCTTGGAAGAAAAAGCCCTTCCTCTCATTATGTTGAAGAACCTTAAGTCCCAGAAGCTGGGTAAATAAAATTAGTTACCAGGCAATACTTATCCTGCCAAACCTGTTCTGCTCTGGCATACCTACAGCATGACCTCACAGTACAGGGAACAGAGGAGGTGGTGGTGAGGAACGGTGGGATGAACCAGGACAGTGTGGGAGGCACCAAACACTTACGTGGGGAGAACATGAGGCAGTATCAAAGCTGTGTCACCCTGACAGCTGAGTATTGGATGGCAACAGGGAACTGATTTGTTCTTCAGGACTATTCTTCAGATTTGGCATGGGTATAAATTCAGTGGTTATAGCAAGTCTAAAGTCTAAATGATCAGTCCTAAATTATGTGTACATGAAGAAAGATTGCCATAAATGTAAGATTCTCTGAATTCACTTCTATTAGCAATTCTGCTCCTAGAATATTTCTTAAATGAAACTGAGAAGTAGAATCCTTCACGATTTGAATCTATCTGTTAAGTGAAGGCTGGAACATAATACATTTCCTTTTATAGAAGAAAATATTTCTGAGCAATTGTTTCTAAATACTCAATCTGCGAGCTTTTGCAGAAGTTAATGCAAGGTTGGCTAGCGGCTCTGATTGAATGTCATGGCCCTGTGGGCAGGCAGGATGTGAATATATAAGAATCACATCCTCACAGGCACTGACACAAATGTAGTTAAGTTGAGAAGCAGTCAGATGGGTTGCCATGTGTTCTGTTTCAAATGGGTAAGGTGTTCTATTTTGGCTAAACAGAATCATCTAGATTTGGGTCAAATAAAGTAAAACTTTTATAAGTTGAAACAACAGAGCCTGCCTTTTTAGGAGAAAAAGTAATCTGTGAAGAGGGGATGCATTCCTGTCTTAATTTGGCAGGAGGATGGAGATGGAATAAGAGAGTACAGATGTATTTAGGTCTTTAAAATTTATCAGCAGCCATACTGGTGACAGTAGAAATACTGCCATGGAAGAAAAAGAGTCAGCAAAATCTCTGACTGTGTTCGTGCCATTTCCAACAAAACCTACCTAGCTAAATTCTACTTGAGAGGGAGGGGAGAAGGCTTGAGATTTAGTGGTTTCTTCAAAAAAAAAAATCATTTTATGCCGTTTACTTAATGGTGCAACACTGTCCACAAAGGTTAAGACCACTGATGTGTGATAGCAAAGGAATGAATGTGCCTAGTTTGGGGCTGTATTTAGGGGAAGGTTTACATCATGAAGTAGTAATGTTTAGAATCAAGGAAGTTTATATGCATGGTCAGGCACAATTTCTTTCTTGAGTGAGTCATCCTTGTTCAGCGTAAATGTAATTTTCCTTAGAGTTGCAGTAAGTATTCATATTTAACCAATGATCTTGGTGTCCAGGTAGAATAACTGAGAGACAGCAGTTTTATTAAGATAAGCATTTTATGTCATGGAAAAAGTAATGTCATGTATATTTGCCATCAGGTTTACCCAGCGTCGTTATCCAGAAGGCAGCTTGGTTGCTCTAAGAGGTTTAGGTCCAATGGGGATGAGAGCTGCATATATGTACATAAATACACACATCCATGTATATATATGGTTTTATAAATTGCATCTATAGCATACTTCCTCAAACTCCTCATTATTATATTCTAAGTTGTGCCATATCTTTGTAGAAAGGTAATTACCTGCTATTTGTATGATTGTGTTAACACTGAAGAAATGTACTGGCTCAGAGAATTTGGGATGTCAACATGACCTTATTAGAGAATTACATTAAATAAAATTCAATGTTTTCAGTGAAGAGACCTTGCCCTCCTAAGTTCTGTGACAGTCACCCAGCAGAATGGGTCTTTGTAATCTCTTGTTCAAGATGTTGAAAAGAAGAAAAATGGTTAATATACTTAATACTTTCCACTGAAAAATAAGGTTTCAAGTCACAAAATACTTTATATCTCTTCCATTTACTTTGTAGAATTTTTTGTCCTTCTTCCCCCAGCTTGGCAGTCTGCTCTTGGAGGTGGTTACGGTGGGAAATAAAAGAATGCAGTAGCTGAAGTGGGCTCACACAGCTGTGGGTGTCCAAGCCTCCATCCTGATCTTACCAGTTCTGGGACCGGATTTTAGTTTTGTCTTGAAGATGTTGTGCCAGTTCTTGGGCACCTAGGAAATGATGGTGTCAGCAAAGCCCATCAGCTTTCTCTGGATCAATTTCAAAACATACAGACCCAGAAAGGATTACACACTAAATGGTCTGTCTATAATTACTTTTCACAGTAGTTGGGCTATATTTCCATGGTTTCTGACTTTGGTTAACTGAGGCCTGATTCCAGTCTTAGTTTAGTGGTGCTGTTGGGCAATAGTGGTACATCCTTTTGCCTGTTTTAATTCAGTTTGCATTGCTGTAGAATTGTGTACTTGTATAATCAATTTTATGCAACAGGCTGAGTTGAACCTGTGTTACAGTGGCAGACAAAAACTTGGACCCAGCAGTGGTGACGTTCTCTCTGACAGCTCACGCACCCTCTTATCCATTGATGGCAAGGTCATGTTAACTTGTCAAAACAGCTTTCAGCTTCAGCTCCATTTGACTCTGTGTTCCCGGGCCCCAGCATGTGTACACAGCCCAGCACTGCTGTCCGAGGCCTCCCTGCCCTGGGCTGTGAGTTTGGACAGAACGGTGTGTGCACGCTTGGACTGCATGTACTGGGGCCAGTGTGCTGGAGCCTGGTCTGGACACTGATACTCTTTGACTCTGCCTTAGGCAGCTGGGCTCCAGGGACTGGAGATGTTTCTGAAGGCATTATCATTTGTGGCAGTGAATGTCTGGATGCCTGCAACACAACTGTTCTGGCCCATAGGAGACCTAATGGATAGTGCACATTACCTCCAGGCCAAGATACTTTGCCAAAGTAGGGAAGTCTGGTGCCAGATGTGGCTGCCTGCATGTGGATCATACAGGACAGGCTCTTAGGATGTTTCAGATGCTGTCTAGATGCTGCCCAGGAAGTAATCAACCGTGAAAGAAGTAAGGTTGCAGATCTGGGAAAGGATCTCTCTTTCCTCCTACATCCATAGCTGATAGCTAAGATGTACTGCAGCTTGGCCTTTCAGGGCTCTAGACTCCTAGAGAGCAATCCTAATGAGAGGCCCATCTTTGCAGCCTCTAATATGTAAAATACACTCTAACCCAGATACTCATACCCAGGCATACTTGAAAACAACACTCGAGACTGACCTTGGGTATTTCCTGTGCTGTTTGGATCCTACAGTTTGAAGGAGCTTAATGTTTAACTGTAGGGTGGCATGAGTTCCAATGCTTCCCTGAAAATGTCCTAGCAGGGTGGAGAACCCAGGCAACCTCTTCACTGGGCACAGGGTTTACAGCCAGCACCTGGCAAGGGTGAGCACTGAAACAGGCACCCTTCTCTCACCATTCCTGCAGGGCAAATCCGTGTGTTTCTGTGGTTGGTCCTAACAGCTCAGAGGCCTAATAGTTCTTCTCTGGGAGTGCAGCACAAACCAACACACTGTACCAGAAACCCTCAGCCATTCATTATTGTTATGGCATTTATTCCTTGTAGCTGAAGGCCCACATTACCACAATGAAGTCAGCAGGAATTACTACTCTCCAATGAGGAAACACAGGCAAAACCATCTAATATGTGATACTCCCACCTAGCCATGCTATTTGGACAGGTCTGTTTTCCAGGTAACCCTGCTGCCTCAGCAGCGTTAAATTTTAATAAGTACTGTTCATTGCCTCGCTGAACCAAGGTCTGGAACAGCCCATGGGTACTATTGCCACATGCACCTGCTATAATGAACACCAAAGCCTATTTCAGTGACCTGAATCTTTTGAAAATTTAGTCCTTTATTTTTATCTACTTAGAGCAAGCACAAGCTACAGTGTCCTACTTTTTCTCAACTGTGTCATCTGACGCATCAATCAAAATTGAGGCTGAATCTTATTATCACCCACCGACTTTCAATCAACCTAACAAACTGATCAGAAGTACAAAAGAAAGGTTTTGTCACTCAGCCCTATACCTTTACAAATCTTGAGTCGCGTGAGCTATTATAAAGTTTACAAAAAATACAATTTCAGCAAGGCCAAGTTCTGCGCTCTTCCTTGGAAAGGTACACTTAGATAGAAAGAACATCACAGGACAAAGCGAAAAACTTCTGTGAAGTAAGACAACTTTAATATGAGCTTTTATACTATTGGGTTGCTTAATTTTAAATATAATATAATAGTAGTATTGTTTTATTCACTTCTGTCAGAGTGCACTGTACACTCTTATAACATTTACCAGATATAGAAATATAAAAGATATTTGGCCTACAGGCTGTTAAAGAAATGGCTTAAAATGTAGGTCTATGCAGAAGAACCTCTGTTAAAAGTGTGACAGTTTTTTCCCCTGTACTTTCAAAAATCCATGAAGCAATTTAAAAACAGCACCTCACCACCACCCCTACCACCAAAATCTGTTTCTCTTGTTGTTACAGTAAAACAAGTATGAGCGACCTGATCCTATTCTGACTCATGAGACATATGAAACAATTACAACACAAGCTAGAAGATTGTTCCTTCCTCTCTCTTAAAATCTCTTTCCCAGAATCCAGCCTGCTATCTTTCAAAAAGTCTTCAGCCTGGCCAGGAATAAAGAATAAAAGACTGAAATATCCCAGTTTCCAGGGACAAAACTCCACATTTCTCACAGTGTCACCATTTGTCTTCTGATGTCTCACACCTGATTTTAAGACAGATCTACAAAAAAGTTGAGAAGATATTAGGTTGGGACCTAACATTCGCAGCCCTTTTGAACATTGCCAACTGTGGATTTTCTTTTTACGCTGCACTGTGATTGCCTCTACCTCCCCCACTTCTTTGTTTAAACTAGTCCTACCTGTGCCTCTTCTTGCTCCTAGTTAAAGTCGTTTTCTCCTACACATCCCATAAAGTGAATTTAGGACTATGTTTTCATAAACAGAAAAATGAAATTAAATTAGCACTATGTATATTTTTCAAACTATCCTTTCATGAATGAAACCCTAACCTAAGCATTACCTCAGTACAAACAACTAATGATCAAATCTTAAACCAGGCTGCAGAATTGACCATTGGCATAGGTTTTCCAGTGAAACTGAATTGGTGTTAAATTAATTTTGGGACAGTAGATATACAGCTTAGTGTTAGGAACAAACTTCCTAACAGGTTTTATGCTTTGGATGAACCTCTGTTTCCAAGTCAACAACATACACCTCATCAACATAAAACCAATCAAACCAAATAAAACCCATAAAACCAAAGTATTAATGATTAATATAAAGTTATAACTAATAGTAATCAGATGTATTGCTACAATGACAATTACTTTTATTTTGTGTTTATTAAGTAAAAGGAAGTATTTTCTAGGCAGTGCACAGAGAAGGAAGGACAAAAGAGAAACCCTAATATTATTGGATGTTAGAGTAACTTTTAATATCACTAGTCAAAGGGACAAATGAATAGTTTTCACATTGTACTGATGTTTTCTATTTCACTGCAGTTAAATTCTTACCATGTCGAGGTTGACTATAAAATACAAAGGCTTTCATATGCTGTGTGCCTACCACACCACATTAAATGTTTCTTTTTGAAAAAGCATTGTTAATCGAGTGCAATTTACCTGCAACAGTACAAAGCACTGTTGGTGAACAAAAATGAATCTGCTGATGAAATTCAGTACATCCAAAACCTATTACTGAATTCAAAAGGAAAGTATTGTTGATAGAGAAGTAACTTATGGGCTGTATACTCTTCTTTAGTTAATCAGAGCTTTGATTACAATAATGCAATATAAGGCATAGTACGTTCCAAGGAGCGAAACCAGAAGAATCAGATTGTAATAAAAGAACATTTCAGCAAGATTTTTGTGAGAATAGTGCATGGTGATACATATTTAACATTTAGCTTCACTGATATTAAGCATTTAGGTTAGTGCTGAATAGACCCCTTAGTCCTCAAAGGATTGTCAGTCCCGTTCCACAAGGGAAACAAGCATGAGAACTCAAGCAGAACATAGAGCAAGCGGCTAGAGGCTGAATGAGCTCCTGTCAGAATTTCAGCAAGGACAAGTCTCTGCTAGCCAAGAGCAGTGAAAGGATCTTGTGGAGTTGCATCAAACTGTTTAAGGCAACTAGAAGAGAAGTACTATTTGTCAGGTAATAATAGTTACAAGAATCACACAATGGGTGAGGTTGTACGGGATTATATTGATGAGGAAAAGGGTGATGGTTATTCCTACTATTCAAAACCATAACAATTTGGTCCAGGGTTGCAAAGAACCTCAATATGATTGAATATTTATATCTTCATGCTTTTATCAAATCTCTTCAGCCACGAAATTTATCTAATATATGATATTACTGTACCATAAGTAGTGAACAGCTTAATAATTTTGCATACTGAAAAGAGAGAAAGGTTCTGTGCTTTTAATCTCCTGACAGGCTTTGAGTGAGGAAATTCTGGTTTTCTCATTTTATATCTGAAAAACGGAGTCATAGAAACAGAAGATCACCTTCTGAAAGCCAGTCGCCATGAGATGGGGAGAGGCATTTAATAACATAGGAATGCCAGCAGATCCCTACTGACATAATTAGGAATTGACACGTACAGTTGATAGCAGTACTTTTTTTGCGGTCTCATGAAGGACTTGCTTGCCTCCTAAACCTCTAATCCCCAGTGAATGGAGTCACTGCACGGAGGAGAAAGCAATGATGGAATCAGTTGCTTGCTGCCAGGAAATAAGTCTGTGTGGAAAGCACAGGGAAAACATATTTTTCTACAGCATGTGGGAGGGATGTCTGATTTCCAAGCTGGCCTGTGCCAGAAAATTTTGTTCCGTGGCAGGGTCTTACCTTGCTGCTTCTCTGGGTCACGCTCTTTACCTGTGAGTAATTCCTGCAGGATTTTCTGGATATTTGTATACGTGCAGGCATGTCCAAAACTCATCCCTGTCCCAACTGCTCTGATGCCAGTCACCATCAGCCCTTTCTACTTGACACCCTTCCCTGTTAATGATAGAACAAACATTACCCCCACTAATTAAAAACAGTTGTTTCCAGTTTAAATGTCAATGGATAAGAATCCTACTGGTGTGCAGCCCTCACCTTCCAGCATAGCACCTCAGGCAGAGCTGGCCTGAGTGACTTCCCATGGTGTCCAGGCTGTGGTGGAAATGTGTGACCTCTGCCAGGGACACTGCAGCTGCTGGCTTGATGCCTTCTCCTTCATGTGGCATTATATGGCTCATTTGTGGTTTTCCACTGGCAAAGGGGACAACAGGCCTGAAGGGCCATTGCACAAAAGAACCTGTAACAGCTCAGGAAAGCCAAGAGTCTTGTGGTTAATTCCCTAAATGCCAATTCTGAAGCTTGAAGATAGACACTCCAAAATTTTTAGCCACAGGCTTCTTTCTGCTTAGACATTCCCATTCATATCCTGTGATAGATAGACATTATTTTGGGAGAACAAAATAGGCTATTACCACAGGATCATATAAATCCTCCCTGTCTTCTGGGAAGTTCAGACTGAAAGATAATCTGGGTGTAACTATCCTAAAACATTAAGCATTTATGAAAAATATATATCACAGCATTCTACATATAATTGTGCAATAAACTTTTGTGACTTTGCTCCCAAGGCACTTCTTTTATACATTAAATTGATGACAAATGGTGTGATGCTTTGCAGCAAGAAAAGGTCTCTCCTCCAGCCCCCCAAATGAAATTCCTAAGACATATTTCTTCTGCTTCATGTTAAAGCAGAAAACTGCATTTTCACCTCATCATTTTATATTTTAATGGTTCTGGTTATGAAAATAGAATAATCAAGAAAGCTATTTTTAAAATAGCTTCACTAAACTATAGAGGAAATTATATTGTCTGCTGAGTTAGAAAATCTGTCTATAATTAGATTTAAATGTCACTCCTTTCAGTGCATTAAAGAATTTCTGCAGACTGTAGTCCTTATGAAGTTTATAGTTCCAGAGTATAGCCTTCCTCTTTTGAAAATTATGCCCCTGCGGCATGCTTTTAGCAGAGTATGTCTTTATATCAGCTAGAAAAGATAGTCTAATAGTTGATGCGGTCTCATTCCTGTGGCATAATTTGTTTTCATTTGCTTTTCTCTATGTATTGTGTGTTGTAAGATTGTGAGGAAAATTATTCATCTGTAGCTAAAGATAGTACAGAATTTTACTATAAATGTCTCTATTTTGTATTTTACAAGTGATGCTTGTGTATGTGAAGTGCTATTTACATAAAGAGCAGTAGAATTTCAGCAATTGTAATATTTTTTCTCATTCTGCGATCTCACTATATAAATAAAGGAAAAAAGTTATTAGTATGAAAGATGTTTATACAGATGTCCTTTTGCAGAAAAGATGCCAACTGACCAGCTCTTGTTGGTTTTTTTTATTACCTACAATAATACCTTCACTTACAAGGTTAGGTTTTTTACTCGTCCACCCGTGTTTCCAAATTGAGACATATTTTCTGAAAAATACACTGAAGATAAAAGTGACTCCCGAAGAAAATGTTTATACCATATTACTGGTTCGTCTGGCTATCAAGACACTGCTTTAGTGTCTTCTGGGTACACCTACAGTACGTAGGATATGTAGAGGGTGGAGAGATGGAGAGAGGAGGATGACACACAAGCAACCTGGTGCACATCACCAGGACACGTGGCAGAGCTGCGAGGTGGCCAGGTCCCCCAGGGGGGGGGATGTGCACCCCTGTAGCAGCTGCTGCACTGCTGGCAAGCCTCCATGATCCTTTCCTCCTTGTCTTCCAGTCCACTGCTAACATTTGACCAGCTCAGATATGCCCCCCAAATCAGTCTTTGAGCAGTAACAGGGAGGGGAGGGAATGGGAAATAAAGGTGCACAAGGCCAGATCATCAGCCAGCACTGAGCAGAGTGAACAAGACCAATGTAGATGGTTTGTTCCATCTGCAATTCTGATGTGGATGCCTCCATCCCTGAAAATAGCAGAGTTGACCCTCTCCTCTACCACGTACACCTTGTTCTCAGGTGTTCAGCCGCTGCTGGATTTGTGGTTAAATCAATTGAAGTATAATGCAGTGGAAATAGTTGTCCTTCAGGACCTCTGATTTTCAGAAGAAATAGTTCCCCTTGTTAGCCAGAAATGAACTGTAAAAATCACACTTCAGCCCATATGAATTCTGACTGTACTTGAAACTTTAACCTAATTAAACTGTTAACTTTCAACTCTGGCATAAAAAGAAAGAAGGAACAATTTTTACATTATGTAGGTAAGGTAGTATCTCCCATTTTGGCACCTTTTGTACCACACAACGTTGAGTTCAGATATTTCAAATCTAATTAGGACATATACGTGGACTTTCACTAACTTGTCATGTAAGTAGGGCCATGATTTCCAGTGTGAGCAACTCAGGTGACCCAGCCTGCCTGGCTCTCCTTGCTTACAGACCATGTGGCTGGTGAAACAATGCAATTTCTTTTATCAAAAACTCCTGACTCCAAAGATCTATCACTGCAAACAGTCATGGGAGCAAATCATATGCCAGCCTAAAAAATCAATATTGAAGAATAAATCGAACTATAATAGTGTGTCTGTCTGGCTATTTAAAAATAGATGAACAAAGAAAATGCAAAGCACGTGAAGCAACCAAGAGAGGTTTACAGAGGTTACTCAAAGGCTGAAAAATTGCAAGGAAACTCCCCTTCTGGAAACAGCCTGGCTCAACACCCACTGAAATCAGAGAAGTGGTTCCTTCCCATGACTTTGAAAGTCTTCTCAGACACATCACTTGTGTCTTCCCAAACACAAAGAGATAGTACCTAATTCTCTTTCTTGCTTATATGCTCCTACTAAGGCCCGTTAATAGTGCCCAAATAAGGCAAAGGGTCTTGGACATGTAACAATTTAGCCTTCAGGCCATGAACTTTCAAGGAAATGGCATACAGCAAATCCATCAACAAATAGTGAGCTGAGATTGTCCCAAGAGGCCTTATTAAAGTTGCAGGAGAATTATGGACACATTCAAAAGGTTCTACTGAAAATTGCTATCAAAACCTCTGAACTGTTATAAGCATCTTTTGGTGATACTCTGGAGGCTTCTTCTAACATTATACAGAAGATGCAATTTTCTTTTAAACTCCACAGGGTGCTTCAAAAGCCTGCAAGGGTTGTAATTTTTTAATAAATAGCATTGTATCAAACATTTCTTTTGAAACTCTCTTTCAAAACAGAAAGTAATGAAAAGCTAAAAAAGCAAAAGCACTTGGAAAACAAGGATTTGACTATCAAGAAAAAGTAGAAAGGAGACAGCTGAAACAATTTAGAATATGTGAATATAGTGAAACTCAAGGATTCGTAAAGAAATTAATGACATTAATGAATCACTAGCAGGGATCTACAAATAATTGCACACTAAAAGCTTCTAAAAGTGACTTGGTGGAACTCTAAGAAATATCCCTAAGCCTAACTGTTTCAATTACCTCCCAAATTTTACTTACAAATACCACTGTCATCTACCTGCCCCCGCAGCTCAGAAGTTAGGAATATCCTTTACATCCAGAACTGCACCTGTTTATTTGCTTCTCATCTGGATTTGCCATCTGGAAGAGCATCGTAAGGGTTGATTTGTGATTCTTGGTGATTTGTGATTCCCACTGAGCAGAATGTAGGTAATTGTTAAGCTTGGGTGTGGAATCGGTGTAGTGATTTTTAGAGGATTTTTGTATCTGATCTGGAAAGACCTTCAAATGAACTGTCAGCTAAGTCTCCCTGTGACCAGCTCAACCCATGGGCTTCTGTTCTGCAGCATCAAGTCTGAACAGCCAAAACACGGTGAGCATCTGTCCCTTTGTAGTCACTGAGCCTGATTCATGGTTCAGCATAGAGCTACGCTTCCTTTCCAGTGAGAGTGCACCTCACTGTGTACACAGTCTGAGGAGAAGTAGCTATGATGAATATATAAGCCTCACTTACGTTTTGTATCCTGATATTCTGCTGCCTGGAAGAAATTCTTCGTTTGGAGCAAGTTTGGGCTTTGAAACTCTTTCTATCTCAGAAAAATGTACTTTGTTCATGGGAATGCTGGTAAGTATGAATGGCTCCAAGGAATAACAACAGTCCCTGAAAAATTGGTATTTGGGACTTGTCTAATAGCTGACACTTTAGTTGGACAAACATCTTCTGACAGCTGGATCCATAGGAGTAAACCTTTCTGGGTGCCATATCAGAGTCAGTAGGTTTTCTCTGCAAAATGCTAATAGTTTTTTGAAAGTTACTGATGAATTATTCATAGAATTATACTGTGCAGCTGCTCCATTTCTCATTGCTGCGATTGTCCCTACTGGGCAAGGGGAAGCTGTGAGCTCCAACCTGATCAGCTGTTCCTCAGAACCTGGCTGGGGGATTCATCATGAAAAGGGCTGATCTGATGCCTGTTCCCTAAATGTTGTGCTTGAGTCAGCTCCTGGCTCAGTGGTTATCAGAAGCCTGAAGAGATTTTCCTGAAGAAGCTGAAATAAAAGAGGTATGTTAGCTTGTTTTACAAGAAGTCCACCCTGCTTTTACTGTACTAATTACCCTGCAGTCTTATTGCTGGCTATGCTTTTCTAATGCATTGTGAAATCTGCTGAATCTGGAGGCAGAGCAATTATGACACCTCAGGCTCATTTGTGATTACACAGTTTGTGCAAGCAGTGACTGTTCTCACAGCTCACATTGCGTCAGAGAAACTCAGAGCATTTTAGGAACTCTCAGAACAGCTGGAAGAATATATCAATTACTAATAAGATACATTCTTATGTTTGAACATTATATGCTATCTTTTCTTCTCAGAATGTTTTCAATATACAAATACTCTAACAGCTTCATTCTGTGTGGCACTCTATACAGCGTATGACCTATCTAATAGTGTTTAGGGTAGGAAGCAAAACTGTGGTTGCTAGAAAAAATGACAGAAACCACTCTGAGATTCAAAAAATAAATACTCAGTTAGAATTTGGCTAGGATATGGAAGCTAAAATCCGCGCACTCTTGGAAATGAAATAATGCCATTTTTAATGACTACAGTGTCAAGGGTGTTCCCTTACAACGGTTTAAACACAACTCCCATTAGCACCAGTCTGGATTTTATGTTAACACAAGGTCAGAGAGATGAGTCATACACAGTGCAGTAATAGCAGATCACTGAACCCACACCTGGGTGAGCGTCCTCTACACTAGCTGGGCATTAATGGTGTGTGACCGCTCTGCTTCAGCTTGCACAACTGCAGCACTCAGCAGGGACACGATGGATTTTCTCTCTGTCCACAGCAGAGAGCATGCACTCCCATCCTGGGTCACACAAAGGATGTGCAAACGGGCAGAGGAAGGGCAAGGTTTAGGTAGGGACAGGCAGCCACATCACTTTGTTCATTCTTGGGCTCTGTGCAGTAGGTAAGGATTTCAGATATGGGAAAACAGCTGATGCAGGGATTTGGCACACATGTGAGGGAAGGCAGCCATCCTGGCACCCTGTAAATGCCAGGAATGTTGGTGCTGAGGCAGGGGCTATTTGGTACCTGTGTGAGGGCATGTGCCACAGGACCTGCTGGTTGATAGTAGGATGATTGAGGCAGAAGGAGGCTGAGTATTTTTGGGTAGGTGTGCCACTAGCTGGTAAGAGAGAGGATATTTTCCCAGCAGAGAACTGAGACAGTGATGAGGTGACTAAATTAAACCCAAACATGTGAGACAGCTAAGAAATTAACTAACATCTCCATATTCCCTGCCCAGGTTCTTAAAGCAGACAACGTTACGTGCTCCACTTTGTATCTCTGCCTCTGTCAGAGGCTGTCCCTGTCAAACAGCGTGCACGGCTTTGCATGCTAAAAAAATACCGTGCATGATGAAAGGCTCAAAGCCAATAGCTGTAGCAGCCTTAATTAAAAATGCAATTAAAACCCTAGAATGAGTTACTGTTAGGCAAAGGGGCTGGGAGAAACCAGAAGGTTGGTCTGGATGGGTTTTTCCCTCCTAACAAATTGGAGTGGGAATGGAGCTAGAGAGATAACATGGCAATTAAAAATGAGAAATGGATGAAATTAATGATGAAAATGGCTGGGAGAGGCTGAACTTTTTAACTTTTTTTTTTTTAATCTGTCTATAGTATATTAAATAAAGAAAAGATGTTTGAATAATCAAGAAGTCAGAATGATGCTGTGAAGGTAATTGCTAGTTAAGAACATAGAAAAAGTAAATGGAAAATGTAAAATATATGATGAAATGGATCCAGTACCACATATCTCTAAGGAGCTAGAGGAATTGTGGTGTGTGAATGGATTTGATGGGGTGCTGTAGGGTGTTTGATTCATCTGGGTTTATGTACCTAATGGCAGTGCCAAGTTACAAGACTCATTGCTCTGTAGTCATGGTGAGGGAGCCGCTTCCAACACCACAACACTCCATGGAGAGACCAGCACAAATAAAGAGTTTTCTGTCAGGGATAGATGTAATGAAACCTGATGATGATAATGCTACTGCTTCACTCGACTTATTACAGTGTTCTTATTACCAGTACTTTAGAGCCTTACTGATACTGAGTTCACACTCTGTATTCCCTTAACTCCATCAGCTTCCACAGGAAAAAATGAAGGAAACTCTGAGACAGAAATGAGGCATCTTCAAAGGGCAAAGCTACCACTTCAGTTACTTGTACCAGCACTAAGCTCAGAAGGGTAAACTTCAAAGGGAGTGAAGCCTCTTTTCTTCAGCAGCTGGATGAAGCAAACGTAACACATATCAGCACAGATACAGTTTTTCTGATTCCAGAGCTAAGAAAACATCTTTCATGCATCTGAAGACTTGGAAATCAAAATTGATTCTTTCTCAATTTCATCCTTGTGCTTTAATCCTTTAATCAGAAATGATCCCTGGCAAGAATCTTTGTTAACAAGAACCAGCAGCGAACTGTAGAGTTGGTATACCTCGGAAAGCTGCTGAAATTGCTAAAATAGCCAGCAGCAGGACAAGAGAGGAAGATATCCAGAGATCAGTGGTTCATCTTTCCACTGCATACCAGCCTTGCCTTCTGCTGAAGATTTATGCATCCTTCATCATTTGCATCTGCTGCCTGGGCTCTGAAAGCAGTGTGGAGTGACTGTGCACAGGGTAGTCTGGAGGGAACATTCCAGTTGTCACGTAAGGAAAGCGCTGGTGTGCTGGTGTGAAAAGAGAGAAAAACAGCTCTGACAAGCAGACCATGTATGAATTATTAAAATGTTACCTACCCCGGCTGCTGGAGTCTTGTATCCAGCGTTAGTACACCGTGCACTACAAACAGGTGGCACCAGGGAGTTTGGGAAACCAAGGGAAAAACTATTTTGCATATAGTGATTCTTTTCCTATAGGCTGCTAATTAAAAACAAACATATAAAAAAACCCCCCAAACCCCACAAAACAAAGTATTTTCTTTGCTGCCCTGCCCCTCCTGAGCAGTCTGACTGGGACAGAGCTGTCTGCATGCTGCCATTTGCAGTAGTACACTGTGTCCACTTTTCCAGCTCTGCATAAACATCCTAGAGAGGACAGAGGGATGGCAGCACACTGGCAGCATGTTTCACTCATGATTTTGAGCTGGAATAAGGGTAGAGGTCTCAAACTCTCAGTTCAGTCTGGAAACAGGCATAGACCCTCATCACGCTCCATCTCGGAGACCAGCAAAAGCCAGCAGTGGGTAAGACTTGACAGCAGAAGACCCCAAGACACTGAATGGACAAATAATCTATTTTAACTTGTGTCTCTAGGGCTTGCTCCCACTGGTGTCTAACCTGCCCATCAAATCAGCTGGAATAAGGCTAGATTCATCAAATTCCAGTGGCTTCCCCTGGATGATTCCTCTTAATGCATGTGTGCAGAGGAAGGCAGGAGAAGCTTGAGTGGCATTTTTAACAGCTTTAGCCTGCAGCAGCCATCAATGGCACATTTTTTTCTTAGCCTATTTGCAGTCTTGAACTCCAGTGCATCCCATTTGTTATTTTAAAGGCAGCATTTTGGTATTTAGTCAGAAGGGAAGAGCTAATGCAGGCAAATGAAAGATGTGCAAAATATTTCCATCCAATTCTGCCATTTCTTGTTCGGAAACCCTGGTGATAAATTTGCATGAAACTCTAAAAATGCACACTGAGAAGGCAAGCAGTGCACAAATTGGGAAAAGTAAGGACCACAGCAGAAAGATAAACTTGAATCTCTTGGTCAATTTTGTTTTAATATCTTGTACTCCTTTAGATACAGAAGGTAATGAAGCACACAGTGCTTCATTAGCTCCTCTGACCTGGTCTCAGTGTGATTCCTTTGATTTTACTTATCCCCTCTTGTATCAGCAGAAGATACGGAAAAAAGGCATCGTTTCTACCTCCAGTGGGTGTGGAATGCATCACTCTCTGCCCTAAGGAGGATGCTGTTCCTTGATGTGCTCCCTCTTCCATGTCCTCAGTGTTCAAACCCACACTTCTAATGATCATCTGCAACAACCTCTGAGATTCAAAGGAATTCCCCACTCAACTTCCCCCATTTGTGTGTCACTATCGAGAGAGAGAGAGTTTTATGAAAAAACACAACTAACTAACGTTCCTTGGTATGTTCTCCTGTGGTTTCCTGAGAGATGTTAGGGTGGATATACTCCTGCAATGTTGCACAGGAAGTCAATTACAACCCCAAGGCTGTACCTTCTGTAAGTAAAAATCATCAGGACTAAACTCATGCATGAGTTCATCACCTGCAGCTCTCATTCTGCCTTCAGGAGTAGGTGGCATTGAAGCATACAAAAATAAAATTCCGCATAAAATCCATGCTATTAATCTGTGCTTTGTTTTAATCCCATTTAATAAGCCCTTAATGCATATATACAGTCCTTAGTGTTTTACCAGTGATGACTACTATAAAGGAATCAGATGCACTGGTACACTCAGGTTCCTTCACCATTGACACAAAATAAATGAGAAAATTTTGAAAAGAGCTTCTGATGGCTTTGAATTGCCTGATTATCACAAAATTATGGCTGCAATGCACTAAAAATCCACTCCATAATCAGTGTAATTAAAACCTTATGTACCTCCTCCTGTTTCCCCCGCAGAGTGGTCATTTGTTAAATTGCCTCATAAGGCTCCTGCATCAGCTTCACATTTCAACCTGATTTCATGGTGTAATAGGGCTCTCACAATCACTCTTTGTGCTTGCTTGCATCTAGGTGTGTCAGCACTTGTCTAATGGCTCCTGTACTAACCAGCCAATTTCAATCAAAGCCTTGGAGGTCTCAGAGGCATTCTGGTCCTGTAAGATTTACAACAGAAAACTCTGTGGAGGGAAAATTTTCTGTACGTGCTTTTCCTGAAACAAATGTAAACACCATCTACGTTGTTAGATGTAAGGGAATCCACACAGGAGCCTAATTAAACTTTATTGGTCCTCCGGTTTGCCAAACAATTTGTAAGTAACCCAATCATCCCACGTGTACAGAATCATTGCAAAATAAGGAAAACAGGGACCTCTGGGGGGCTTCTAAACCAACCAACTGGATAAATGATACTGTGTCATACCTGATAAACATCTGTCCAACCTGTTAAAGATTCCCAGCCCTGAGGTCCCCCCAGGCAATTATATGAGCAAAAGCTTTATTCTGCACCGCCTTATACTACGTCTGGAACATTGCAATAAATTAGTGAAGCTCTTTAAAATATGGTTCCAAGCCTGCAGTTCGTGGCTGCGTTTGCATTTCGATTTAGAGCGGTCTAGGTAAGGCGAGGAAGGTAAAACAGTGCTGCAGCATCGATTTCTCTCAGGGACATGACAGTTGCATAAAGGGCTCTGCTAATTATAGCCACCAGCTATCAACAGACTCCACAAAAGCCACAGCAGCACTGCAGCTATTTGGTGCCTGCCACAGTGCATAGCTCTGCAAGCTGAAAGCATCTGTCACACTTTAGAATTGATTTCCAAAGGTAATGACCCAGCAGGCCCCTGCAATGAAACAAGGGTGGACTTGACTCTGAAAGGTCCTTCTGAAGGAGATTTGCTGCCAGAGCACTTTCCTGCAGCACACCTGGTTTTTAACTGATGGGACTTCTCAGAGGTGGATCCATTATACATGACTCACTCAGCTCCAGGACTTTAATCCCAGGGAGGCTACCAGCAAAGCTCCCTTAAATTTATTTAAGGAAACAATATGGACCATCCTTGAAACAAGAAAGTGCAGTATTTAGGCAGAAATATGCAGTTCAAATTGATCCATTCATAAAAGACTCAAGTATGTCATTGCTTCTCAAAATGCCAGTAACTGTTTTCCCAGTTAAATGGAATGGACCAGGCTGGGTAAAAATTACTGTTTTCATGCAGATTTTTCACTGCCTAAACATAAGGCTACATTTGGAGGGATATGTGATAATTTTATACACAGTTAAAACCAATGCTTTGAGGAGAACTAGGAAATGCCATCGTGTCTGCTTTCTCTGGCTTGAGGGAGTCCTAACTGCTTGCTCTTTTGCTTCCTTCCCAGCTGACACCAAACTTCTGCTCACTGCCCATCTGGGTCCCTAGGCTCTGGCTATATACACCTTAAGGTTTGGGGGAAAAGGTAACTGAAGCAATATCCGTGATAAACAATCAAAACAACTTTCCTTGACCAGACCTTAGCTCTTTGCCTCTCCCAACCTTTCGCTAGGAGTAAAAAGTTTAGTGTGAAATATTCTTTGGTGAAAATCCTTGATTCTGTTTCCAGCGTCTTAAAAATCTAAAAGCTGCTGCAGTTTGGCAGCAGCTGCCTCTACTCTCTCTGCTGCAGGGGGGGCGTGTTGGCTTCTATCAGGTTTGGCTGCCATTGGCTTATCAGTGCAAGAGGGTAATTCCTCAAAAGAGTGAGATAACTTCATAGAACATGGCAGCAATGCAATTCATACCCTCCTCTCCCTAAGCCTGCCTTCTTGCCAAGAAATGACAAAATATTTAACCATAACATAACTTTTTAATTGTTTGTGGCATTTGGAGTTGAAACTCTAAGCAATAATTATGCTAATGAGAGATAAAGTATGTTCTTGGCAGCTGAACACTTTTTTGTTGGCATTGTCATTGATTTGTTTATTTGTTGCTTTCTTTTCATCATTGCTGGCTATTTGTATGCAGTAAGTGCCATTTACAGCTGTCCTTGAGAAAACTGCTGCAGCTTCCAAAAACTGTGTTTCCATTTCTTTCTTTTTTTCTTTCTTGTTTCAAAAGTAACAGCCTTCTGACTTTTCAGGCCTTTGACAACTACATGCCATGGAGCTTTCCCCTGAAAAGGGTAATGACTTTTCTCACCAGAGCTGTACAGCAGAGCACCAGGGGAATAAATGTGGGGACTTGCCATTACGACAGATAGGAGAGAAATGAAGTGCCTGTCCACAGGGGCCTCAGTATTGGGTTGAACGATCACATTCCCATTTCAGTTCTTAATTGCACAATGAGAAGGATGGAATGGAGTAGATCCAGGGGGATCTACAATGGAAAAAAGCAAATACTCAGCCAGAGCTTGCTACGAAGAAGAGCTTGCTGCTCTTCAGCTTACACATTTTGAGCATAAGGAGCAGCTCTGTCTAAACAAAGCCATTTTCATAGGGAAATCCCTTGAAAAACTGGTGATTCAATTCTGTGAATTGCTGAGCTGGACACAGGGAGAGGTGAGCTGAGGTGGGAAGGGAGGGAAGGAGAGGCTGCTGGGCAGTTGCACAGTGCCCCTCTCAGTGTGGTGTGCAGTGGTCACTGCTGCAAACACTGGCAGCAGAAAGGCTGAAGTCCTCAGGGCTTCTGCCCTACTGGGTTTGGGGCTATGTGCAGAGGTGCTCTGCCTGCAGAGGAGTCCCACCTACACATGAAGGACCTTTAGGTTCCCAGTATACCATGAGGAATGGAAGCATCAGTTCAGCTGCAAAGGAAGGATGCCGCAGTTCACTTATGCACATTAATGTGATCTGCATGACCCAGAAAAGCCCTAGCTGTGAGAGCTGGGTCACAAGCTCCGTGTAGGAGCACCGCTGTGCAGTGTCTGTGACATGGATCAGGACTGGGAGTCTTTAAACAGAGCTCTTAAAATGGATATGAGGCTGATTTCCCAGTTTCCCCTGTCACACCTGTGGTGTGGCACACAGCAGGTTTTTGGCATTTCATAGTAAGATACATCTGATTCTGTCCAGTGAATGAGTTATCCTGTGACACTTGTTGGAAATAATGTACATAGAAAGTGAATTCTAGGCTTGAATTTAAAACTACTAATATGTGTGTAGCTCTTAGAAATAAGGAGCAGAGCACAGAATGTCTGCTGGATCTACTGTCTCTGCACTGTGTCTCTAGCATGCAATAACTGACATTCTTTTCTTCTTTTACTCTTTGGGGATATTGCTTGAAAAATCTACTTCTTACCAGATCAGTGAATCAGTAGATGCTCTGTTTCTCCTTGTACTAGATCTCCACTAAGCACAGCACGAAAAAACAGCCTCTCAGAGCATGGATGTTCATGATTCTTAGCACACAAAACATATATCAAAGCTGTATGTTCCAGCACTTTTTGTTCACCATTTCTCCACCTTTGTTTATACTTGGTGAACAGGTGAGTTTTTTGGTTTTTAATAAAAAGGAGAGATGATTTCCAAAATTACAGAATCATCTGTAATTAAAAAAGCCACAGACTGACCAAAATAAACCTTGTTGCTTGCTTGGGATTACATCAGAAGCATCTTTCTAGCACTCAGCAGGCATTCCTGAGAGCTGCCCTGCTGCACTGCGAGCAGCAGCTGATGCCAATCCCGCCACCCCAGCATGACTTCTGCTGCACTGACACAGCCCCACTGTCTCTAATTCTGCTCCTTGACAGAGGATCAGACCTACCCAGGGCACACTGCTGCAGGGAAAACAATGCAGTACAGACACAAAATAAAAACAACCAGGAATCACACGGGTACATACAAGAACATACACTTCATGCTGCCTGACGTCAATGCAAGCACAAGTCACTGGAGATTAAGGCTGTACTCCCTGACAGATGCTTTCCCTGCTTCTGTCTTGGCTCTGATTCTTTCCTTCCTTATTGCTTTACTCCGTAGTTAAAGCATGTACCACACCACGTAGTTATACTGTGCAACACACCTGTAACGCTCCAAACATGAAAACCGAGATAAAATAGAGATCAAGGGGGCACATCACCAGCTTCATAACACAGAGCATCACATGTACGAGAGAGGACATTTCCATAAAGCTTGGAGTGAGCCACTGATATATCCCAATTCACTCCTTGATACCCAGGTGAGCAGAAAGGAAAGAAGGAGTTAAGAACTTGCTGCCACGTCAATATGTGTTTGCTAGCACCCAGCCCAGGTAATCATTTACACCCATGTTCAGTGTTTGTAAAACTCTCCTCAATTTGCACTTCAAATTTCTTTTGTACTCATAAGGAGTGACCAGATGAAAGCTCAGGACCAATGCATTTCTACCTGCTTCCATGTATCATCCTTGAGCAGCCCCACACTTCAGAAAGCTCAGGATTTTTCCTTTCAGCTGCAAGATGCAGGTTTTATGTTCAGCTGTGGGTTACTCAAGCGATTAGCCTTATGGAGGACTGGTGCCCCTGTGCCCACCTTCTGAATCCTAGAGGAAACTGAAAGAACCCACCACCCATGAGATATCAGGATTTACATTTCCTTAAATGTGTGCCTTGAAATATTCCAGAATATTCCAATTCCAGAACAAGAAGGTAACTATAGTTCCTTGAACATAAATAAGGACATTACATCACTTTTAGAAAAGCTAAGAAAACAGTGATGTGGGACTCTGTCCCAAATTCTGAATTAATTTTTAGTTTATTGCTGGAAGAACATTTGGATGTTTGATTTTGCTGCACTAGGGAGTTTTCTTTCCATTTCAAGAGTCTGAAAATTGATTTTCCATAACCAGGTAGCATGATATCTCAAAGACCTAGGAAGTACTATACCAGGTTTCTTGTATTTATTAATAGCTATGTTTTTTATTAGCCTAGAAGAAGGATAAGAAGGAGGCAAGTGGCAGTCACTGCACAAATAATCTTCATAATGTGGAAAATACCAAGCAATTTAAAAGATGCTGGCCATAGCAAGATTTTTGCAAGTGCTGCTGACTACCAGAGAGATAATTCACACTCAGGTGGGTGAAGATGCACTTGATTTGTGATGAAGGGCAAATAAGGCAAGGCAGAATGACCTCAGAAGAGCCAAGTCCAGCAAGTGTTACCTTCAGTGTGGAGAAACTGCCTGAAAGATGCCTCCTGCTCCAGGTGGCCAGGATTGAGCACCTCTGGGAGCAAAGTCAGGGCACTCACTTTTGGGCCACTCAGCTCCTCCCTGCCTGATTTCTGCCTGTGCACGGCAGTCCCATAAGGCACAAGTACAAAGCCAGTAGAATGTCACTCCTCAGGTGTCTGTGTTTTCACATCCTATTTTTCCACACTTAAATCTGCAAGATCTGAATGTTCATTAGTTGACTGGGTTTTTAAGTGGTACTTCTTCAATTTTTGCTTATTTTGGCTATCTTTGACTGTTTTTCTTTACATATCTGGGTGTTCAGCTTGTATTTTCTTTATTTTTAGGATACCTCACGTCCATTCAGGAACTTCCCTCCATCTCCCTTTAAGCAGCCCAGACAATGCCCATATTCTAAGTCTAAATGTCATCTGAAAATTTGGGACTCATCACAGAACTTAAATCTCTGGTTTATAAAGGTTATTGAATTTCTGCACGTGATAAAATGCCTAGTTGAAATATGCCTCAGACTTAGAGCTGAGTGACAAAGAGATGGTCAGTTTTATCTCACAGAGGATTTAGATGTTTCAAAATCTGGTTTTCCTCCAGTTCCAGTATTTCTAGTATTATAGAAATTTTCAAATTTCTAGAATAGTATTCTAGATTTCTAAAGTTTTTATTTCTAAAGTTTGTATAAACTGTAGGGGAACAGTCTACCCTGAGGTGGACCAGGAACCCAGGAGGCCAAAATGTCACTGCCCTGCCAGTGCCTGGAGGAACCCATTTGTCTGGATCCCTGACAGCCACGTGGGAAGTGAAAATGAAATTTTTGTGTATGGCAGGTGAAAGAAAAATACTGTCAGAAGGAAAAGTGGCTTCTAAGCAGAAATTCAGACTCTTGTCAGGTTGTGCACAGAAATTTGTACCTGATACTGATCAAAGAGCTGCTGTGGCTGCTGAGATTATTTTGAATAGATAGTACATTGCAGTGCCATGTGTGAAATCTAAAAGAAATTCCCTTCACTTGAAATTCATACAGATTATTTCAGCAGATTTGGAGCTTCATGATTGCAGAGTCCTTTTATACTCAGTACAATCTCATTCTTAATTTGGTTTGTGAAATCAGAATGATTTTGAAGTGCATATAGATGAAGTTACGTTTGTCTCATTTTTACATACTGTAATGGATGTGAACATTAAAAAATTTAGTTTGCAAAGTGTAACATGGAGAAGAATATAATCAAAGGACAGAACCCCCTTCCTTGTGATTTGGCTAAAAACAAGTTGGATTCTGATATTCATCTAGTTCAAATGAAGCATACCTAAGGCATTCATTCTTGTACCTGTGATTCATTTGCTAATGTGATTTTATATAATCTTGACACCTTTAAATTATATTTATGGACTTTCAAAACATCTTAGCTCTTGGTGCATGATGACCCAATCCATTTCTTGGCAGCTGGATTTATCCATGTCAGAAAACAACAGGCCATTACAGAACTCCCACTGTTGAACTTTGCCAGTTAAAGATCTGTCCTAATTTTTCCCATTCTGCAGAAATCAGATTTGAAGCACAGTTTACTTGGCACCTTCTCAGGTGTTTCTGTGCCAGGTGCAAGTTTCCTGTATACATAAAGGCACATGGTCTTTACCAGTACATTCAGTTACACCTTATAGCTGATGAAAAGTGACACTATGTACAAAAATGTCACATGTTTACTGTATTATCCTTCTGCTCTGAGCACCCTGGGCATGCCCTTTGCATTCACAGCAGGCCTTGTAAAGATGTGCATTGGTTTTATAAGTAGCCCAATAACCTCCAGAGCAGTGTAGGTATGATTTGGACAGTGTGCTAGGATCGTGCTTGGAAATTATTTTGAGCTGGTTTCAGCCTTGCAGAAATGAGGACAGACTAATTAGACTTGGACTCTTCAGCTGAAAAGAAGAGACAGCTGAGAGAGGAGATAATAGAGGTTTATAATGATAACTGAAGTAAACAGGGAACAATTACTCAATCTTCCACCCACTATAAGAATTAGAAGGCACCCCGATTATCAGCAGCAGGATTAAAACAATGAGAAAGAAATGCCTTTTCCCCTAACATCTAATTAAACTGTGAAACTAACTGCTCATGGAGGTTGCAGAGGCTAAACTTATAAATGAATTAAAAACGGGATCAGACAAATTCATGTAAGCATGAACATCCACCAGTGGTGAGGGAATGTGACTGGCTGTGTGCAACCTTTGGCTCAGGAAGCCCCTTGAAAAAAAAAATTGTATCTGGGAAGGTGCCACTTTGCATTTGTCCTGCTCTCTCATTAGGACCTCTTTCTGGCCACAGCTGGAGGCTGGCTGGATCTTTTGACTCACACACTATAGATGTTTTATATTTCCATTACAGCCTTCACTAGGCTGCCATAGCATTATTTCAGGCATCCATATCATGAGAAAGACAGTAACAGAAGAGCTGTGAGAGATGCTGACCTCCATGGGATGATGAGGAGTAAGTGGGTGAGTGCATCATGCCTTCAGCAGTGCAACTACTCTGAGGTGGGTACCAGGGTGCCCAGTCTGTGGCCCTAGGACAGTACATCTGAGTCCTGGACTACTTCTGCACAGCACAGTTACTGCACTAGAGCATGCAATCAAGTGTCCATCACAATAGGACAGTCACCATGACAGGAGAGTCACCACAGCCTCCTGCAGGCCATGAGCAGGATGGGTTCTGTGGCCTCAGCCAGCACCATAACATGGAGAACTACATGCACATGTACCCTCTTCAGGACTTTTATTACAATAAAAGACCACGAAAGCAAGTTAGAGAATTGATCTCTTGGTAGAGAACAATATGACCTAGACATTGGGTGCACTGCAGTTACTGCCTCAGTTCTCACTTTTCAAACTCCTCTACAGTTTTCTGCTGCGCCAAGTTTTGGTATGTTACAAACTGGAAAAGGCACACATACACACACAAAGGCACAGCATTCAGCACGTGCAACACATCTGCTTTCTTCTCCAAGATCACCCGCTGGGAGGAAACAGGAACTCCTTATCCAGTGCTACTGCTTTGTACCTTTAGCTACTTGCGACCTTTTCCCCTTCTGAGAAGTGTAGGCACATGGCACAGTCCGCCATTCAGTAGAATTAAAGTTGTGAGAGAATCAAGATAATGATCTTTCATGTAAATAAAATTTATTTCATTAAAGGAATGAAAGAATCTCTCTAGATAAAACAAAAGCCTATTTCACGTATCATACAATAATGAAAAAAACCCCAGCTTCTAAGCCAATGAAATCACTGAGGAATCAAAATACACAAATTTCAAATATTGGACACATCACCTCTCCAAAGTGATGGAAAGTGTCCTTTTAGGAGCTCACAAATCAGAGAGAAGAATAATCTGAAAGACATGAAACTGAATCAATATACTTTTTGCTTTCCTCCTGAATAAAGATTGGTTTCACTCTAGTTTTCTCTTTTTAAAAAAAAATAAAAGGGGGGAAAATGACAAGACAAAAACTCAAAGAAGTAATATAGTTGCCTTTCATCACAGTTCTTTCAAAGCTGATTTCAGATTGTAATTTGCCTGGAATTGCTTCTTGAGCAGTCCCTTGGCTTCCTACCTCCTGGTCCAGGTTGAATGAAAGACAGTTGCTGCTGGTAAAATAAGTTTTGTCTTTTGAAAGTGTGCCAGCTTGTGCTCTCTGCCATCAGCAGATGAGCCAAATGGTTATTCTGAGGAAATATGAATTTCCAGACAACTCAGCTGTTTGAAGCCTCAGCATAATAATACCAAGACCAAAAAAAGAAGTGCAGAAGAGAAAAGAATCCCTTCTACAGCATCCATAAAGACAAAACAAAGAGATAACAATTATATCACCATCCACCTAAATTAAACTGATGTGAAGAAAGCATGCAAGGGGCTTTCAGGAAATTTCAGAATCACTAGAGCTACAGCTTAAACATACAGAAAAGGTTTACCTTTTGATCCAGTGTAATTCTATCAATATATAGGTTGCAGGTGTTACAACCTTCTCTGTGACAATCCAGACTTCCCATCAAAAAAAAACCAGTTTAGACAGCCAGACTGTGCTGTCTTCTGCCATTTGCTTCCCTGGAGAAACTCCAGCCCAGCTTGCTGCTTGTGGAAATGGCCCAGGCCAGATGGGAATGGGAGCATCTCCACAGGAGCAGGCATGGCAGGCAAGGCTGCAGGACCTCTCTCTGGAGCAGGCTGCAGAGGGCTTGGTGTGATTCTACCCTCAGCAGAGTGTTTGGCCTCTTTGCCAGTGTTGCCCGTGCAGTGGGGCTGGGAGAGCAAGGCATATCCCCAAACCTCCTAGATGTGCTAAACAAAGTTTCCTTTATTGTAATTTTTAGCTAAAGACCCAGATGTTTTTATGGAAGCAGCCAAGAGGCAAATGCCTTTAATTCCCCATTGCTATCCTGCAGTAGCAGGCAGTCCCCTCGGGGCTGGAGGGGCAGTCCCAGATTAAAAGCCTGGCAGACAGCTGCTGGGTGGCCTCATACCAGCGCCCAGAGGCTGCTGTCTGTGTCTGCACCTCAGCTGCTGTACTGGTGGCAGAGATTAATCATCAGGCTGGTTTTCTTCCGCTGGAAAAGGTGTCCTTTCCCTTTTGTTTTGTCTTGTTGAGGCACTGTTTCATTTCATCAAGGAACATGAAAAAACTGTCTTGGAGCCTGCAGCATCAAGTGAGGGAGGAAAACCACCCCTGGCCAAAAAGTCCTAATTAAATCTCTACACAGATATAGGAATAGAAAGATATGTTTTGATCTTAATAGTCGTATCTGGGAAAAGCTTTATCCTGGTGATCTTGGAAGCTTTCTGGTTGCCCCTTGCTGAGCAGAGCTGCAAAAAGCTCAGGACAGTATTGATCACACAGCAGTGCTCCTGTTCTCTGCCAGCCTGCCAGGCAGGAGTTGTTTTCCAGCCTGTACATTGTGTACAGTGTGCTCCTGTGTTTCCATGAAAGCTGGAGTGTTTTGTCAGTAAAGCCTTATTTCACGATAAAGTCAGCTATATGACAAGAAAGACAGGTCTTGGAGGGTGGCAGCCTGGGAGAGGCTGAGCCATATCCATGCATGGGGCTGATCCAGCAGCAAGGGCTGTGAAAAGACAGGAAACCTGTACCCCTGCAGTCCAGTGCAGTGTCACTGGGAAAACAGCAGGATAAGCGGAAGAATAGAGACAGGATCAGCAGTTAGCTTGGTCCAACTTTCTTGGCTCTGGCAAGCAGATCCTCGACCTGCATTCGGATTCTTGGCAAACCCATGGTTTGTGAGGATTTTCTACAAAAGTCCTTGCAAAAGCATGATGCTGTAATGTTTATGGATGGCTGCTTTTATAACGTAATACTGACGTACTTCCTTACAGAGAGAAAAATCACCATAAACGTGAGGAGTTACGTACTTGCCCAGGAAACTGTTCAGACAGGGGGAACTTTGTCAGACATTTCCCGTAGAAGCTGCCTGCAGAAAGCATGACAAAAAGGTAAAACCCATGTCATGCCTCACCTGGCAAATTCAGAAGCCGTCTGATCTAAATCTGAGGGTGACAACATAAACCAGTAGTTCCAGTTCACTGTGGTTTGCATGCTCCAGAGGCTTTTCTAATAGCAAAGCCTATTTGAACTTTACTTGGCCAGCAACACAAGATGAGAACTGGTTATATATTTCAGGCTGGAAACACATGCCCCGGTCTGTCAGCGTACCTGACCCACCTGAACGTGGGGTCATTAGTCCGGGAGAGATGTTGGGATGACACAGGTTCAGACTGCTGTGTATTTTTACAAATAATCAGTGGAAAGCAGAGATATAAAGCTTATTTTACAAGATAACAGCAGCTAAGGCTACAAAGGCAATGACATCCCCAGAAGTTATTGTTTCCTGTTGCTGCAGGTAATGTGCAGGATCTAGGGCTATTTGCACTGCAGATTTACAACCAGGACCTAAGGCTGTCATCTGCATTGAGAGGGGTTAGCTTGAATGGAATACAGAATAAATGAGCTAGTAGGAAAAAACAAAAAGGCATAAAAAATAGAGAGGGGAGAAATAAGTGAGTTGTTGAGCAAGGCTTATGGCACTTCAATGAGAATAATCCTTTCTCAGACCACAAAAACATTTAGAGAGGAAATGTTACAATAAACCTCAGAGAGGCAGTGATGAGAGACTGTAAAACTCAATTCCAAATGTTTGAGAGGTTGTTAAGTGGACCAATATTAAGTGGGATTGTAAGTGTAATGGCATGTAATACAGCTTTTAAGTAACTAGGGAAGCATTATTTGAACTGACAATGGTGATCTGTGGCTGTGGGACCTTAATAAATTTATGAGAGTTTATTACCAAATTTCATTTATTGCCACCATAGGGAATGCTCACGGCTGAGAACTTTACATGAATTGAGATAATTGATCATGCAGGGAGATGTCTACATGCATTTAAAGGAAACTTTCAAATACCAATTTCAAATTAACAAGAAAAAAAATATTATAGAATCTATTCAGGGAATATTGTTGTTAGCAGGACAACATCAAGAAAATTTCTTGCCCTTAGGCAAGAAATGTTCCCTGTTATGAGACATTTGATCTTGACTGCAAGAGAAGAAAAGTTTTAAATCAGCCCTCCCAGCACAGATCCTCTCCCCAAAGACTCGACAGCCCCCATGAACATCACTGAAGTCAATTCACTTGAGGTCTAAGTGCCAGCCTGGGCTCTGGTTCCTCATGTGCCCTTATTGCAGCCTAACATCCAGCAAGTTACTGCTGTGCTCTAAATCCACGGAAAAAGCCATGAGGATTTCTTCATCGTGAGTGTTGCTCAGGCTGGAAGGGGGCTCCAGGGCCGTCTAGTCCAGCATCTGCTCAGCTTTCCCCAAGGAGAAGTGATATGGAGAGATGGGAACATGAGTGTTTTGTGCCCTCGGGCTGAGCTGGGGGAGCACAGGGTCACATCCCCTCCCTGCACGGCTCTAAGCCTTTTGTGGATTGGGTGCAGAGTCACCAATGGCCACAGCTGAGCCCCAGGAGCGGGGAGGGGAGGAAGGAGGGAAAGAAGGAAATAAGAAGGTGTCAGAAAAATGAAAAAAGGTAGAGGAAGGGAAAGTATAAGGCCTAAGAGAAAGAGCAAAAAAAGAAGGGTTCTTACATATGGAATAGGGAGAAACAGAAATAAAGAAAGTAAGAAATCAAAGAGAAAATGCACTTGAGGAATGGACAAAGGACGGTAAAAATTAAGAAATAGAAAGAGGAAGTCAAGGTCAGAAATTTGGGCTGCAAATGCTACTACAGAAGTCCAGCGTCAGATCTCGCTGAGCCTAAATTGGGTCTTTTTATGTTTGAATAAGATTTTTTGATGGATTTTGTGGATTTCCCTAGTAGTCCAAAGAGCTCCTCCTTCAGTACAATTTCAATTGTACAAGAGTAGATGATGTCAAAACAGATCTGGAAAACTAAAGGAAAATAAGATTAAAAGACTGCAGGTTATACAGGGAGCACAATGAATTATATATTGGTGAAACCAGTCCTTGGCTAAGGCCCTGAGCAAGTGAAAAAGAAATCAAATCACGTAGTCTGGAGCCACATAAGTCAGCTGGGACCTAAATGGCACCAGTCCAGGATCCAGGGAGAGACAGTGACAGCTTCCCAGCTGAATCTCCATCTCTTTCTTTCTCTACTAACCTCACCCATCCTTACAACTTCCAAACCCTAAATATTGTCCCTTATTCACTCCTAGGTCTTAGTACATCAGTTTGCCTGGCCTTTTTTTCAGGCATTTTTATTTGAAAGCCTTAAAATATATGTATATTCCATGACCTTGAATGCTTGGTAAATGAATTTGTTAGAGGGCTTTCAGTAAATTAAACTGTTTAACAATGTGAGATAGTTTTCCACAGGAGAGTGCTGAAATAGGCAATCAGATCCAAGAAGCAGTGCTGATTTTTACTGCAGCAGAAGCACTGTCAAAACCCTGCAGAAAGCATCTGGCAAATTAACAGAATATTAAATACAAGCAAATAATATAGAGTCAAGTGACGTTGCCTGTGTAGCCTTGATGAGAGTTTACTAAATGTGTTCACTTTTTCAAGGCAGATGGTGACCTTTGGAGCCTCTCTGCAGTACAAGTCTGGGAATGAGCTGGGAGCTGAAATCAAGAGTTGTCATGAGAGGGCATCTGCAAAGAGCAAGGGGTGAGAGAGCAGAGCTGTTTACACCTCCAGTACTTCAGAAGCAGGCAGTAGGACACTGCCATTTTACGCTTACATTTGTGCTTGGCCAAGATGGGGTTTTTGCTGAGACATTTCCAGTCGAAGAAGTGTGTGTGTGCCATTGGTTCTGCATCATCAGGATGCAAACACAGGTCCATCTCCACTAAGCCACATGTGGAACACAGGCAGTGGGAAAGCAAATGGGGGGAAGGTGAAATGGGAGTCTGTTGTGATCGTTGGTCATGATGACTGTCCCTCTGTACACCTCGAGTACTGTGTCCCGTTGTGGGCCCCTCACTTCAAGAAAGACATTGAGGGAGAACAGAGCTAGCAAAGGTTCTAGAGAATAAGTCATGAGGAACAGCTGAGGGAACTGGGGTTGTTTAGCCTGGAGAAGGGGAGTCCTTATCACTCTCTACACCTGCCTGAGAGGAGAGTGTAGCCACGTGGGAGTTGGTCCCTTCTCCCAGGCAGCAAGTGACAGGACAAGAGGACATAATCTCAGCCTGTACCAGGGGAGGCTTAGGTTGGACATCAGAAAGGAATTTTTCCCTGAAAGTGTGGTCAGCCATTGGAATGGGTTACCCAGGGAAGCGGTGGACTCACCGTCCCTGGAGGAGTTCCAGAAATGGCTGGATGAGGCACTTAGCGTGATGGTTTATTTGACATGGTGGTGTTCTGTCAAAGGTTGGACTTGATGATCTTGGAGGTCTTTTAAAACCTTAACAATTCTATGATCTATCCTCTTTGTCTTTCCCTTTTCTTTTCATCTATGTCCCTTTCTAACCATTAGCCAATTAGAAGAAAAAAAAAAAATTGAGTTGTCTGTCATTTGCTCACTTGTGTATGTGAAGTGTGGCCAGACAGCAAAGTGATGTCCGAGCGCCACAGTGTGGGTTGACATCTGCTCTGTACACTGGATCTGCTTCTCTGACATCTCTTTGAAGTGCAGATGTAAACATCCTTGGTCATGAGTCATTAGGAGCCTGAGAGGTTTTGAACAAAGGCTGGGCAGCTCACTGAACCAATACGTTTTTAATGAAACTGTGATTTAATTGAAAAAATTCATTGGGCACATTGTTGGCATATTTTCTCTCTTGTTTCCATGTATCTGCTACAGAATGGAGATCCAGGGCATATAAGGACGGAAGAGTAAACTCTCACTGGAGAGTTACTAACTTCAGTTCTACTTTTGAAATTAATTTCTTGTCTTTCTTGCTCCAAAATGGGAGAGCAGGAACACTGTGTCTTACGTCCTATGCCTGGTGACAAGATTTATGAAGCCTTTGATCAGATTTCTCAGCACACAAAGCAGAGTCTGAGTCACTGAGGTGTTCCTGTGGCGGCACCCTGGGAAGCTCAAAGGAGTAACTTAGCAATAATACAATTCTTGTTACATATATGTCCCCCACCAAGCCCTAACCCACGGCAGCACCCCTTTCTACTCTCTCCTGTCTGGATGCAGGTGTGGACCAGGGACACAGTGCTAAGGCGAGCAGACTGGTTCCATCCCATTCCCCCTGGGGCTCCCAGCAGCACCTGGCACTACGTGTTCATCTCCCACTAGAAAATCAACATGAATTATTTACATTCACTTAAACTGAAAGCATCCCTATCCTTCTTTCCCCTTGCACCCTGTTTCTCATGTCTTGAAACTGTAATAATCCCTTCTTGTGCCTTTGTACCTGCCAGTCTGAAATCTTGTTTTCAGAATACACATACACACACTTGGGAGCTCGAGTCCTGTAGAAATAAGAAATCAGCTTTTATGAACTGCTGTGCTTGTGGGAACATATGGTGGTGACTTTGAATCTCAGTATCAAAGAAGAGTGCTCTCCCGAGACTTCATTTGGAGTTCTATAAATACTTTGTCTTTTCATTTTAAAAACCAAATTTTTGTGCATTTTCAAACTGAAATGAAACTTCTGGAGATCTCAAAAAGTCTCCATTCTGAGAGAGAATGGTGAATGGTACACAATATACAAAACTAGTCCCAAGAGATGATGCAGAGAATATGATAAGAAAAGAAGATCATTCCTCTAGTACAGATCAGATATCAAGGTCACAATCTACACATCTCTTCCCAGAAAAGATCTTGCAGAGACAAAGCATCAAAGAGAATCCCTGAACTGTAGTATGTGACTCTAGCTATCCACTCAGTTTTCATCTTTATTCCCATCTAAATAATTTTGAAGAGCAGAGATGAACAAAAAAAAATTAAACTCTAAGGAGCACAGGCAGCTCCAGGACTAAAAGATTGATGCACCTTGCACTGAAGACATTCAAGAGTGAAAACTGAATGAGCTCTGGATATATCTCTAAGTCCTGTAATGAGTCATCAAATATTAAATCTTTTTTGTTGTAGTTAAATAAATTGCCTAAGAATAAAAACACAAGTGAATGCTTTCAATAGACTGGATCTTGAAAAAAGAACAAAAAGGCTTTTTCTCATAAAAAGGCGTTTTCTTATACAACTCTCAGTATGATTTTGAATGCAGGAGGAGCAGCACTGAAGAGTCACTTGAACAGCAAGCTCAGCAGGAACTGGAGGCTTGGAGCTGCTGCCTCACCCAGGAAAAAGCCCTTTTTTGTTAGAGGTGAAGGGGCTCCTGCTGAGGCGAATGTGGCAGGAGTCATGAAACACAGAATGTTCCATCAAAGCTTTGCCTGTGATGAGGAGAAGCCCTGGCTCTTTGTTGGTGCTGACGTCGGGGGGGTGGGTGACCCCAGCACGTCCCAGCTCCTGTGGGCAGATACTGGAGGAGCTCAGAGTACTGAATGCATCCCTACCTCCTACTTAGGAGTGTGCCAGGGAGCAAACCCAGGACAAGGGTGCAGCAGCCATCATGAAATGGTCTCTCCCTCCACTCTCTCCCTCCAAAAAGACTGGTATCACCACTCGCTATGGTCCCTAGTGCTGACAGGGACATCTCAGCAGAAGTCTGCCTTGGCCCCTTCACTGACAATCAAGGGTCAAGTTTAGCGCCTGTGGAAGAAATGAGACTTGCCTGATGCTAAGGGAGGGTCTGAATCCCCTTTCTTTCCAAAAGCTTCAGGTATTGGAAGGATCAACTTGAAGAAGGCAAACTGGTGTTGCCTCACAGCAGGGTCACTCGGAGGCTGGTCCGTGCCTTCCTGCACCTACTGAGTTAGACAGTGAAGGAAATGGTGCCATCTGGTACCACATGGTGCAGTGCCTTTAAGATCAAATCTTTATGAGCCAGAAAACACCTAACTTGCTTTAATCAGCTCCTCACCTTTCAGTCAGAATGGTAGTTGTAATTGCATCAGCTGATGGAACAGTTATAAAGAGATGCACTGTAAGACAACTGTCTTGAACACCACCATCTTACTTAAAGGCACAAAATAGTGTTGTTGAATGCAGTAAGGATTTGATATTTGGGAGAATGCCTGTTCCTCTCATCCTTTATCTCAAATACTGAAAACTTGAACAGTGCCCTAATTCAGCCCTAGAAGTGTTGGTGCAACTCAAGAGACCAAATGGTCAGGAGCAGCACAATCCAGTGCTTTGTGGCCAAACACTCTGAAAGAATCACTTCGGCCAACACCAGTTTTTATTGCTAAAAATTAAGCATATCAAGACCTTGATAAACAAAGAGACATAAAAAGATAGGAAGGATCAAATGAAAAGAAGACTTTCCATAAGGAAAAAGATTTTACTGGGGCCATGAGGGCATTTTGTGTTTTAGCAGAGACTTTGTGTGAACACATGCTATTTCTCTAAAACTTTCTCTTTATAACCTTTGATAAACATATAGAAACTTCTGGCACTCATGGGCAAAGCATGAGGCCCAGTGATGCTTACTCAGTCTAAAATAATAATCTGTTTCCTGGCATAGCCACACCATGTTTACATTTATGAGGGTACCTTTACTGGCACCTGCCACACATGATTTAAAGTGCACTTGAGGAAGTCTCCTACTGTGATTTCTTCATTCTTTGAAACCTACTGCAGAAAGGCTGGTAGGGCTGAATGACTGAAATGATTTATAGTGCTTGTCTGTTGAGTCTGTTGGGTAAATGATTAAACAGCACAAGTCTGTTTCTTCTGGAGGAGGAAATAACACAAAAGGTTATTCACGTGCACTTGAGTTGGTAGAAATACCTCATAAAATAAACTGTACAGTTTGAGAAACAACATTTAATGATGGGTGATTACCAGTGATATTCAAAGACATCTCAATTGCTGTTACGTATTATAATTTAATTTCTTCTACCAGTTGTAGCCCTTTATATTTTCCACTCTTTTTTTCTTTGTAGATCTGACATGTTCTGTACAGCAGAGCCTACAGCACCTAAGACTTCAACAACAGCTTTTGCTTCTGATAAATTTAGAACAATTACCAGTCAATGTAAAATAACGTATAATTCCACACCTAGCTTTGTAATGAACTATAGATTGAAAGGCTCTGAAATTGCTGCCATTACCATCTCCTAAAAGGGAGTCATTAAAAAAAAATTACAGTAGATGATCTGAACAAAATGGAGAAAAAACCCACACTACACACCTGGTATGTTTGCAAGGCTGTAGTGTTACATCTAATACAACAGGTCGAAAAACATGCCATGCATATGATTTGTGGTATAGACACTGCCAGAGATACCACCCAAAGTAAAAATATGACTTATAAATGTTTCCCTTTCTTCATGAAGGAATTTTGTATGATCAATTGCTTAAACTTTGATCCACACTGTTGTCACTTCTGCTATTCGAGACTTAGGTAGGTTGCATTTTAAAAATTTCAAGGAACAGATCAGTGCAGAAAGGACTTCTCTTCCACTCATTCTCCCACCAGAAACTTGGCAGAGAATTAAACTAAAATTACCTCATTTGAAACAGTAATGAACAAGGAAAGGAGGAAAACATGGCTGTGCTACATTAAACCTCAGGCACTCCTGTGTGGTTCCTTTAACTTCAAAGAATGCATCCCTATGAAGGGAAAAGTCAGTTCAGACCCAGATTCGGATTTGCAAGGAGGCTTCCCATAGTATAAAAGAATCCTGTAAAAATGACAGATAAGACAGCAGCAGAAGTAAAATCTAAATGGTAAAAAAACCCGCTATGTAATTCTTAAATATAATCAGACAATTTAGGTCTCAATAGTAAAAATGAAGAGGCTGATCTGTGTTTTATAAAGGACAGCTAAAAATAGGACTAACTAAACTAAACTAAAAATTGAGCAGAGAATAAGAAAGGGTTTATTAAATAAAGAAGACAGTAACCAAGGAGATATCTAAATGAACAATAGCAGGAAAACATTTTAATTTCTTGGAGGTAGAAGAAAAGGTGCAAAAAAAGGTAAGGGGAACAACCTATCTGCAGTCTTCTTTGTAGAATGGTTGTAAAGATGACTGAAAACGTTTCCAAAAGCACAACTGTCACAACACATAGTGAAATACTTCTAAAGAGAAGATTTATGATGGCATGAGCAGAAGAGAAAAGGCTGTGGGAACAATCAAAATTCAATCCCTTCCACTTGCAAAGACAGGGAACATTGACTGTTTCTGTGATCTGAACTGCAGGGACTGGAGCTTAATGCTGACCAGGGAACTTTTCCACTGAGTTTATAATGAGATGAAACCATTGTTAAAAAAAAAANAAAAAAAAAAAAAAACGAAAAACAACAAAACGCTGAAGAAACATACCAGAATTAGTTACTGAATTTCAAATGCTGTTCGCCAGCAGTGAGAACCTTTCTTGAGAGAACATATGGTCCTCTCACTGGAATGAAAAATACTTTTGTTCAATAAAGTCCCTGCTTTGTACACAACTTAACCACGTCACAAGCAAGACTTAAAAGGCAAAATACAGTCATCTGTATCTGTGAGGATGGCTGAATGCAGAGCACAACTGCAAGACATGGTCTCTCACTGAGCTACCACAAACATTTTGGAGCCCCTTCTCTGCACTGAAAAAGTGATTCTAATGTTACCTCTCTATTTTATAACTATTAGAACTTTGCCATTTACACACACAAAGGGAAGTGATGCCATCAGGAACAATTGCTTGGTTCCTGGTAATGTCCTTCATGCCAAATATCTGGTTCAGCCTGAATTAGTTGTACATGGCATCTCTTAGTACTTTGTTAAACTGGGAATAGCTGTCCCATACTCTAAATAGTTTTTAGTTTAAGGGTGAAACCTCAAACTCTATATCTAAGGATGAAACTGTTATGGAGTTCAGTGTAGAAATTAACGAGATTTGGATCTGGAAGTGGATGCAATTTTAGCCACATGTCACTGGCAAAAGAGTGAAGGATGTTATGCAACCATAAGCTACATCAGCACAAAAGGTATTTTAGGACATAAAGATCCCTGAAAGCAATGAAACAATTTGAAATAGCTCTAGATCTAAGCAAGCTGGAAATCAGGCCCCTAAGACTGATCTTAATATCTCCAGTTAAGTCTGTTCTAGTCTTTTGTGGTGATGATGCAGTTTTCATTCCACAAGTGTGAAATCAGATCAGTAAAAAGAGAGATGTTTATAGATGAGTAATGAGTAAAACTAGAAATTACCCTCCACAGAAAGAAACAAAAGTAAATAAAGAGAAAATAAGAAAGGTGCTAGAAGTGCCTGCTAAAGACATTGATGTGATAACTTGATTGACCTGGGATGAAATCAGATGTGGTGTGAGGAGAGAAGGGCTGGCTGGAAAAACTCTCAAGTTTAATAATATTTGATGGCAACTTAGGGCAAGAATGTGTCATTCCTAAAGTTACTAACAGATTCCCAGTGGGCAATAGGCTTAGGAGGCTTTTTAAATTATAAACTTATGCCACACAGATTTAAGCAGAGGAAATGGAGTGCTGGAGGAGGAAATGCCTACACTTTATTTATATTTTTAAAAGTCCTATGAGTGTGGATTAGCCATTACAGGCATCCTGAGATGCTGAGAATGTACTTGCTTTCAGGCTCATCCAAGTTGACTTTTCCCTTTAGAAAAATGAAAGGCTGCCTCTCATTTACACAACCATGGCCAAAAAGAGTCTTCTATCATCCGTATCCCAATTTATGCAAACATGTTGTTTCAGAAATAATGTAAAATTATTTGGAGACAATCCCAGGTCAATGGGTGGTTTCAAAGTTACCTGTAGGTCAGTGAAAGGACAGTGATTGAGACCAGAAGATGACTGGGAAGGTGCTGACATGGAACCAGTATCATCAATGCAGTAATGGGACCGGGAAATGGAAAAGAAGGTTAAGTTAGGTGTGTTATTGAAGATAAATTGGCTCATTCCTTTCCAACATTTCATGAAGAAATTTTTATTAGCTTAGCAAGAACCTGCTTGGTGTCATGTCCATTGAAGATGTCCTTTCTGCACTGTCCTCACTGGTTTGGGGAGTGGGGAGCACTGTTTGCTCTGCTACAGAAGATGTCTATGGATCTGTAAATATAGATTTATGTCAAATAAGAGAAGATAGATAGATAGATAGATAGATAGATAGATAGATAGATAGATAGATAGATAGATAGATAGAAGTGATTTTGTTTCTGTCTTAGAAAATATAATCACTGTGTTTAGATTCCTAAGCACTTAGTTAGGACAAATGCTCCTCATTCATCATTAATGAGCCTTGAGAAAGTAATATGTATTTTCTGTAGCTTGAGAGTTTTGAGCTACAGGTATTTTATTTTATTATAGAAATATTAAATAGCATGAGCTAATAAAATTTAAACAGCAAAAGAAATTACTAATATTCTGAATGTTAGAAGACGCATGGATATAAGCAAATAAATTGGCTAAATAAGTATCTGGTGAATATTAGCTAAATGTTTTTTTCCCCTTAGGAACATTGCTAAGCTTGATTTAATTTATTAATATAGTTTAGTAGATAGGATTTCAATTATGAAAATATAGTAATATGAAGCAAGCAGGATCTTTTTCTAGGTGATGCCTTGCTCATTTTGTTACACATTAGGTTTACAAAAATATGGCCATGCCTGTGTATGAAGGAAATGTAATTCAGCATACTGGAATTTCTGCCAGCATTATGCATGCCACCCAGGGAATTGGCCAAATCACCTTAACAGGATTATTTCTACTGGTTATAAGAGCTGAAACATATTCTGCAGTGCACTTAATACCCCATTCAAAGCACACTGAACACATTAAGCCTAATTAGTCACCAGTGTAAGATCAAGAAATGCAAGCAAATTTGTTGCAGGCTTGACACAACACTGCATCAGGGTCCTTGATTTCAGTCTATTACAGAGATCTTCTCAGTGTATTTTCCTCTCAGTCTTGCATGTTTCTTTCTGTTCCCTGTGGCTGAACACATATGTAAAGTTTTGAAATTCTTGGATGAAAGCTACTCAGCAAATACAGGGATAGTATCTGACATTATCCAACAAAAGAGTCAACAACCCACGGCAGTTTGAATCCTTCTCAACAGGTTCAAAACTGAAATAGTTGTCATGATAATCTTACCAGTTCTCTGAATTATCCAGTTCTCTCCTTCCTCAAACACTGCTTAAAAACTTCAGCATGTGAGTCACCCTGCCTTTATAACAAGTGTGCTGAGGCACATTGAAGAGATTTCATTAGAATTCTCTGCAGGCTGGAATAGATTATAATAAGATTACTGTCACCAGCAGAGGGAAAACTGCAAAGGTAGATAAGAAATTCTAAAGGTTGCTGGAGGTGTAAGGAATGCCAGAAAATAGGATCCTTTTGAAATAAACAAACAAATCAAATCCCCTTAGGAAACTGATAACAGCAAAATTGAGGAAATGGTTGAAGAATTGTGTGATAGAAACATTCCACATTTGCTAGAAGTGCCAGTGGAAAAGAATTTGCAGATCATATGAATTTTGAAAGGAAGACTTTGAGGTTAACTGCTTTAACTCTCAGGAGAAAACTGTAGCATTCTCCCAAATGCACATAACACTTTTTACAGAACAGCTGGTATACTGTGCTGCTTAGAGCTGATGAAGTACCCTCCAGCTGGATCCAAAACTTGTTCCAGGTGCAGGAGGAGAGGTTCTGGGTAGCACAAACCAGGAGACTGCAAGAGAAAGCTAAAAGAAAGCGCCGTTTCTACCTCACTTACATGCAGACTTACTGATAAACAGTGTAAAATAAACACTGATTTCTACCCCAAGTCAACCCACATCTTCATTCCCCTGTAACGTTTTGAAGGAGTCACATTCTAAGGACCCTTGTGCTCCCCTGCTATGCTTAGAGGGAACAAATTCAAAACACAGGCAAAGCCAATTGATTGCCACCTTTAAAGCCTTCCTTTGCTATTTTTCTAGTTTAACAGCAACAAATAAGAAATTTAACAGCAATTAAGATGCAGGTCTTCTGGGAATTGCTGGCTGTCACAGCAGCCAGCATTTTCTTACTGTTTCGTTTTAGCCTCTCATCTGACTGCATCTGTCTGCTGCCTTCTGTCTGCCTTCATGTTTCTGCTCTTTGGGAGAGGAATCACTATTTTTTTCTGTCTTTCTGCTTACAAAGTGTCCTGCGACTCTGACGGAGCTGCCACCATGCTGTAGCACAATAACAACAGTAAAGCATTTTCAGCAGCCAAGAATAGGCAAAAATGGAAGATGGGGAAAACTTCCATCCATCCTTTTCCTGTGAGATGGGAGACTCAGCAGGAACACAAATCCCCCACGTGCTTTATTTGCTGATGGGACAACAATATGAGTGTGTGATTTGAGTTCCAACATGCACTTCATTAAAAAGAATGCTCCTGTTTAAGATTCTCCCAAAAGATACATACATACCCCTCTTTCATCTCTCCCAATCTCTTTCCATAAATGAGTGAAATTTGTCCGATCTAACAAAATAAGGAACCCTTTATTCCTGGGGAAGTTTTTATGCTGAGTGGTAAAGAAAAGTGGTAAAGACCAGGAAAGCCAACAGAGACATGTTTAGTACATTCTCTCTTGCAGGATGCCACTGCGAAGTCCACTTCTACAATAAAACACCCTCTCTTGTAACAAGTTGTGAATATTATAAACATTGTTGCAATGAGCAGTTCCCTGCCTCTTATTCTTCAAACATAGGAAATACCATATGTTCTGTATATTTGTGGCATTTGCCAAAGATTATATTACTGTGACCAAAACTGTGCTGAAGACAGAAGTGTGATCCTGCAGTACCCACCCTGGTTAGTTGCAATGAATTTCTTAACAATTAGAGATATTCTAGTGTACAATCACTCTAAGCATTTTCATTTTAAAAAATAAATCATGCAAACAGTTCATACAGTTCTGACCTACCTTCACAATACCTTCTCACTGTTCTATATATCACCACACCGTGGGGTTTAGTGCAAGACTTACCAATACAAAATTTTTGGAATACAATCCTATCTCTGAATACATACACTTTATGTCAAGAGTAACATATTTCATTCATTCATATACTCATCAACACCATTCCCATCCTTACAAACTTCACTTACACACATTTGAACTCTTGTGAAGCAGCAAACAAAACTGACATTGCTTTCTTTTTGAAAAGCAAATCCTTGGTCTCGTTCATTTTTTGTCACTGCAGCTCAAAATAGAGATCCCCAAAGTCATATGTTAGTTCCGAGAAACATGGCAATTCTATTTGTCTGATTTGTGCTGTTATGTGAATACTTGGACCTATGGATGACGTTTGATTTCTAAGTGAAGATGCAGGACAGAAACATTGCTGAACAATGTGCAGGTTTTGGTGCAGATATCCTTTTCTTGAGCACAGGGTACAAATTTGGCTTTCACACATACTCACTTTCACATAAAAATTGTTTTTAATCCTTAGTTGGACAGTGAAGGTATTCAAAGGATCTTTTCTACCCGCAGTGAATGTCATGGTTTTCAAGAACCTGCTTCATTGACCACAGGGATAAGACTGGACTACAATTTGCACTTCTCCAGTCATTGCTGACACTTGCATAATATTATGACTGCAGTAGGGCTGTTTTAATCACAGTAGTTTAAGAAAAAATAGCTGTTAAAGACTGAAGCATTTGGGTAGAACTCCAGGGAACACACAGTGCAATTATGAACTTTCATAATCCCATTTGTGCAGAATACTGTGTGTTGGATCCTCTGGTAAAAAGAGACTGCAGCCACACCAGATGCATCCATATGGAAATTGCAGCACATAGTTCAGTCTGCATGGCCATTCAGTCCTTGCTCTCTGTCTTGGGACTGCCAAAGGCACTGATTACTGGGCTGTTTGCTTATCTGAGTGCTTCTTCACTAGGAGTGCAAATAACATCATTGACAAAAAAAATGGCTATAATACATTATAGAGGCAGGATTTGGTGCAGTTATATGAATAACAATGTTCCATATTGCTTTATCAGTTCTTTCACTCGGTCACTACTGTGAAGTCTCAGGATGTTTCACCATTCACTGAAGAATATTAGCTTTATAAATAAGATCCAAGACACCAAGTTTTTGAAAACAAGGATAGGGTAATGATCAAAGCTTTTTAGCCCTCAAAAATTATCTTGTGTCATTGAGTACACCTTTTTTAAGGGAACATCATTTGCAAACATATTATTTTTTTGGTGTGTCAGCCACTGCTAAATATATAAATGGAGCTTTCCCTACTTTTAAAACAGTCAACTTAACTAAGGTATATCAAGCCTGCAGGGCTTGGTTTACGAGCATTCATTTTATGCATTTACATCTGTAGGGCTGACCTGGTGTACTGCTTCCTAATCCTTGACTCATGGCTCACAAGAAGACCTTAGAAGAGGTTAAAAGTTCTTGTTCTTCCATCACATACTCGGGGAAAATAGAGCTGAAACGGCAAATCACTGTATCTGTGCTCCTAGTGCAAGGCCTGATTAGCTGTGCATAAGACATTCCTGACAGATTTTTTATTTGAAAATACCCATGATGAAGAACCTATGCTAAGACAACTCCAGTTGTACCATCTGTATTAGCAGGAAGATTTTCCTCAAGGGTCAACATACTCCTCACGTGCTCATCTGTTACACTCATAATGTAACAACATCCACAGAAAAGTCTGCTCCTCTCTTTATTCCAGCTATCGTTTAAGTGTTTGACAGCCATCTCCATGTATCTCAAGTTCCAGTTACTGGTCCAAGACATATTCTGACTGCTGTGCTGTTATGGGAAAGAAAAAGAGCTTTCTATCCCCCTCTCTCTTTGGCACATCAGTCATAAATTGTTCCCGTCCTTATCTTGGTATATGCAATTAATTTACTCCCTTTTGTTTGTTCATTTCTTCCCTCACGCTCCTGAGCTTTGTGCTCACTAAACTGAATCATTGTAGGGAAAATGGGATCTCTATCCATGGAGATAAAAATAATTTGACTGGACAAGACCCTGAGCAAATTGTTCTAATGACAAAACATTCTCTGTGCAGGCAGTTTGACCAGATGACCTCCAAATGTCCCTTTCAGACTAAACTATTCCATGATTAATATTTGGAGGTTGGAACATTTAGGATGAATGTATAAATTAGCCTTTCCAAACATATAATCTGCTCCACATTATTTGTCAAGCAACGGATTACGTTTAACATCCTTGTCTTCTACCCATGATAGATGAATCATTATCTCATTTCGAGGGGAAGGTGTGACTCTTTATGAAACCTGACACAGTGGCAGTTGTTTGCTAAACAAGTATGTCCTGAGGTTTATTGGGAATTACACCTCCTTTTTCCTTATTTGAACCTGGTCACAGTCTCTGCTCTTGATTACCTATTCTGATTTATTGCCACTGGATTTTTCCATTTCACATTTTAAACAGATTTTCTTTCCCCCTCACAGGGGCTGCCCTGCTCACAAATATTCATATATTTAGGCATTCTCATCTACAACGTTAGACTGGCCTCAGCATTAGCCAGCATGAGTTTTCTCCTCTCAGCTTTGTGCTTTCCAGAGGCTGAGAACACAGCAGGAATGATGGCTCTTGCTCTCCTGGGTGACTGAGTCACTGGTTCAACTAAATGAAACTCCATTAATTATGAAGGAGTTAGCAATAAATAAATAAACTCTCTTCTGTGAAAATTTGCTTTATTCAGGTCTAACCATAACTAATTGCTTCTTTAGTAAGTGTTGGAATAAGTGAACTAATTTTTATATTGCAAGAACTGTACTGGAGAGTCTTTTAAAGGAACAGCTTTTTATTGCTGATTGCATTTTAGTGGGTGAGCATATGAATAAGAAACTTATTATCCATCTAGGAGCTCTTGTATCTTGCTCATCAAACATAATTATTTTAGTTCAAAGCTTTCCCTTTTCTTCCAGTAAACAATATAACTCAGGATTTTAATGCACAATCCACTGTTTTCCTACCCATCGTGGCCATTGAAATGCAACAGAGGTGAGTGTTCTGCCAAAAAATCTGCATGCCTTGTCCCTATTCATCCAGCTGAGATCAGTCAACTATTACTTAGAAAATGAGATCAGGACGCTAGTCATGCCTCTAGAAAAGTCACATTCCTGAAGTGCAAGGTTCAGTCTCACTGCAGATTGCTAGCAAAAATTACAGGTCTAAGGTGTTTATAATAGGAATGGATTGGTCACAAAGTATTTAGTGCACCCAGGGTAAACAATGAAATGTAGTGATTGCAATATAGTGAAGTGGTCTACAAACTCTCCCCTGCACTCTTCAAGCAGTAACCTCATCATGAAAGCATTGTCCTGATGAATAAATCACTTCAATCACAGGACAACCATGAAGAATAGCTCTCTGCTCTACTATATCTATGCTTAGCAAAGCACCATCTTTGACCACTAGCTTTCTGACTTTTCTGCATGCTCTTCACTAACTTTTTGTTCTAAGAGGTGATTAATCGTGGAGAACCATGTCTCTGGCTGCTAAATGAGCATTAAGAAATCATTAAATACCTCAAAGTACAGTTAACATCCTCTCTGTCCTTCTCTCCATATTTGCACCAACAGATTGAAATATTTATAATTTTTTATTTGCAATTTCTCTTGTACAAGAAATGCTTTAAAAAATGTTACTTTTCCATTGTACTGAAGGTCCAGGAGTGAGAAGGTAATCTTACGCTGCTCAGTAGAGGACAGAGGTGTTTTGAAAATATCTGCACTGGAGGTCCATTTATCCCAACTTTTTCCCTGTTTTCCCTTTTGAGGCTTTCATGCAATCACCAAATATCTAAAAATTTTCCAAAAAAAAAAAAAAAGCTCCCAGACCTTACTCTTTTTTTTTACTATAATGCAACTTTGGAAATATATGTACAATTATCTATCTATCAGACCAAAGAATGTCGAAGTTGCCAACAGTTTAAAATCCATGCATCATCCAGTCACAGAGCTTCCTTTATTCCCTTGGTGGGCAGAGTCTGTCAAGAGTAAGTAGTTGGTCAGAGAGGAGGAAAAGAAAGTGCTGAATGATGCTGCAGACAGTGGCATTTCATGCTAGTCAAAACCCTGGTATCCCATCATTATTTTTGGAGAGGAAGATGAAGACTACGGCCTTTTTGGGTGCAGGAAGGATGGTCTTCCTCACCCATCTTGCACATTGGCCACCTGACTGTAGGATGTGCATTTACTGCTTGGATTGTACTAGGGCTCCAGAGAGAACATTCACAGAGACGGAGAATGGCAAATGGTCCTTGCCATGAAGGATGTCCTTACGAACAGGAGGTGGTCCTGGAACAGAGCACAGGGCTCAGGATACACTCTCAAATTCAGTGGCAGCAGCTCATCACCGGCCCTGGTATTCACATGAAGATAAAGTCCTCTTCTCAAGCTTCAAGTGTAACAGCTCACATTTGTTACTGAAATGTTCTTCTCAGAGTTGCTAGGTACCTGCTACAGCAGGAACCTCGGAGAAGGTCATTTATTACTGATGTATTTTTAATAGAGCAACTGTCTCTGAGGAAATCATTGATCATTGCAGCTAATGACCAGAATATCATACAGGGTAATTAATAATTGTATCAGCACCTGCTATTCATTTGAAAAAGAGAATTTCTGACCTTTATAGGATTTCTAATCCTATTATAATGTCTATGATAAATGCTGGACAAAGAAAAACCAAGTTTTAGGGCTCAGAAAACTTTTAAACTTGGATACAAAGTAAAAAATATTCGCAGAACCATTATAGGTAACCCACCAGTATTTCTGGGTGCAACCACAGTTAGTGAAATTGAAAGATCCTACCCCCTGCATAAAATGAATATGTATTTGCAAAGGAAGAGAATTATACCAGTGGCCTTTATTTGTAATATGTTCTTTTTCTGTTGCCTGTCTTATTTTGAGCCTCTAAATAATCTTTAAACATGCCTCTGAGCAGACAAAAAAAAAAAGTATATCATGCTGACATTGAGTCAAGAAAGAAAACAAATCCAGGAGAAGAGGAGGATGCAAAACAGCACACAAAAACCTGAGACCTCTTGGTCTCAATATAAAAGGACCTGAGTGGGACACACACAGCTCCAAGACAATCTCACGCATTTATTGATCAGGTAGTTAGTTGGTGGGAAGGGATAATTGGCTGATACTTCCTTTGAGCCTAGCAGTGAGGATTTGGAGAATGCAAAATTCAAGTGTTTCAGATGTATTGAGAGAAAGGAGGCAACAAGTCAAGGACAGTGTGGCAGAGCAGAAGGAACTGGAAGTATAAGCTCTGAGGAATACAGAAGTTTAAAGCCCTGTAAAACAAAAAGACAACACAGTGATACACTAGAGAGCAATGAAATATTACTGTGCATAGGCAACAGAAATAGTGTAAATCTGAGATAATTGCAAGCATGTTAAATAATCAAGAGAGAACCAACAAACCCCACCTAATATGGAGTGCTCACAGTGGTAATCATCTCTGCATATGGGACAATGTTAGAACACAATGGATTTATTTATAGGTGTCTATTCTAAATTATAGTAGTCCTTATATGGCCTTGTTTGATTATGTCTCATACTTCCCAGGTAAGTTTTCTTTCACATTAGTATGGTACCTTGAATTCCAGCAGTGCACTTTCAGTGTGATATAAAGACTACAGCAGCAGAGACCAGCAGGGTCTGTCTGGGGACATGGCTTTACTTCCACACTGCCACTGCTCAGTGAGGCTGTGTCCATAGGTAGGCAGCAGCTCCACACTGGCAAGTTAAACAACACTTTTCACAAAGTACTTCTTCCAGGTACTCAAAAAAACAACATCATATCGTACAGAGCCTGACAACAAATGTTTCAATGAAAGAATAACCTCTGAGCCTGAGGATGGATGAATCTCTTTATTTTTTTCTCCTTGAAAGGCAATATTTATCCAGCTGTGCTAAGCAGCTGCCCACATGTGTCTCTGAGGCTTCTCCCACCACCAGAACTAAAACCATGGCTTGGTTCTACTGTGAAAGGAGATCCAAAGCTAGGACAAGGCCAGGTGGAAAACATGGGAAAAGTAGTTACTGGTTCCAGCTATCATGGCAACTGTTCTTTCCAGCCCCCATGGAGCCACCAAACCATGCCCTGGCAGGAGAATCATTCTTTGGCATGTTTTCCCTCAGGATGCAGGCACATCCCCTGCAGGCTGCCATGCAAAGCAGCTGCCTAGAAAAAGAGACAGCTTTCCTGCAAAGTAGACTTTAAGAGCACTTGATTATAGGTTCCTTTCACATCACTGCACTTCACACACTTAAAAATAACAACAAAAAGAAGTGGTGAGAATCTCCACATTCTGTGAGAACCTTCTACTTTCCTAAAAGTTTTCACTGTCCTGTCCTGCTTCATCACCTCAAAATGCCCATTTGTACATATGAAGACCAGAGGATTCCTATTCCTGTGAGCATAAGTCTTGAAAGGTTTAGCAGGAAGAGTGAGAAAGAGAAGATGTGGATCAATAAGAAAAATCTTGAAGAAACCACAACGGTCTATGGACAAAATGGTAAATCACGAATAGAAAAGCAGTAATCAAACTAAAGGCTGCTACAAACACAGCATCCTCCAACAGGGCAGAAAATCTGGCCAGGGAAAGCATTTCAGTTATGCTTTATGAAGAGAGAGAAAGAAAAAAGAAATTGAATGAGTCCCCTGCCCTGACAGGTCTTGACTTTGAATCATAGATTTGAAATGTATTTTCTGCTCCCCTGCTGCCTAATTTTCTAGACACTAAATCTCCCTTTGTATCGGTCACTGTCCCATCAAAGTGTCAACCATCACTGTCTCCCACTTTGCCTGATCTTTAATTTGCCTCCCCAACTGCAATATCATCCCTGTCCTTGGGGCTTGGTTTCTTCAGCTCAAAAGCAAAATATGAAGGGCTCTGCTAAAGTTAGCTGAGATCTCTCAGAGGAGCAGGATTTTGACCTTTTTCCCTACTCATATAAGGTGAGATTTCTACTGCCCACTGTAGAAACTACTGCAGTCCAGGGTTTTGGCACTGCACACAATTCTGTAGCTATACAACTTGGACACTTCTGGGAGGGGACAAAAAAAAAGTAAAATTAAAACCACAGAGAGACATTGCAACCACTGTTCTCTCTCATAATATCATCTCTTTGACTGGAAGGAGCAAGGAGCTGTTCAGAGAAGACTTAAAGCAGGAAACCTTGGGGAAATATTTACAAGATGAGTCTACCTCTGACAACACAAGGATGTTCTGACTGGAGCAGATGGTGCTGTGCTTGCCTTTGGTGCCTTTAAGCCAATCCTCTGAGGGCAATCACCCTTTCAAATACTTTTTCCCATTTTCCAGCCAGGACACCCTGATAGGCCAGTGAAGAAGGGAAACTAACTTAGAAGTTTTTTTAGTCACATACTGGAAGAAAGATAAGCCAGGCCTGTGAATAAGAGAAGTCTAAGTGAGCACAACAGTGACATCCAGAGGGCAGAGACCGTCAAGCAAAATTTTACCAAATACAAAGAAGAAAATAAACACCAACACCACTGGTGCTGGGTTTCAAGCCCACTTGATGGTATGCTTCTCACATCCCATAGATGCTGCTTTATCTATGTACCTGACCACCCAGGGAAAACAAGGGACAGGGAACACTTCTTAGACATAAATGACTGACATAACCCTCCTCTTGTAGGGCAAATGAAGGTGCATCTTCCTACAAAAAATAGAACAGGAGTGCACATGAGGTCCCACACAAACTGGTCCATTCTGGACTAGTTCCAGCCTTCTGAGGTGACTCAAGCAGTGTTACTGGTCCATGCAGACTCGTCACCACTGCTCCACATGAACATCCCCTGCTCTTTTCTCTGCAGCACTGAGCATGCTGTGAGCTGTCTTTTTGCAGCTCTGGCTGACCAAAATGGATGTTTGGTTTCTCCCCATTGCATGAGCGCTCTCTCTGTCTCTCAGTCTCTTAAGCCAGCCCACGTCTTACCCACTCCACTTTCCACCTCTCTTCCAAATCTGTGATTCTACACTCGTTAAAAAAGTACAACACAAATATGTACAGAAGCAGGTTGCTGTTTTCTGCAGTTTTCACCAGGGAGATTTAGTGTCTAGAAAACGAGACAGTAGGGGAGCAGAAGATATGCTTCAAAGTAAAATTGTTTGCTCTAAGGAAACCTCAAGACCACAGGATGCTTATCATCATGTACATGACACATGGTGTTCCTGCTCCTTCAGGAGTGGGCACTTCAGACTCCTCATACATTAAGATATAGAATTCTGTAGGTGGGGTGGTTTGCAGTATATGCCTGACCCATGCAGATCAAACTGGAATAATGTTAGCTCAGGATGGATTTACTGTACACGACAGCAGGTGAAAAGGTGTATGTTCTGCCCTCCTGCAAGGCAGGCTTCAGCAAGCTGGGCTTCACTTGCCTGCAGGCTTAGCAAGGCTTCTCTTTCCTCAGGCAGGAATAGAAATCCCAGAGGGGGAGACCATTATCCTATTTACTGAGTCACGATGATTCACTTAGCATTCAGCTTCCATCAGATACAGCAGCTCCTGGAGTTTAAACTAAATCTGTTTCCATCCTGCTGTTATTTCAGTTTCTCACTGGCTTATCCAACTCCCCAGAAACTTTCACTTTCTGAGAGAAGAAAGTGGAAAGCAAGTCTGGGTGTTTATTTATTTATTGAAGATACATTTGGAGAAGCTTATTTTAAGTGTAAGTACAAGGAGCCTAGGCAGAGGACAAAGCATGCAGTATTGTTAAAATCTTCAAAAACTACTTGTCTGGTTTAGAAAACAGCTTTTATGTCATTGAATGAAATGTTCTAACCTACCGTGAAAACAACTTCAATGGAAGACATCTTGAAAATTGCTCTTTTTTGAAAATTCAGCTGAACTGTGGCATTGCCAGTTACAAACAGGGTCTTCCTGCCAGGGGACCAAGCAGACAGCTGTATCCAAGAGTTAGCAAAGGGCAAAGGCACAGCTGCAATGTGAGTGCCAGGGGCAGCAGAGATGCACTGCAGCTGCAACCCTGACCAACTCTGTAGCAGTAACTTTACAGTGGGAGAAGAGGGCCTGAAGATTGACACCAAAGTGACAGAGACAAGTTCTCCTTAAGACTGACCTGGAACAAGAAATCATGCAAAAGAGAGGCTTCTTTTCTCCTCAAAGCCGAGTGCTACAGAAAAACCAATGTTGTGCCCAGGATCAGATGGAGCCTGCAACAGAACCATCGCTCTTTCCCTCCACCCTGGAGATTGCCTTGTGCTCCTTAAATTCTCAGTGGGCATCTGGCTGCTGCTGTGCACCTCAGATGGACACAGGCATATTCAGAGCACGTTACTTGCAGATGTTTAGGAGGATCTCTGCTTTCAGGTACACACCAAACCTCGCCCCTTTTGAGGTCAGTGAAAATGCCCACAGATTTCAATGGGACTTTGATTTCAATCTGTAAATCCATCTCTCCCCCATTCAAATTGGAAAGTCTGGTTTTCCACTTGAAGACATATGATAAATTATAATTTCTACTCAGCAAGAAAGACATAGCAGTTTAAAAGAAATAACATTATATACAGCTGAGCTGTGTTCCAGTCATACTCCTTGAAACAGTGCTACTGTCCCACTTTGATATAGTCTTTCAGGTTCTCCTCACATCTCCAAGGAAAGAGGTTTCCCAGGAGCCATTTAAGAAGTATCAAACATTACAAGCCACAGGAACATGCTTTCTGAAAAATCCTCCACAGTGAGTACCATTAATTCCAGAAGGAGCAAGTTAGCACTGATAATATATTTCAAAGACACATTTTTGACAGCTCCAGTGGCTTGATCTATTTTTCATGGCAAAACAACAGCTTTAAAAAGTTACTTTAACCTCTGCTCATACAACTTGTACTTCATTGCTCCCCAAAGGCTCCAGATCCTTCAGGCTTCAGGGCTTCAGAACTGGGATTTAAGGTACTTGAATCCTCACAAGGGAATGTCAGATTTGTCAATGATTCAGGAGCAAAAAGCTATGCCAAAGCTTCTTAAGGCAGAGTTGGGACCAAGAAAGTCACAAGATCAGCAACACCTTCAGCTCCCAGGTTTGCAGCAGTACTTTCAGGCACCGTGTCCAGCTCCAACCTGGTGAAGCACAAACAATGTGAAACCTCTTGGGAGGACTTCCAAGCACTCCTGTGTGCTTGATGAGAAACAGAAGATGCACACCTTACATCTAAATGAACCTGGTAGTTTCTTGGGCTGCTATATTTGTCCACTCAAAAGGACCATTTTCCACAAATGTTCAAGGAAGAAGCACCTGGCATGAATTTTTTTTTTTTTTTTTACTTGGGATGTCTCAGGACAAGTTCTTTTCTTCAGCCACCTTTAGTCTTGAACATTCATTTTTCCAGTTTTACCACTATGTTTTGATTATACTAATTCAGAAAAGAAAATTTAGGGAGTGTAAAGCCATTGTTTTTTGCTAGAGTAGGAAAGATTTGGGCATCTCTTCTTATGGTGAAGTTTTCTGTAAAGAGCTACTGCCACGGCTAGTGAGTGGAAGAAGGAAGTGGAATTATGTCCAGAAAAGGCTAAATGTATTATATGCTCTTTGCTTCATTCTTTACAAGGAAGGGGAATACTAGCTAGACACCTATGCACTGTTTAACATCTCTTTTCTCCACCTGGCCTGTGTTCCCTCCTCTGATTACCTGAGGTGCTGGATGGTGTTCATCCAGGAGCATGAATTACCAACACATGGAAGAGTCTTGAAGAACTTTGGAGAATGGGAAAGGTCCCACAGCAACGGCTATGATGCTTGCTCTTCCCACCATATAGTAAATAAAAGGAAAAATAGAAGCTCCTGTAAAATTACACATTAGTCACCTTAATTGTGACAGGAGAAAGGCCAAGTTCAGATCTGTTCAAGCTACTATATGCTACTGACTTGAGCGATGGACTAGCAAATCACCTTCCAAAGAGTCCAGCTCAAAACTTAATCCTGCTTTGGGGCAGGATTAAAGTTTAGAGTGTTTCTCCCATTTTTCCAGCTCAGTCTCAAGGCAACAAGCTGGAACTGATTTTGAGAAGTGCAGAGTAGCACACCAGAGTGGGAGAGAAAGGGGATGAACCGAGCTCGGATGGAAGGGGAGGGCTCCTCTGGTCTGCAGTGTTAGATTTGCTTTAGGTACATGAGAGGAAAAAGTAATTTCCAAAATAAGGAACGTAATTATTCCTCTACTCGGCATTGGAGGGTCACAATCAATAACATGTCCACTCTTGGAGAAATTGCACTTAAAAAAAATGTGGGAAAAAGTCACAGTCCAAATTGGAGCAACATAAATGATCAAAGGTTCAGAAATATGATTTGTAAGAAAAGATGAAAGAGCTGGATTTGTTTAATGTCCAGAGGAAAAGAAGAGGGGAACAGAACAACAGTCTCCAAACATAAAAAGGGATTTTATCAGGAGAGGCAGCAATCAACAGATTATACTCTATGTCCACATGGGAAAGAAAGGAATTTAGTTGAATTTCTCCTTACAAAACACCACTATTTCTGTAAAAATGATGGATATCTGTCAGGGATTATACAGGTAAAGCTAATGGCATGTCAAAGCAGGGCAGCAGGCCTCTTGACATCTCTTTTGGAGATTGATTTCTTTTGATTACATTATTTTATCTGTCCTCAGTCATTTCTTTTAAGTGCCCACATTATAACTGCTAATAACAAAAGCAGAGCTCCCTTCCCTTTGAAGCCACTTTTCTCCACTCTGTTATTGTGCATAATGACCATATCATTAAGTGTCAGCAGGACTAAAGGTTTTCTGTACTTTAGTTTCCAAGCATTGAAGCAACAGCCTGAGAGAGGATAAATGCAGCATAACTGTTGCTTCTACTAATGAGGGAGAAGAAAAAGGTCAGCATCAATACAGAAGGAAAATGCTCCACATGAAGTGTGAGGATAAAAGGAAATGTTAAAGGCAGAAATGTAGAAAACCAAAGTTCCTTAGCAACCCAGAGTGACAACCACTACAGAGACATACAGTAGCTCACCAAGAGATATTTGTTTCACTGAAATTCGTGGTACTGCCTACCCATGCTTAGCAGTTAGTTATTTTAGCTTCTTCACATTAAATACACATTCACATTTTCTTGATTCCTCCATGAACTGAGGTCTTTATGGACCTATGTCAAAACTATTTAACCTAATGAAGTTATGGTGAATATAACACAGAACAATTCTTAACCGATTGCTGTAGCTCAGAGAATCTTGCACAATTTTTGCACTTCCTCCACCCTCTCTCAGCAATGGATACACTCTAAACACAAAATTATTTCATCCCCTCTCAAAATTTGTGAGTTTTTGCCCTTGAATAGAGGAAACGTCATGAGCTTGGGAACAAAGTAGGGAAACACCAAGCCTAGGCTGTTATGAGCTGTAAAAGAACAGGCTTAGAGATGCTCTGCTATTGAACCAAAAGAATGTTGTTGAGTCGAGAGTGGTTTGGACAAGGTTTGGAAAAGATTTTGAAAGGATTCCATTAAGGAGCTCTAAAGAGAGAAGGATGGATTGGAAGGAGGAAGGGAGCTACTAGGAAGATGGTGAGCCAAATGAGAGCAGAGTAGGTCAGCAGGACTGAGTCCCACTCTGCCATGTATTCTGGTACCAAGCAGTGAGGGATTACTGATGGGTAGCAGACTATCTCAGTTTATCCTCCTACAAACATCCTATTTTCCTTGATAGACAGAGTGAAGAGGTCAGGGTGGGAAAGAGAGCTGTCTTTGCCCCTCACCGACTTCACCAGGCACCTCACATTAAGAATAAATTACAGTGGATTTACTACGGAGCCTGCCAAAACAGGAGTCCAATTTTGTGTTGTCAACTACGCCATAGAGAAATGGGCATTGACCTTTAGTCCCATCCTACTCCTGTCCCAAATCTGACCCAGATGATATAAACTGAGAGACACGATCACTTTTGACCTGAAAGTCAGGATACAGAGGCATCTGTCAGTGGTCAGAAATCAAGTGTCTTGCGATGCTTCTCTGTGAAGTGCTCCCAGGACAGCTCTGCATTGGCTGCTGACACTGATCCACTACCAGGAGCACTTCAGAACCCTTGACTGTGGAGGCTTCTCTGAGCACCGACAGGAGCAGCATCATTTCTCAGTTGAGGGCTCTCCTGAGCAATTACGATGCAGAACAGTGGCTTGAAGTGCACAGTGTGAATGTGGCAGGTTACCAAATACCAGGACTGTGGAATTAAAAGTTGGTTTCTTCAGCTTGATGCTGAAATAGACAATGTGATTGTTTGGACCAGGATGCTGCATTTCATGTTTGTGTCACGTGCCTCTTCTGCAAGGCAGGTAAGGGTAGATGGGATTTGGGAAACCTAACAAGAGCTGCTCTGAAACCTTAGATGTCAAATGTCTCCTCTTATACTTGTCAAAGTCAGCAATGGACTGTTTCAAATGGCTCCCACCACTACAACTTTTTTTTTCTTTACTTCTTGTAATTTTTTTTGTCACAGAAGAGACAAAAACATCTTGTATGGGATGTGTGTGTGTGAGCTTTTTGTATAGGGAAACTGTAAAAGAGGGTGACTTTTCATTTTCTCACATTAAAGCGGAAAAGTCCTACCATAAAATTTTATTAAGTAAGAAGAGGTGTTTGAGCACATCTAGTATTCCATCATCCTGACTCAAAACACTACTTGATAGGGAAGAACTAATTTTCATCAAAGCCAACCAGAAGGTAAAAAATCTCAACAAAATACTGACCAGCTCTTCCCCACCACACCATGCTTTCCCATGCAGGAAAACGGGAGTTAGCTCCTGACTCCTGCCCCTTGCAAGTGATGCCAGATGGTATCACATAATGTTGAGGTTTGGTCACGCCCCCTTCCCAGCTACTGTAAAATATTAACCCTGTCCTGGCTGGAACTAAGACACAAGCAAACAAGCCAAGAGAAGCTGGTACAGTGGCCTTTGCAAAGGAATTGCAGAGCATCATACAGTGTTAACCAATAACCTATCTTCAATCCCAGAGCCCATAAAAAGCATGCAAAGACACAATTTCTGAGTATTCTAGGCACTTAGGATAGCAAAAAGAAACAAAAAACCCCCTTTGTCTTGTGACAAAAATTAAATTATTTTGTTTGACAATCTATTTAACTCATTACAATTCCATATTTCAGCCTTTGTGCTAGACCACCATGTCTTGCCTACAATAAGCAAAAAGAGGTTGTTTACAAGAGCATCAAAGTATCTCCTTGTATGAGCCAGGAGCAAGGAGTTTTTCCTTTCAAAAGCAGTACTATAATTCTTACACAACAACAGATTCTCCTTTCAGTGGGAAAAAGTTTTTAACTTCAGCAAATGAAAAGTAACTCATATACTTTGATATACCTTGTCTATGTACCTAAAACCTTGTAGTGCCAGGGCAAAAGGAGCTTTCAAAATCACTGTTAAGGTGATGCATTGGTATGGCTCAGGTGGAAGGGGCTGACTACACACCAAGAAAGGGAGAAGGACAAGTCTGGGAAAAGGTCCTTCTGTCATGTTATTTAATAACTTGTGGGTCCATTAGCACAAGCCAAGGAACTCCTCCTGATGTGGAGCCTCCTGCTTACCCTGCCTGCTTGCTGTGAAAATAACTTGTTAGGGTTTCACACATCACTCATAGAAACAAAGAAATACTTTCCAAAGGAGCCAACAAACATATAGAATTTGTAAAGATCCTACACTAATGCATGAATCTGCAAGTGTCAGTGACAGACCTTGCATTTTACCCACTTGTTGTTGTGTGCTGCTGTCCAGTTATGAGATGACACTCTGCTACCTCATACCCAGCCTGGTGTGTCTGGGGTTCTGCTGCTGATCTTTCTTCCTCTCCACCAGCTATAGCAAATACCATGGGATATAAATTTCAGATACACAAGGGATTTCTGTTCTTTTTCAGAAAACCGAATTAATGAATCTGATTAAAACACCTCTTGGAGAGCTTTAAGTCTTTCCATTGTATTTTTAACTGATATTCAAAGAGTCACAAGTCTATAATGCCTGATAAACAAAATAATTGCAGCCATCTAAAACCAAAACAAATCTTTTCACAGTGCCACATCACTAGCAGAAATTTAACTCCTCCTTTTTTAAGTTCATAATCAAAGCTCAGATTTTCACAAATCCAAGATGCTTTCCCACAGAATGCCTGAGGAAATCTAATTTATTAGTACTAATGACATCCCAGCAGCATGTAACAGCATTTACATGGTAGTTACATAGGTATGCAGCTATCAGAGAGAGTGTTGTTTATAAAGACACAAAAATAATTTTTTTTTCATTAATACAAAAAGATGATGTGCCCACATTTCTGGCATTCACATGTGCATGCAATCCATATGATCAGTGAGCTTAGCTGACAAGATGCTTTAAAAGTGCAAGCCCAGCAACTTGTCTCTGCTATGGAAGTGCACTTGGACACAGCCATTTGAATTCAGTAACAGGCAAAATTTGCGATTAAAAGCACTGACACATGAAAGTAATCTCCATCATCTTCTGCACTTTAAGTCAACTACAAAAACTGGCAGCTTCAGTTACTGAGTCATAATCTTTAAAACTCGACAGCAGCTTTAACCCCAGAACCAAAGTACAGTAGTAGTCAGATAGGCCATATCAACTGCAGCTCTGAGAAAAATCAGCATCCCTGGGATCTGAAACCACAAGGCCCTTTTCTGATGAAAGCTCACATGGCATTTGCCATAAGAACCCAATGTCTGCAGGTCTTTGGAGGTCTGTAATCAAAACCAGCCCTCAATGGGTGTCCCATGAGGTGCAGCAGCATTGCCTCCGTGCTATAGGCATTCAGAAGTACTCTTGTCTGGCTCCAAGGGGTGTGAATCTGACTCACTACAGTGAGATAATTTCTTTTAAACACATCTTCCATCCATCACTTAATACACTTAATATTGTTTGACTAAGTCTCCTGCCCCATCCTGTCTCTAGCAGCTTCTAGGAAATATATTTGGATTGGCAGACAGGTATTCACTACTCACTGACAGAATTACCCCCAAATATTTGAATTCAGTTACATCAAAGGCTGCAAGTTTTCAGCTACCACTTTCCAAGACCAAAATTACATTACAGAACTGTATGGTATAGATTGAGAAAGTGGTGTCTGTCTGACTTTGATAGCACTGGATCCTTATCAAAGCTATCTTTTGGAGCCAGCTTGATGTGCTGGTGCTGACCATGTTTAATTGTATGAGCTGGCTGCTCTGCACTGCGGCACAAACATTCAGTGAGATGGGGCATTTCGGATGCCACGGCTCCTTGCTCATTTCACAGTGTGAGCAAGGATCAGCATGGGGTCAGCACAACTGTTGGAGGTTAGGTTAGGAGCCCAAAGACCCAGTCTGTATTCTGCAAGCAACTCCTGCTCACAAACATGGGAAGGAAGGGAATACAGGCTGCCCTCGAGGAAGATCTCTACACCCCCTGAAAAGAGCTAGGAAGAAAAATGTCATATGAAATATCACCATCCCTGTCTGACATTTCAGGTGAGTCTCACAGGCAAACAGGAAATAATACTGCTACCCAAAACATAATTTTTAAATCGAAGGTGCCAGTTATTGCAGCATAATCTGGGACCCATCTGTAGCTCTCCAAAGACTGTTTGCACCAGCTCCTTGACATTATCAATTTGTGTTATTTGCTGCCTCTCAAAATGTCAGCTGCCTAACCTTTCCAGGCTGCTCTTACACACAGTCTGATTTTCCAAAGCTCATTAAATACAGCGAAGAACCACAGTCTAGTCTAAATCTTGCAATCAAGCCAAGCTGCAAAGGGTTTGAATGTCTTGGTGTTCCATCTCAGACTTTGGGCACTTCTGGATGCAGAGGTCTGCCCTCATTGTTGAGCTGTGAGAAAAGGACGGTTTTTTTCCTTTTTAACGGTATAGGCAGTGCTACTTCCAGCTAGTCAATTTTCTTTACAAACATACTGCAATCATAAATACCCCTGAGCTACACAGGGAAACAATTCTCAGCAAAAGTCAGTTCATGGCTCGTGATCTGGGTTTCCCAATTTTCTCTAAGCTGTGCCTATTGTTTAGATTAATCCCCAGTACAGAATATCTGTCACAGTGGGCATTCTATGTCTGTCTAGGAAATTGCAAGACTACTGCTACATTATCAGACAGGTTAGTGTTAACAGCAGGTGCTAAATATTATATTCCAGATACTATGCACTATTAACTTACTGAAGGAAGAAGACCATGATTAAAGTGAATCCTTCCAGTGTAGTATTCTATTTGGTTTTGGGTTTTTTTAAAGGAAAAGTAAATAAACCAGAGTTTGGTGTTGTACCTTCAGAACTGACTAAAAATAAACAAAATCCCAACCAAAACCCCCCTTCCAACCAGTGAGTTTAATTACAAAAAAGTTCTCTGTATTGTAATTGAGGATTATTCCATTGCTAGGTTGTCACACACAGGATGATGAAAGGTTTAGAATAAAAATCTTGAGGGAAAAATGTGCTCTTCCTTCCAACATTGGGAAATGTTTTCTTAAAGAGGCAAGTTATAAATTACTAAGCTTCCTGTAACATAACTAATGAAGCACAGGTCAAAAGTTACCTCACTTGTCAGTTGTGCATCAAATAATAGACAAGTTGCCAGAGAGACTTCAAAAATTCTGTCTCTTTTTTGTTCCTTTCCACAGCCTTATATCTCTTATCAAAACATTTAAGAAGAGACGATGAGGATTCAAGGTATTGAGTTTTGTACCTGAACTCCTCTCATGACTTTCATCAGTGGAACTGGATCACTAATAAATTTTGTTTTTCAATGGATGTGAGCCGCACGCTGTGCTTTCAAGCAGACTTTACAGATAAGGCAGCAACATTATCTTGATCTTTTCCTTCATTAGGGCCATCAGTGTACAGCAAACAGCCTAAACCTAGCTTTGATTCCTCTAATGAGCAGAGAAAGCTGTTTGAGTGCTAGTCAGAAGTTGTTTTGTGCAGTCAGAGAAAAGGCAGGTCACTGGTAGACACGGGATTAGGGCACCCACTTGCATGGGGGCATGCAGCAGAAGCCCCTCAGTGTGGTGGTTTGGACATAACCCTTCCTGTAAACCTCCCAAGAGAAGCTCGGGGTTTGGCTGAGCACCTTTTGTTTTCATTTTCTCTGGGGACACCAGTGAGATAATCTGGTGGATGGCAGTGGGGTGGTTTTAAAATCCCATCTGAAGTCTTCAGAGATTGTGCTCTTGCTAAAACTGCTGACAACCACGGCACGGGTGTCTCTATGGGTGCTCAGCAGCAGCAGATTAGGTTGAAGCTGGGGAGCTTGTTGATGGATAGCAAACCCCAAATGAGACAGTTGGGCATCCAAGGCACCTAAGCACCGTCTCATGGGAGCTGAGACTAACCCAGGTGACTTTGCCAGATGGAATTTCACATTATCAGCCAGTGCAGGAAAACAAAGCAGTCAGTAACCTCTAGCAGCAGAGACTAGGCAGAGACATGCAGCATGGTCAACATCTGGAGCAAGGCACAGCCATAGGTAGCTCCAGAGGAGGGCATCTCTCCACAGCCTCAGAGCTGCTCACTCTTTGACTGTCTGAAACTGGAGTGATTAGAGAAGGGCCATTGTCACCAGCAGAACTGGGTGTGGTGAATAGGGCTGCTGTCATCAACTGAGAAGAAAAGTTTATTTTACAGACATCTTGAGGCCAAATCTAAACAGCTCTTCTAGCCCACAGCTCTGTGTATGAGATGAGAGTCAGTGCCCACACTGAGCTGAGAGTCCCTACAATCAGTGGAGGAGCACTGTGGTTTTCTCCACCATTCCCTGCCCTCTCAGAGGAAACAGGCTGGATCTTAACGAGAGCTCAGCAGTGAATAAGGTCCATTAGAAAGTTATTTTTCCATTATGGCTGTCCTCACATAACTTATCTAAGTTTAACCAAGTTGATCCTGAAGGAGTTTGTTCCATAATGAAGGGTTATTCCCCAAGAAAGAGCAGACTTAAATCTGTTCCCCCAAACTCATATTTGCATAATCACTTTGATGCTTAGAAACATCATTAAAATGACTCAGCGTTAGGATTTCATGGATGCCATGGGGACAGTTCAGCACCTCCCAGTAAATTGGGATAACTGAAAACAAACGCTCATCAACCTTTCAAGCAATAAAACAGTTTAAAAACCCACAAACCACCACCCCAACCAACACCCATCCCCTACTTCCTTTCTCTGCCTCTTTCAGGACTCAATTCTAATAATGTGAATTGTAGGGGATTTAAAAAAAAAGAAAAAGAAAAAGAAAGAAACACCAAAACCTCAAGCCTTGCTCTCCATCTTGACACCAAGAGTAAGGCTTACTTTAGGCACTGTGCAGCTGTGTCTAGCTTTGTGCAGCTGTGTCTAGCTTTTTCAGCTTCACAGCTTATACCTGCCATTTCCCAATATTTAGCCTACAGTAAAACCATGAGATCAGTATGGTCCAAGTCGCCTCATACAGCTTAGATCCACAGAAGACTTTAACTTAAACAATTTCAGTCAAGACGAAGCAATAAAAAAAAAAAAAAAAGATCTTGAATAACTTTTAAATTGTTCATACTCCGTGATTTCATCCAGGCTAGCTGCCTATGTCTCAGCCCAAGAGCTTATGCTCCCTGCAGAGTATACCCTTCCTGGGTGGAGGTGTTTCAGTGCCTTCCAGTTGCTAGTGTGGTGGCCCAGGGGAAAAATTTAGTATTCTTGCAAGCTACAACTGTACAAAGATTTTAAAGAACAGATATTCTTAACTAAAGAGCTAATCAGGTGCAAAAGTGCTTGCAGGAGGATGTGGCCAAAGATGCAAGGGGTCCCTTTAGAGAGCCTGAACCGAGCTGTTGGACTTATAAATGCAGCAGCAAGCTGAAAGCCCTGCAGCAAAGCAAGTGTGCTGGCATCTGCAGAGCTGGAGTGCGGAGGCACAGAGCGGTCTCTCGCGTGTCCCTGGTCTTGCACAAGAGATGAGAGCCAGGTTTGCCACCACCTCCCTCACCAACAACCTTACTCCTGTGCATGGTATCCCTCTTTTTCCAGGACTGAGACCTTTGCTAGAGGCAAGGAAATGCCTCAAGGATTCCAGCCTGATCACAGAGCCACAGCCAATAAGTAACTTGTTTGTTCTTTTAGTTTCTCCTAAGCTGTAGAACTGCTGATTTATTTTTATTTTATTTTAGGGTACATGGTAGTGCAGCCAAGGGCTCTGCCAAGATGAAAAAATCAAACCTGCTCCATATTTCTTGAGCCTAATCAGCACAGCACAGATGGCTGGGTGAGAATTATTATACCAGCTAAAAGGGGCTGGGCAGTGTAAACACAACTATTTTGTACTGTAGAGGAAAGGAAAATCAGAAAATGTAGTTTATGAGAAACATCTGCAGGAACCCAATAATAAGAATTTATTAATTAAGTCAGTGCAGGTGGGGTTTTGTTGTGTTCTTCTCCACCCCTCCAAGTCTTGGATATGTTGCAGTTTTATTACCAGATGTCTTAATAAATTTTAATAACATCCATAATTACTAAGCCAGATTCATGGAGCTGTATTTCATGAAATATCTTAATACAGCAAAAAATAACCCTACACACACCCCCAACATTTTGTGCATTTGCATCAACAGCAAGAAGAATCCATTCAGACTAAAATTCAGCAACAACAGTTAACAGCTACATCAGGAACCACAGGGAAAAAAAAGACTTCCTGCCTGTTAATAAAAACTTCCATGCTTCCATGGCATAATTAGAGGTAATCAAAATATGGATCATGACAGAAAATACTAGCATTTGAATATACTTACTATTTCTCCTTTGAAATGGAACTTCTAGGAATGCAGATGCACCTTAACCATTACTCTTTCTGAAGAAAAATACCTTTAGAGAAAAGAAAACCCCTCTTAGAACACAGTGTGGGGGCTCCTACTCCACACAGACACAGTTCCACAACAAAAGCCACATGGCAAATCACAGGGCTTAAAAGCATCACTTATTTAGGATACTCTGGAAGTATTAAGGTTTAAATATTCTTCTCTATCCCCTTACAGTTTTTACAAGCGAGAACAAAAAGTTGTTTATTATTAGATCATGGATGTTCTTAAATAAGGCTCACCAGGGAAATATTGTTCTGCCAGAAGAGCAATTCAGGGTTCTCAGTGCAACAATAGTTTGAAATTAGAGGATGCCTGTTCCTGACTTGAACACAGGTATGTTGCGTGACCTGAAGTAACGTGTTCCTTGCCTCATTTTTACAGAATCACAGAAAAATACGTGTTAGTCCTAGGGATATCTTGCAGTTCAACTTCCTACTCAGAGCAAGTCTAGTTTCAATTGCTCAAGGTGCAGTACAAAAGGACAAGAGGCAATTGTCAAAAATTTCAGAAGTGAAAACCTCGAGGTAACCATTTCTGTTGTGATGAACTTCTTGAGCACAGGAACAAGTGCTCAGAGGGGCTCTCAGGAATTCTCACTAGGAAGCTTCAAAACTTAACTACACCAAGGCCTGGAGTACCTGGCCTAACTTTGAAACTAGCCTTGGTTTATTCAAGGGGCCCTTTACCAACAGAGATCAAGCACTGTGTTCAGAATTTCCCCTTAGTTTCATTACCAATAAGCCCAGCTAAGGAACAGACTTGCTTAAAGATAATGAACTGGCAGTGCTTCATACGGGGCTGAAACAGATTTCCATCACTTGTGTAATTAGCCATAGCCCGGAGTTTGTGCAAAACACAGATATTTAAGCACAGTTTCTATGACTACCATCATTCTGCTCATTATCTCTGAAGGATTAGCCCAGGGATTCTCTTGAAGAGGTGTTAAGAAGGGGAAATCATGATGGCATACTATTACTTGGGATGTGATGGGTGTTAGGTGTGCAGTGTATAATTTTTTTAAAGAACATTACTTTCAAGACCCTCTCTGTCTTGGTCAAATATATTTGTGTTTTTGGCTCGTGACTAGTTATTTACAAATCTGCAAAAAGCTTTCCAGACAGAAACAAGGGAGCAGAGTTTGGAGCTGCAGCCTAAAGATGGTTGAACATGTCTTCTCCTCCTCCAGCACAGAGGAAAAAGGTCAGCAAGCTTAAGACTTCATGTCCAAGACTCTACTTACAAAGAACTTTAATTCCAGTAAGGTTGGGGAAGAGGATGGAAGGGACAGAGGAGATTTCCTTTAAGAATTAGAGGAGCCCAAAGTAATGAATTTATCTCTACGAATTTTTCTTTTATGTCTGCATCTATGACAAGTAGGAGCTGGATCCAAAGCTCCGAGAGGATCATTCTCCATAGAATGGAGAGGAGCTTCCTTCTCCCTGAGGAAACCCATGGACTTCAAAGTGTGTTTTCACTCCAAAAAGAAACCAGAAAAAAAAAAGCTTGGAAACTTTCACAAGAAGAAATAATTTTGCTCCAATGTCATTAAAAACGTTTCTTGAGCACTAATATAATTTAGGTTCTGATAGAAAATTTTAGAAATCAGAACATTGTCCAAATATTTGGAGAAATTCAATGAATTTACATAGGAAGCCACTTAGTGCTGGTGTTTTTTTTCCCTTTAATCCTTGTTTTGCAGCCATAGCACCAGACAGATCTTGGAAGAATGGGTGAACACTGAGCTGAACCTGAATTCTGGGTCAAACCCTGGGCAAGTCTTTATTCTCTACACAGCTGAATTTGAAAGGCTCAGGAGAAGCTTTTCTGTCTTGCATCACAGAAAAAATCATGGCAAATGGATGATAAGCAATAAGAGCAAAACAATTCAGGACACATTTTCGGGCTTACCAACACAAGTGGAAAGAATGACACCTTTCTAGATGCCACTCACTGTGTGCTCAAGTCTTAGGTGACTTTTGCTACCAGCTTTGTACAACTGATGCTAGAATGTCTGTAGGCTTTAAATGGCTCTCTGAAGTCTAAAAGGGAAACTAATGGCATTTCAAAGTACTAAGGAGAAACTTGGGATTCGTTCTCTCCTGTTACATGAGTAGGAATTCATAGGAGGCTAACTCCCATTAAACTAGCTGCAACCATTCTATAGCTCATTTTTAAAAAGCCACAACAAAACCCACCAACCAAAAAACCAACGCACAGCAAATTCCAGAATGCTAGTTCTTGAAAATTTTTAACAGCAGTTGTATATTTTTGGGAGTTTAGAAGTGCTGTAGGCACTTTATAGGGGTTTGAAATGTTTAGTTATACCTTACATGATTGGGCATTAAATACAGCTCTGTAGCAGCTGTGTCAGTATAATCACAGTGGTACAGTACCACAACAGCCTTCAGAGCTTGTCAGAACACAGCCCTGTTGTGCTTGAGACTGAACACACTCAGTTCCTGGTGAAAAAATGTTCCCACTTGCTCTGTGTATGTCAAGGAAGAAATGAATTTTTAGAAAAGGTATCTTTCTTCTAGGTTGTTACCATACAAAGAACAACAGAGTTTTCTTACATGAGGGAGCTCCCACCCTTCCAACATTGATAGAAAGATGCTGGCTGTAATAAAAGGCACCCAGTCTCCCAGTGTAACAAAGCAATATGCAAAACAAAGACCTCATCTCAAAGCTCCAATACCTTCGAGGAGCAGTTTTAATTAAAGTTCAGCCATCTCATCCAAATTTCCCTGTGCCCAGATACAAAATTAATTCTTGCAGGGATTGGCTCTGGAGGCCCAGAGATGGCCCCCTCTGCTGCAAGTCCCAGCAGTCTTTTCAGCAGCCATGGGCAGGAGAACAGCAATGCAGCAGCTGTAGCTGAGAGAATCAATAATCCATGGCAGACTACCTGAGATCACATACTTTTAGCTTAAAATTCATTCCTACGCCTCTGCTTTTATGCAGAAATAGCTCTCTTCCTGCTTGCTTCCTCACAGCACTTAGTGCCATGGTCTGGTTGACATGGTGGTGTTAGGTCATAGGTTGGACTCAATTTCAGAGCTCTTTTCCAGCCTGATTCTGTGATTCCTGGTATTATTTTTTTTTTTTAATTTATGTACCTTTAAGAAGCTTAGATCACTATTGTCCCCCCACAGCATGGGTAATGAAACATATTAATCTGTCAAGCAATTTAAGACAAGTGATGGATGGCAGATGAACCCAATATTTGTGTCACTGTCAAACAGATCTGGAGAGGCACAGTGGTGGCAGGCTGCATCTCTAACAGGATAAACTTCAGCTTGCTAATTGTCGCAGAGTACAAATTGGCTACTGGTGTGTGCCTGGAGGTCCTGGGTGATAGACTGAATGAAGCAAATTTCTGTGTAATTGCCCAAAGAGATTTGGACTGAAATCTTTAACCACCATTTTAATGGCAGAACAAGAATTCTGCCTTCTGGCATTATTGGGTCACCAGTTCTGTGCTGACTTTTGCCTACAAGGATTGGAGGTGGCTCTTGGTTTGAGATCTGTGGTGCAATACCTAGGCCGTGCTTATGGCTTAGGTGCTTATTCATGCCTAAATGGACCCTGCCACTAGGAAAGGTGGAGAAGTCATAAACACAGCAAAAACACAGAGAGAAGAAGGAAATCCCATGTTGTTTTTATGATGTTCCAGAAAATCCTCCTGTCCAATGGAAGTGGAGGGAGAGAAGCTCCTGCTTCTGGGGAGCAAGAGACAGATACAGGCTCAGTCGGATCCAGAAGCAAGAATGTCCTTTTGGTGGATGAGTGGATGGATGATTGCAGCTACAGCCAACACAGTACTTGCAGTTAAGTCCCCTCAGGACTTTGCCCGAACTTGCCATGTCTGCACATGCAGCAGAAGGATGGGTACTCCAGCTGTCTGTTATAGGGTTTCTTCTGGCTGTTGTGGAAAGGAATATTTTGGAAACAAAAAACTTCTTCACAAGAGCAAAGTCTCCATTTGCCTTTCCAAATCCTTTCCTTTCTATAAAGCTGTACCTTGAAGGAACAGTAAAGCAGGACCTATGACTCAGTATTCTACCTGACCAACTTTACAAGGCTTTATGTCCTAGCAGAACTATGTTGTTCAGTTCACATCGGATAAACAAAACTTGTGGATTTATATGCACACCAGAAAATAGCCATCTAGTTCCCTACCTTCCTTTCTTCCCCCTCACTAACATATCTTTTGTGAATACCAGGGGGTTTGTATTTTCCTGCAATGAAGTATGGCTGTTTTAAGAAGCTTGTAACACCACTCATGATACTCCCTTGGATCTCGAGGGCTTAAACCACAACACTACCTGAAAATGCACATCTCTCCTCACACTCCTGCTCTCTCCTTTACTCTGACAGCAGGCTGTACAAGACCCATATATTTGTTTTCCAGTACCAACGCTATCACATTGAGAAGGTACTGCAAAATACTTCTTTTTAAGGAAAATTTTGCTTTACATCAGGCTGCCCTTGGGTAAAAAGGTAACTTGTTCCCCCACACCTTGGTGCAGTAATAACTCTTACAAACACAACATCCACACAGTGACCATCCAAAATGGCCATTTTTTCCTCATAAACAGAGAGCCCCTTCTCAAGGCATTGTTAGTGGCATTTGAATCTTTATTCTGTATCACAATACTCTAGGCAATGATAGTATGATGACAAAAAAAGATCCTTTTAACCACCATTTTGAACCATATTTTCTATATATGTTGTGAAAAAAAAGAGTCTTGTACATTTTTCTGTCTTTCAGGAAGACACATTGTGGCAAATTGGAGTCCCTTTGTATAATACATTACTGAAAGTTGATGGATTAGTTCAAACACTGATTAGCTCAATATTAATAACTGCAATTATTATGTTTATACAGTGTATGGACATCTCTGGGAAGACAAGGAAATAGACTTAGTCCTCTAATGTAAGTTTATAGGTAAGAACAAATATAACAGAGTTTTAAACAACATCCACTAGTAAAGGTAAACTAATCAGAGAGAAAGAAACAAAGGACTGAGTTTTTATATCCATTTCTTCTTAGTATGAAAGATAAGGTAGAGTTCAGCAAATATTCCTTTTTAGACATCTGCTGGTTTCCCTTTTAGCTGTGCTTCCCTGCCACTCCTTACAGGCCCAGCAGGGAAAGGTGGCACTAAGCAGAAAGCCCCACGTGTTTCTAGAGATTTGTCCCCCTCTCCTGAGGGAGAAAATAGCAGAGGGACTAAACTCAAGAGTGCAGGTGCACTTATTGAGGCTGACAACAAGGTGAAGTGTTAGGGTGGCTAGTTGGAGATCCTCAGAGGAAAAGTAACTTTAAGCATTCAGTGAGGTGACAGAAGAAAGATTGGACATCTTCCTATAGTTGGTGTTACTCCAATCCTGTTTCAATAGCTTAATTTCCAGACACATGCACACTTCTGTACACCATCCCCCCACGAATATTATCAGTGTTTCCACAGAAAGGAAAAATTATAAAGGGAACAAGGGTTTAAAAAATTATTTTTTAAAAAGTTCTCCTATCCTAGAGAAAAAGATTGACTGTCACCACTTGATTTCTCTGCTTTTTAAAAATTTGCATTTCAAAGAATAAGCCAAAGAGAAAGAAGAGATTCCACAGCAGCATCAGCGTAATTAAAACAATTGTTGAATATTCATTTTGCCTCTCATCTCCACAGAAAGACTGGTAGAGTGCTGTAGCAGTTGCATGATGTGCATACTGAAGACAGGAGCTCTACTGAGCTCTAATTTCAAGTGAAAGAACATCTTTGCATTTTTATGCTTGTTAGTGTAATTGTAATTCAGTATTTTCGTTGCAATAATGCCTAAGCAATCCCACTGAGACTCATTCTCCTATGCAATGTACAAACATGTTGACATGACCCCCAGAAGGGCTGGATGGTTGCCAGTCACACCTTGCAGGCACATACATGATTTAAAAGCTAAGTCTACAACAGTGTTTTCGACAAGACTTGTACATTTGCCGCTAGCACAATCTCCTGAGCTAGGAAAGGTGAAATGAACAGGAACAAGAGCTTTATCATGTTTTTTTATTATGCTCACGCACAACACAAACTCTGCACCTACCAGCTGAAGCGAATATTGTTCAACAGGGAGCACACATTGATCCAGGCACATTCCCAAAGCCCACTCAAGAGGATACAAGCACTATCATTTTGGCTAAGCACACCATCTACTCCTGTGCTCATAAGCGAGCTAGATAGCTCTCAGGCAAAACAGAATTTTTCATTCATTTCAGTGTTGTGCCAGAAGACCTTTCAGAACTCCATGTGATTAAAAATCTGTGGACACTGTGTGCATTTACAAATACTGACACACAGCTTTGTGTGCATGCGTAAATACACACAACCACCCTTAATACCCTCCTATACCCAGAGAATTGAATTTAAGCTTTGACAGCTTCAAACAAACAGCAGAAAATCAGTCACAAAAATCCTCAGAAAGGGAACAATGGGGGAGTTACCCAAATACATTACCTCATACCTTCTCCTGGGATGCAAGGGATGGTCCTGGATGGACCAAAACTTCTGCATCTCAGTAAATCCCACCAGCTTCAGTAAAGGACAGGAAATCCAGAGATCTCTCAACAGTCACAAGGACTTATATCTGGTAGACACAAGTGCCCCAAGACACAGGACAGCAAGACTGACACACGTACCTTAACTCTCAAGTAACAGAATCATCAGCTGTGTCAACTCTTCACACCACTACCAGACCTGCAAGTCATTAAGCCCCAGGTTGTTTCAATTAGACTAATTAACTGCTACTTTGCAGCACCTTCCTCTTAGCTGGACCCTACTGTTGTCAGGTAGCTTCACACTGACCAGAGAGAAATTTTGTGCTGTGAGGAAACCTGCTAGAAAGCATTTGTATTTACACAGAATAGCAAAATAAACAAACAAAAAAATCACCTCTCTGGCAGCTGAAGAAGTGCACAGCATTATATAGGTGTGCTCTTGTACCATTTGGCTCAGCTGGAATCACAGGAGAAAAACACCAGCCTGTTTCAGGGACCACAAACTTCTGCATTTAATGCTTGAATTAGTTCCTGCCATATTCAGCAAGACCTTTCAAGCTTCAGCTAGTAATGAAATCTGAGTCATGGAAAACTCACTTTTATTAGCTGAGACGGGCTGTGAGCAGTGGCAGCAGTGGTTTTGCGAGCCACAAGCTGTCTCTGGTGTAAAGAGGGCCAAATTGTTCTCCATCAGCTCAGACCTGAGCCCACCCTGGCTCTGCGGCAGGTTTGGTGATGTAGGAGTTCGGGTGGGTTTGCAGGGGGTGAAGTGGGGGCAGGCATCCAAACATCTGAGCCCCGAAATCTCTTCTCCCTTCTCTGCAAACTGTCACAGGCAAGTCGGGGGCAGCTGGGAGCAGCTCAGCTCCCCACTTGGTACCTGGAATGACAACCCTCTTGTCAGTCCCGTTTCCAGTTTCCCCATCCACTGCTCCATCAATGGCAAGCTCAGCACAGTGGTCAGTGTTGGCAGCGAGGCCACCACCTGCCTTCTCTGAGACCAGCACAGGCTCCTGCAGGCTTGATGTGGCATAAACCCACGAGTCCAGAAGTTTGTTTTATCCAGAGACTTAAAAAAAGCAATGAAGTCAGTCTCTCCTCCTCAAGCTTGACTGCAGCATTTCTAACAATACCTCTCACCTCTGCCTGAGTTCTTAAAATCACTTTCCTTAAAATGAAGGGGTACCTTTAACACTCTTCTGATTCGTCATGTTAAAATTATACTAGCAAGTAGTTCAGAAAACAAAATAGTTTAGAAAATAAAATGCACTCAGATTTGGTTGGGGTTTTTTTCTATAGGAAAACGCCCACAGCTTTCATCATGCACCATGGAAGTCAGTGAAATATCTGCTGCTTCCTAGAACCCTTTTTAAGGTTAGAGTTTTACTTTGAGCAGGGAAAATTCTGATTTTGCCTCTTGGCCTAATTGAAATCAGCTTTGGGTGGCAGAAGGCACACTTTATATCATTAGACATGAGACACCCATTTTAACAAAATAAAACCATCAATACATTAGTCACCATATTTGCATTAGCTGGTCAGCCTATTCCATTTAGAAACACTCATTTTCTCCGTGTGGAGCTCCAGCTGGCCTCTGGCAGAGGAGGCTTGGCAAGAACTGTTCTTAGCTTGTTTAGTGCCAGGTCTTTCATCAAGAGAACAGAAGAGAGATCTATTGAGGACAGCTAGACTAACTTGTTTTGGGAATCTTCACCTTTAAACCTGTTAGCAATAAGTGGTGATTCTTTAAAGCTGTTGGGCAGTTAGTAAAAAAGCACCATGTCTGAAATCATTCTATAGTAAAAGGACAACACCTTAGAAAATAGCAATAAACACACTGTAGACTCACTGCAAAGATAATCCAAGTCTCATGTTCATTTAAATAATATGTTTCCCATCATGCTGACAGCCACAGAGATAAAGGGAGGCAGAAGAAGGTGCTACAGGACTCTATAATGCTCCTGTCAGCCATGGAGTTTAATTTGATCTCTTTATTTACTTGCACCTGAAGAAAATTCGATTCTATCATTTTCTCCCTTGCTCTGAGATGAATAAACCATATTTTTCCCAGAGATGACAATCAAATGTTGATCACAGTGACAGGTGCCAGCCCTACTAGTCTGTAAACAAATTAATTCCATAAAGAGCTAATGATTTGCTGTTGTGAAAATGCACCACTAATATTTAGATTCCATGCATCTCCAGACACAGGCTTTTGAAGCAGTCATGAATGTTATTGTGAAGCAGCCACAGTTTCATCTGAACAAAGGTTCTCGTCAAAAACAAACTTAGTAAAACCCCTACAGTATTGATTTTGTTCATTTGACAAGCAAACAGCATTTCTTAGGTAATGAGTGCTCCTCCTTTATGTCAGTTTTTTTCTCCTGTCACACCTGTGGTGACAGCCCATCTTTCCACATCTTCCCATGTAAGCTGCCTGCTGCCCTCCAAAGGTCCACATTAAGGACTCTCCAGCCCTGCCCTGCCCACTGAAGGGCCATGGCTGGAGTTCCACAGTGCTTCCAGATCACTGTCCCCCTGCACCAGATTTAGATGCAGGAGAAGACAGCTGCTGCACGGCATGGGCAGTCCCCACTGTGGCTCCTACAGCCTGGTGCTGGAAGGCAGAGGTGGCTAGTTCATCTTTCAGTGCCTGGTTTTGTGGCCACACAGCTTGACAAATACCAAAAAGCTGCGCTATTGCTGTCACCCAGCTGCATTTGACTCTGCATCTTCTAGCCTCTGTAGCATTGCAGCTCTTTATTTTGAAAATGCATGGTGGAGGTGGACTGTAGAGTGGCCTGAACTTCCTGATGGTCATGGAAAGTGAGGAAGGACTGCTTTGTTATTATCAGAGTACGAAATGATGGAAAACCTAGTGATGGCGGGAAGTACTAAGGCCTGAACAACAGCCCCTGACTGAGGCCTGAACAACAGGCCCTGAGCAAAAGCTGACCCCTAGGTGAACCTTCCAACCAAATGTTACATATATATATATATTCACTCATTAACAAAGTAGTGTTATATGTGCTCATTTATTGGCAAAACGTGTGTTTACCATTCCGTATCTAGAAACCAGATAAGGCCAGTCAGTAGGAGAGTATGGAATCAAAGACAACTCCCCTGATTCCTCCTTGAGCCCTGGAAAGGCTTTACAAGAATGCCAACGGGAGAATGAAACTAGACATTATGTCAGCTTGTTTGTGTTACAGTATAAAAGCTGGGCTACTGTCACAGCAAAGCTGGGGAGATTTGTGTCCTGAAAGGTGGATGCACCATAGGATTTCCCAGTTACTGGGTGTGGCCCTCCAGTCCTTCTCTGCGACAGCTTCCCCCCACAGCTGGTGTGCGGACTGGGATGATGGTGAAGGATCAGGGTAACTGGTGACGTGTCTTTCTTAATCGTTACAGGCATTTTTTTGTAGCAATGACTGGTGCATTACTTAGCTTATCCTTGTGAGATTCTTTGCAATTTTACATTATAGTAAATCACACTGTTCTTTAGGTTGGTGTCTGGGTCTGTGTCTCTGACCTTATCCACTGGCAAAACATGGTATCAGACTTCAGGTTTTAAATTATTAGAGAGGGATACATGTTTATATAACTTACAATTCCCAGAATATCATGGAGACCAAAAGAACAGCTGGGTTCAGAAAAGAGACTGGCAAGTTTCTGATGGAAAAAAAAACAAACACTAACCTTTTCCCTTAGTTTGCTCTCCTTGAGGAATGTTTTGTCTTTTATCAGAGACAGTGAGAGTGAGACTATTCTGCAAATCCCCAGCAAGCGCTCCATCAAGCCTTCACCTTTACTGCAGCTAATTATCTCACTCCAGCAGAGAGTTCTTATCAGGGACTGTACATTTCCCTGCAAACAGGGAAAACAGCACACTTCTATTCCTCTGTGTGTCTCTGACAGCTCCAGCTCCGTGTATCTCACTGTATTCACAGAGAATATCAGTAGTGATGCAAGTGGGAAGAAAAATGTCCTCAGAGACAAAAAAATCCAAAGTGTTCCATCAGCATAACCCTGTAAGAGTTACACAATAAATATTTTTCACTTTTTGATTGTGCATTTTAATTTCTCAGATTAAGGCTGTGCTGTAATGATTTGTAAAGCTATTACACCATGCTCAGGAAAACAGACTACAGGGCTTCAACATTTCAACAAAGCAGTCCCTGAGGAATGCTGGAAAGAAATCACTTCCTTAAAATGATTTTCTTCTTCCAGCACGTCTTCAATAATCTTAGCACTCAAACGTTTCCCTTCCAAAAAATATTGTTACAGTTTAATTTTTAATTAGCTTTCTAAAAGACTTCTCTATTACAACACATAAAGTGCTGTAATTTACAAAGAAGCCTTGTGGACAAGCTGTATTTCTTTTTATGGGCTTCAACTTATGCAGTTAATTAAATGCTGCTGAACTCATTCTCCTCATTGTACAGCTCTGTAACCTATTAAAACATTTTCCTCTGGTGCACAGACACTGCGCTCATAACTATTCTGCACACCACCGACTTTTAACTAAACAATGCAAGAATTATTTTTACGCTCATCAGTGAGCCACTTAAAAGATCCAGTAAGTCTCAGGACTGGGAAGGTGAACAGCATCTGCACACTGTGAGAGTGAAAAGGCCACGTCTGATTTCTCACTTCGCTTCCTACGGCGGTGGGGACCGCCCGAAGTGACCCAAAAGGCTGGGGCTGTGGGCAGGGGGCTGCAGGGGGGACACCTGGACCTGTCCCTGCCGGTAGCAGTGAGTGCTCCCAGCCGAGCTGCAGGAGGAGTGGGGCTCACTGGGAGCATGGACTGACTCATCCTGATGCCTTAGGTTTTAGCTTTTACATTTTTCAAATTCTGTATTCCTAGTGTAGCCTGTGAGCTGCTGCTCTCTCATGCTGAGACAGACATAACAAAGCCTCTCCAGGCCTGCTCTCCAAGGACACCCAGTCCGTCCTAGGCCCAAAATGTGTAAACCAGCATCTTGAGAAGGGGACAAGCTGAGGGGAAATTACATCATCAGCTAAAGTTTAATTGGTAAAATTATGTTGATATGCAAGTGGACCAAACCTATAAAAAAAGTGTGAAGAACTCGTGACTCGTCGTCCATCTTGGGTGTAGTTTTTGGCTGCCCCAGGGTGTACCTCTGAAGGGCTTTCAATAAATATCCACCTTTATTCCCTTACTCCTGTCCAGTCTCTGTTTCTAGGTTGGCCTCTTTAGGCATCAATCCCTGCTACAGGCACATCCCTGCTGCCTTAGCGAGTCGGTGCCAGCAGCACCACAGCTCCTGCAGAACCATGGCTCGGAAATGCTCTCTTCCTAAAGAAAAGGAATTGCTGCCAGTCCAGTCACAGAAAAGCTCTTTTAATGTTTCACTGCTATGTATTTGTGACTAAGTTAAGTCAGATGTGTCAGATTCCTTAGCCGGGCTATCAGAGATTCACAGTGAGACCAGATGGCTAGAGGGATGGGCTTTTTTATGGGAAAGGTTGTCAAGCTGTTGGCTCCTTCAGTAGAGAGTGAAAACATTCAATGAGAAGCACCTGTGATAAAGGAAATTGAAAAACAGAGTTACCACAGCACAAACAACTTCAGAAGATACCTCACAAAGCCAGTTGCTTGGAATTGGGAAATAAAAATGCGTGGAAGACATAGGGGAATTACTATCTCCGGCATTTGGAAATAAGGGAAGGATATTAATAACTTTTCACATTTTGGAACCACGTGCAGTGAGGACCATCCAGCAAATGCTGTAATGCTGTACAGCAGGAGGCAGCACAGGCGGCAGGGCAGACTTCTATGAGGGGACTCTGTCTGCAAGAGCTGAAACATCCCAATTAACTCTTTCACAAGAAACAAACTACATCCAGAAAAGCCCACATTCTAAGAAAAATAGAGTTTAGAGGCAAAACCAGAAAAAATGAGAATGGATGTGAAGAATCCAACTTCTTTTAGGGGGATGATTTGATTTTGAATTAAGAAAACAAAACAGAGCTAAAAGAAGAATCTGTAAAATCTGGGAATAAAGAGCTAGGATCAGATCTATTCATTTTTTTAAGTGTGCTTGGCTATGGATTTGATTTAGAGAATGCATACAATAAAGGAATAAAAAACTTCATGCACAAAATTAATTCTCGGATATCTTTAATGTGACAGGTAGATTTTTAGTGTTCCACTGCCCAGCAATTCGTGCTACCAGAAATATCCTTTGTCAATAACTTTACAAATGTTTTTATAAAGTTTACTAACTGAATTTAAAAGCCAAATGAATTTACCAGCTGTAGCAGGGAGAAGTAATAAGCAATTGATGTAAGTATTTAGGGCATGAAATATTTGGTAAATACAATTGCAACCCACTAGCAGGACATTCTTATAATTATGGTTAAAGCTCAATATTTTTAAATAATTTTTAATGGTTCTGGCCCATTTCCCTAGGTAAGGAGAGTTCAGTATGCACTTCCAATATGCCTCGTGGGAGCAAATACTGTTACAGAGTATTCCGAGTTAAAATCTCTTCCTGGTACTTTTTTTTTTCTCTAGAACGTGGTACCACAGCTTCCTAAAACAGCTTCCTGAAGGAATACAGGGCAAAGGATCTATTGACAACATCCTGGAAGGACAAGAGCAAATCAGAATGAAAGGCTACAGAAAGGATTGCACAGGGCTCCACTTACAGAGCTGAAATTTGAAAGATAACCTGGAAGGTCACCTAAATGATATCACTAGGAGAAAGACTGAAAACAATACAGCTAACACAGAAGCCTCCAGGCACAGTGAACTCTGGAGGATCACCCACATCAGCCTTGTCATCCTCTGCTCATCTCCATGTCCTTGTACAGAGAGAAGGAGCTGGAATGTCCTCCTAAGAAGAGCTTTTCCTGCTTTAAAAGCCTTAAAATGAAGCTATTTTCCTTGCATGATGCTTTTACACCAAAAGACAGAGCAAGTTTTCTACAAACACCTCAGAAGGCAACATAAGGCACAGTATGTGTGCAAGAAAATTATGAACTTTGGGTGTGAGTGACATATGCCCCCAGAATTCTTGCTGAAATAGAATGTTACAGCACACAGGCACATTCACTGGAGACCAGTTCTGGCAAAAATTGGCAGTGACAATACCGCTGCATAGAGAAGGATTACACTTGGAGAAAACTGGCCTTTTTCAGCTGTAGCTGTATGGTTTGTCAGCACTGTACAAACTGCAACATTAGCTGCTGATGGCAGACATGCTCCTAAGAGCACCTGATCAATCTGTTCTTGAGAACCATAAGAAAAATGACACAAGGCACGCAATGTCCGTGTATGAAAATTAACTCATGAGAAATGACATAGAATGTACTTACAGAAGCCATAATAAAAGATGAGACAGTAGCAGAAAGTCCTTAAAGCTTATTTTCTTGGGTGGCTGTGGGAGTATATACCAAGGCTCTATTACCAATTCAAATCACCATGGCTTTCTGTAATTGCTGGCTTGCTATTTAAGGGTGAGAGAGAAGTGCTGCCAGAGGCACTACAGACTGACCTGCTTCTAAAAACACATGAGGGTCACAGTGTTAGGCAAAACACAAAGGAAAAATCATGTGGTCTACTGCACTGGTCAGTATTCTGTTTTCTCTGTCAACCTATGGGAAACTTCAGCATTGGAAAAAAATATAAGACAGGCTAGGATCGTGGTCTGCCTGAAGTACCTGTGTTGTCTATCTTCTAGAAACGAGGATACAGAAGAAGAATCATTTTTTTTTCAATATCTCCACAAAATGAAGCAAATCTGAAAGTCTTAGAAAAGGACTGAAAAGCAACAACAATCAAAAGAGGGGGAAAAAATGCCCCTTTGAGAATAGCCAGGACATACAGCGTACCTGCAAGACATAACAAGCACTGATAAGCAGCCCACATAGCTGAATGAGTTTTGTGACACAACAGTAACATTGGATAATTTTCTGTTGGTAGAGCACGGAAAAGAAGTAAAGAACAGCAACTGTTGCTTCAAGAGAAGCTAAATATTAGAAGACAAACCTGATCCAAAGCAGTTAGGCCAGGAGATGAAGGCTCTGAAAGAAAGGAAAAAAGGGGTCTGAGCACTTTCCTCAGACTCTTGTTAAGTTTCTTTTCTCTTGTATACTGTATTTAAGTCTCCTCCTTGAACCTTGTTCACAAAGTCACATAAAAGAAGTTGAAATAAACCCACATCTCTTATGTTGCAGGTGGGGGCCTCAGCAAAATGACATCTTTCTTCTTGACTAAAGAGAAAAACGTTCACCAAAAGAAATTTATGAAAATGATGAAATTTTTGAAAGAAGATGATTCTGCCGTTTTCATCTCTCTTTTTGGCACTTCAAACAAAAATACTTTTGATTTAATATTCCTGTCCATATTTTAAATCCCTTTACTACCCTTAAGCCTAAGGCTGCTTCTCTTTAAATCAAAGGGAAGCTAATTAAAAAATGGAGATAATTACATCTCATGGCATCTCCTCAAGTCACTGTTAATCTCTGGACCTACGGCTAAAGGAACTTGCCCAAGATCAGAGCTCTGCTGTTTCAGAGACCCCCCGGTAGCAGACCCTTCTCTGTTAAGCCTTGACTCTCGCTCCCTGCGATTGCTGTGCCAGTGACCACCATTACCCACGCACACAGCAGTGATAAAAACCAGCGACAGTGAAGTGCCTTAATGCTTTTCGAACCTGTGCAGTTCAGGATGATCAGAAGAGTGCACGAAATCGCACTTTTAATTGGTGGATATCCTGGGGAAGAATTAGGGAAGAGATATAAGAGCGTACAAAGCACGCGGCAGAGTCTGACGGGAGAACAGCGCTCAAAACAAGTTGCTTTCACTCCGTGCAGTGCCATGGTTTTCATCGCTACCTGCCCGCCTGTCGATAAGCACCAAGCCCCCTCTCTCACACAATCTGGACACGTTTCCCAGGCACGCCGAGCCCCCGGTGCCCCCGGGCCAGCGCGCTGGTGACATCTGGTGGCCACAGCAGGCGCGACAGCGGCCACTCCAGCTCCTGGCTCCCGAAAAGAGCGCCCGACTTCCTACCTAAAAAAGAATTTGCCGTCATTCTCTGGAGCTTAACTTCTGCATTAGCACGACATGCAAAAATTTGAACCCAAACCTAACATCTCGCAGTGTTAAGCTCCTCCACATAGCAAGCGACACTCCAGCGACAGACTTCAATTCCTTGCTTTCTCTCCTTTTTTGTACCAGGACTTGCTGCTGACGACCTTTTAAGAGTACAAGCAACCTACTATACCACAAGTGTTATTAAAATAGAGAAAAATAGTCTGCAACGTTGTCAAAAGGCATTTTTTCCCCCATGAAATTATGCTACTTGCAGGTACTTCCACCTTTTGACTACAGAAATAGATTTAAGTGAGCCAAGCATCTTTTGATGAGAAATAGTAAGTGTAAGCTATTAAGCTCATCATTTGAACGGGTCCTGGGGGACGTGGTTTGCTTTGGCTTATTCTTTTCTCTTTTTTTTATTTTTGCAATTATTTTGACTTAACATTTGGGGACAGAATCTACACAGTTTATTAGCTCTGCTAGTCCTTAGTCTCCCAGTCTCTCCTTGCTTGTTTCCTTTCAGAGAAGAAAGGACTTCCCAACCAAACTGGCCGACTAAAAAAAAAAAAAAAAACCAGCCAGATGCTGCAAGGAAAATTGTCTCACTTAGCTTTGACAGGAGACATGGAAGGTTGGTAGAGTAAATGGTTTATATCACTTCTCAGGATTCAAATCCCAACTTCTTTTACATCTACACAGCTCTACCAAAACTGCCAAGCTTTTAACGTTAATTATTTGTCTCAAATTTCCAGAGCTCAAGCACAGGACTGAAGCATCAAGGAAGCCAGACATTTTTATGCAGCTGTAAAAGCCACTTAAAGACACTCTGGAACTTTTTTAGAGCTGCAAGCCTAGATTTGTAGCAATTCTATGCTTCTTATATTTATTTTTTTATTTTAGAAAAAGATCTTTAATTCCTTGAGATAGAGCTTAAAGATATTCTAAATAAGAGCTTCCACACCAGTTCATCCTCAGAAGCATTTATGCAACATGCACTTAGGGTCTGGTATGTTATACTTTAGTGAACTTCTCAAGAGAATTATTTGTACAGAGGCACTTTGACAAAGCTTAAAAAGGGAATTAAAGCAGCACATGAGAAAAATTGGGCCTCTCTTCCCTCCTGGAGCCTCAGTCATACTGTCCAAAAACAAGGTTAGTAGTAATACACATTCACCATACCGATACAACGCAGTTCTCCTTAGTCATGATCCAGGGAAAGAAGCTGGACTTTTCACCCAGGCTCATGTGTGACCCCTTTTTCCTTCTGCTCCAGAGTCGGACTCCCAGGTCCCTTGGGGTGGCACCACACCACGAGCCATCCCTTTCTGTACAGTCAGCTCATGGCCTCCCAGCTTCTGGTCTGGATTGTCAGGGCTTCACCCCCTCTTATGGGATCTCCATCCTGTCAACCTTCATTTCTTGCCCAGCCAAGAGATTGGCAATACCTCCCCACCCAGTATAATTCCAGGGAAGAGACCTTGAGCTAATGCTGCAGAATTTCTCTTCTACGGTCGTCCTACAACCTCCCCTCAAACGACAAGCTCCCTCTTTCATTCAGCTGCTATTGCAGTGAAGGAAGCTCAAATACAGTTCCCCACAGGTAATCCCATGACACCATACTGAAGAAGCAGGAAGACACCTCTGAAAAAAAACATGCTTGAATCAATTAGCTCTCCCGTGTTTGTAATAGAATTCTATCCTCCTTAATTATGCCACTTGCAAATGTGAGTTAATTAATAATTCTGCTGCATTGCTGCATACACACCATCATGCCTATTAATCATGCTGGGTGAAGGAACACTGATTTTCTTTTATCTGCTTTTGGTTTTGTCACATCATTGCACACAATTCTTAATACATTACTTTCTTGTCAGGATCTCTACCTGAGAGTTCAATGCTCCAGTTAATTAACTGGAGCATAAGGTTCAGTGTTCTACCATCCTTACTTTTCCAAGCGCAAAGACAATTTTTTTCCTCAGCAGATGTTGCTGTTTCCAACCTCATCACTGTGAGCAACAGAGGAATTTGGCATTGGGCACATTCCATGATTACTGGAGGAATAAGGGCTCTAACTCTAAGTTCAATCTTCCCTCTAATCAGCAGGGGCAAACAGGTGTTGGATATTTATATTTGAACAGAAAGCAATCTATGTTGCTATTCTCACTATCAGTATGGGGCAGGGGGGAGAGAAGGCAGAAATTGCCTCTTTTTGTTACCTTGGGTACGAAAAGATGACTGTTGTTTTTCTTCCCCACAGAAAAAACCCAGTATTTCCACATCCCAGCAACTGCAGTTGTTGTAATCAGGACAGTCTCCATGGCTCACCAAGTAGAGTAGATTCATCTTGATTTCCTCTTTAATCTCCCAGCAAGTTAATCTATTGCATGAAGTGCCAGTGGGCAAACATCATCTCTATTAGTAGCTGGTTTTAAGTTCATGGCTTTGTAAGATATCACTTTTCACTCACTATTTCTCAGCCACTCATCACACAATGCAAATTACATCTGAAAGTTGATTACAGTTGGTCTTATGAAAACCAGCATCCTCGTCCATCAAAATGAGCATATCGAGCATACCAAGGAGTGAGCAACCTAAACATCATTAATACAGAAAATCTTAAGTCTTCCAGGACTTCTTCCAAAGACATTTATAATATTGTTTAAAATCCTACGACAAATGTACAAGGCTCAGGGCACAGGGGAACAACAGCAGTTATTGCTGAAATGCAATTGGTTGTACCCTGCAATACAACAGCTCAGCTATCAACTCTCTAGAGTAATTCAGAGAAAAAAGAAGTATCTTCTCTGTAACCACTACAGAACTAAAAGTATGTTGAAGTCTGGCCATGATTTGAGTGCTGTGTTTCTAGCCTTAAGATAATGGTGAGGTTTAGAAATTGTTTTTCATCATTCTACTCTAAGTATGTTCTCTTGAAGGAGATTCCTCTTCGGAATTACACTGTCCTGGGTGAAAAGAATCAGCGCTTTTGCCATCTATCCATTTCAAGATTTTGTATGATGAACTTGACTTCAAAATACTCCAAAAATAGGAAAATCACTTTTAATGTAAAAAATCCAAGAAGATACATGAAACTCAGGTAAATACGTGTCCCTTTAAGACGCCTCCCTTTAAGGTGCCCCTTCCTTAATAAAGAGGCTTATAATTCCTCAGTGATGGGAAATCGTTGGGATATCAGAGGTGAACCAAGGATAAACTGGCTATCAAACACATACTTGGCCAAAAATTTTGGCTTTGACAATTTTGCTTTTCTTTTGTCAAAAAAGTATCATTGAAAAGTCCCAACCCACTCTGCTTCTAAATACAAACAGTGTATCAATGACACAAAAGGGACTGGCTGTGACTGCCCCACCATTTGTGTACAAACACAGCAGCAGGTTACAGCCACAGTAACACAGGAGGCTGCATGATCAAAAAAGGAAAGGTAAACAAAAGGGCGACTATTCATCAGAAGACTTTGCAGAAAACACCTCCTCAGCTCCTGTAGGTGGTTAGCTTTAAGGGGAGAGAATTGCATTTTGGCTTGTTTCAAGAACCGAAACTTGGCATGGCATGGAGCTACTGCACAGTTCTTCCATCACCTGCTTACCTCTGGAATTTGAAGCTGGAGGCTTTAAACCATACATTCTTTCAAGCTTATTGACTTCCCTCATATTCATGCCCTCAAAGCACACAGACACTGTGGTGGTGAATGCTGGCAGTAACAGACTGTCTCTCCCTCTGCAGCGTACTACTGCAGGGTCTGTACTTTAGGGAGATGAGATTTACGGTTCAGCTTCAGGCGTTCCACTTCCGCAGCTCAGTTATGAGCCAAGGCTTTCTGTACCATCGACTGAGCCTCCAGAGACCCATTCAGAGCTTGCTCTTCCAGTTCACAGCACGTACTTATTTCTGTATAGCCTAAATCTAGATGATGGAGTAACACTTCTCCTCCCTCATCCTTATGCTTCACATTAATTTATTAAATCCCTTCTCCAAGGTAAAATGGAGCTGTTCCAAGAGATAATGCTTCAGTGAAAAAGACGAACTTATCCTGACATTTGAGGCAATAAGCTGTAACATCATTCTTCTTTAGGGAATATCTGCTGCCCACTCATAAATGGGGAGCAACCAAGTAATACAGCTTTGTAAAAGCAGTATTAATCAGCAGTGGCTGAAATAGGATCGTTTCATTCAGACAAAGGAAAATACCTAGTATCCTAACGAATTTAGGGTGGGAGAGAACAATGTAACAAAATTTGTTGTATGAACCAGGAAATCAATCCTAAGCTGTAATAGCTTTGACCAATAATGAGACTCTTAAATAAAAAAAAACAAAAAACCAAACCCAACCAAAAGCAAACACTAAACTTTGTGCAATTATTTCCCTAATGTGGCAGTTACTGGCTAAATCATTGCAACCAGCTGTGACTGGAATTGTTCCTTACCAAAGTTAAACTTTAACTTGCAAGAAACCTGTGCTGTGAAAGAAAAGTATGTACAGCTGTGGTGTATTCAGTTCCCAAGCTGAGTTAGAGCTCCCCTTTGTGTGTGAAGTCAGGGCATTTACTGCTGCAGCTGTTGTTTACCGCTGAAACATGGTGCCTTTGATCACAGCTCTGAAAGTGCTTTACAAAAAGGATGAAGTCCTTGTGCTCATCTTACAGACCAGCACTACAATGTAAGCAAAAAGAAATCTGGTGACTTGCCCAAGATCAAAAGCCAAACTTGCCCTGGAAACAGGGCGTGATGTCTAGGTTGTACTGCCTGCAGCTACAACTTTGCTCCTGAACTCATTGCACTGAAAACTGCAGAAAAGTAAAGCCATTTTAGAAGATGCTGTTCAATGTTGCATTTTCAAGACAAAATACTAAAACATATCACAAAGTAAAAAGACAGTATTTATTTCATTCAAATGTAAGCAAAAGTTTTCAGAAGCTTACATCTAACTGGCCTTTTAAACAATTTGTAGAACTCCTAAAATACTTGACTTTTACAACCTCAAACGCAAACTGAACTGGCTGCATCGATTCGATACAATTACATGGGCACACTTTTTTAAATCTTCCTTGAAACAGCACTGTTAATTATTGTTGAAAGTGGCATGGGAGAGGTCACTGAACTGATAACACTTAGGTATGGTGTTTTTAACTCTTTGATATTGGACACCTCTGGGGACAAGCCTACTTAGACAAGCTATTAGACAAAGATTCAATGTAGCAAATTGATTTCTTAACCTAGTGAGGATGATTTTTTATAAGGATTGATTGGGTCAGTTGAGAAAGGCACACAGGAAAACGATAAGGCAACCTAGACATTGGCCTAAAATGAGGAGAGATGCATTTACTTATAAATATGGTAACAATAAAGCAATGAGAGAGAAGAGCGAATTAGACTAGTCTTAGATGGTTGTATAAAACCACAATAAAGATGAGGAAGAACTGAAAGTCTTAATAAAGTGAACAAGATTAAAGTCTATTTATGAGAAGTATCATGACTAGAATACAAATCATAAAAGCCAAGGCTTATTGAATATGGGGAACTGAAGGAAAAGTTGCTTTACATATCAGAGATTCATATGCTTGCTCAGTAGTCCAAAATCTAAGAACTACAGGTTTTCAGGAAAATCTGTGAATTTATTTGAAAAGGGGACACTCCTCAATCTCCCTTCCCCAAACCAACAAAACTAGACTTCAGTACCTGAAGGACTTTAATACAGCCTGAGAAATAAAAGGGAAAAATAAGTTAGAAACTTTGGATCAAAGGTATGACTTCAAACAAATTCAGTGTGAGAGAAATGTGATTCACGGGCAGGACCCAGCACCTGGTGTTGTGGAACTTCACACAATTGGCCTTGGCCCATTGGTCCAGCCTGTCCAGATCCCTCTACAGAGTCTTCCTACCCTCCAGTGATCAACACTCACATTCAACTTGGTGTCACCCAACTGGTTGTTGTCTCTTACACCATGCTGAACCAACACTCTTCAGTTTTGATCCTTTGACTTCTTTTCCAGTGAGAAAAAGCTAACTGGCTTGCATTACAAGAATTAGATACTGATGGTACCTGTATCTCACTCCTTTACATGGTCAGGCCTGAACTGCTATTTTTAAGTACTTTATTTCACATGAAGGCTTTTGTGGACTACAGGATCTCTGGGATTTTTCAGTATTAACAGCAAGATAAACTTAAATTGGACTGTATAGAAAAGGAGGAAGTAAAGACAAAACTTCCTTACTTGGGCTTCTTTTCAACTGTAACCCAGCCTCATTCTATTCTGACTTCCACAGGTATTCAAAAAAATTCATCAGGTACCACAAAAATTAGTAATTTTCAAAACAAGTACTACAATTATTGCACACAAAAGCTGATGTAGTTTTCTCCTTTTGAAAATCACTCACTCATGTATATTCATACTATACTTTTATCACAGAATTACCTCCAGCAGTTTTTGTTGGAGCACATATAAGCCGGACCCCCTCTACTTGTCTTACGCATAGCTAGAAGGAGGGAGCACTGCCATTCTTCCTTGCCCTCAAAGGAAGCACTGCCCTCCCCAAACCCTCAAAGTGTTTAAAGGTTTTAAGGTAAAGGGAGAAAAACTGTTCTAGGAGCATATTTACAGCTCTACGAGTATCTCTCTTTGCTTTTATTATCTACAAGCACATAGTATGCAAACGCTATGAGTGCCCGTGACTTTCTCTAAGGTATTCAGAACCCTGTTTAAAAAAGAGAAATTGGTGATAGGCACACTTTTCTTCTAAATATACTGTATAGCTGTGGAAGCTGCACCTCATGGTAGCTCTGCAGGCCTGAAAGAATATACATATTCATTCTGCAGAGTTTCCCTAACTTGTAAAGTGATCAAGCGTGATGACTCCATACCATGAGACTCTTAATATGATTTAGATAGTATCAGTTCTTTGCATCTTCTAGCTGTAGATAATGACAGTATAGGTTTTCTTAATAGCCTTTTTCTAGAAACCAATAGAATTTGCTTAACCAAAGAACCACCACAGTAAAAAGCACCCAAACCTGAAAAAGCACCTAAAAGATATGCTTTTGGTGGGTTAAAGTTGACTGAGGTACAATAAATAAATAAGACAAGGGTATTTCCTTGCCCACAAGTATCTGTCCAACAAGTATTTCTTGTGGGTAAACTAGGATGTTGGTATCTTAGCCCAAAGTCAGCCATCAAGCAGCTGCATCACAAATAAGGAATCAGGGCCTTGGTGATGAGAATGTTGACTATCAGGAGTGGAGCCACCAATGTCAATAACTTCAGGGATTCTACAGTGAGAAAAATAAATAGTTTGATGAAAGTGTGATAGAAGAGTCATAGCATCGCTGTTACTTCTGCCTTAAACATTTCAGGTGGAACATGCACTGAAGGAAACACACATTTCCCTAAAGACAGAGTCAAAAGGGCATACAACCATGTGAAGGCCACTTCCAGAACAGAAGTGGATTCCCTTTGGGTGAATACCCTGCCCCTGGAAATAGCCTGCAAGAGACTCTCCAGCACTCCCAGGAGCCATGTGCTCAATACAACTTAGGTGACCGGACAAGATATGTCTAGTATGTATCTTTGGCTTGCCTAGACTACTGGCAGATACACCTGCTGTTTGATTCACTTGCTTCTTACCACAACTACCTCTACCAGACTTGGAAATAAAATTTTGCATCCTTCCAACCACAGACAGCACTTACCAGGCAGAGTAAGTGGCATCTAGCACAAGGCACAAACGTCAGTTTTGGTCTGAAAGGACCGGCAGCAGACAATAAAAAGGCTCTGTAAAATATTATTGCCTAATTCCCTCTGCCATAAAAAGGAGTTTAGAAACTTTTGAATTATGCAAGTGATTTGCAAAACAGTGAGGAGAATGAACAGTCCTATTGTTTATTTTCTCCTTTACCCCAAATTTGCAGACTTCCACCTGCTTTCATAAGGACTGGCAAGCCCTCATATGACTAGACTGTTCATGGTGACTACCTGCTACATCAAAGATCTTGGTATATCTGAAATTGGCAGGAAGACAACAGCACATGTGCAAATTCTCTGGCATGGGAAGAATTCAGCAGCTACAGTAGGAATGGCTGCCCTGGGCACCTTTCTTTGCAGAAGTGCTAACAGTGTTCTGCTGAGGAGTTCACAGCTGTGGCCTCTCTGCCTCCCCTTCAGAGATCAGAGTACTCATCAATGTCTGCAGCAGCTGTAAGAGATTCCAGTTGTCAGACCCTGTAACTGCACACTTTATGTGGTGGGAGGGAAGACTGATGTTCTCAGATGTAACACAAATGTTTTTTAAAAAGTCCATCTAGCAGTGTTGGAGAGCATGAGACTTCATATTAACGACTTCTCAAAGAAGTAACACCAAATGTGACACCTGACTGAAGTTTGACTAGTTTGGTCACTTGGGGTGAATTGATGACTTCACTTTTAAAGCAAACTGTGAATATTTTGAACAGATATAAGCTGTTACACCAAGCATCAGTGAACTCAGGCCATCCTGATGCCAAAACTACTAAAGTAATTCACTAAGGCAAAGATCTGAGAATGGTTATTATGTCTTTATTTTTGAAATGGAAAGAAAAAAAAAAACAATCGAAGAATAGCAATTACCAAAATCACTTAGGAAAAATATTTTAGATTGTATGAATAAAATATGAGATGGTTTTAACTGTAACTTGTTTAAATGTCACCAGTGGAGTACCCCAGGGGTTGATACAAGAGCTGATACGGTTTAACACCTCCATTAACAACCCAGATGTTGGGAGAGAGTGTATTCTCAGCAAGTTTACAGACAATCTAAAATGGCAGGAGTGGCTGATGCACCAGATAGTTGTGCTGCCATTCAGAGAAACCTGGACAGGCTAAAAATTTGGTTTAGAGGAATCTCATGAAGCAGAAATGCATTTGGGGAGGAACAAGCCCACACACCAGTACGCACTGGGGACCAACCATCTGGGAACCAGCTTTGCAGAAAATGACCCGAGAATCCTGATGGATAACAAGCTGAACAGAAGCCAGCAATGTGTCCTTACAGCAAAGACAGCCAACAGTTCTCTGCATTAGTTAGAGTGCCAGCAGATTGATGGAGGTTATCCTTCTCAGCACTGGTGAGGCCACACCTGGAGCACTGGGTCCAGTTCTGAGCTCTCCAGTACAAGAAGGATACGAACTCAGTACAACAAATCCAGTGCAGCACCACAAAGACTGGTAAAAGACTTGCACCTGTGGAAAGGCTGAGAGAGCTGGGTCTGGAGAAGAGTTTATAAATACCTGATAACGGGGTAAAGAGAGAGGTAGGCTCTTCTCAGCAGTGTCCAGGGACAGGATGAGACGCAATGGGCACAAACAAAAAAACAAAAAAACAAAACAAAACAAAAAACCAAACAAAAACCAACCAACCAACCAACCAAACACCCCCCCAAAAGCAAACAACCAACAACAAAAACAATCAATCAACAAGAAGAACAACAAAACAACCCAAAAACCCCCAACTACCAGGAAATTCAATCTGAACATGAGCAAATGTTTTTACTGTGAGGATGGTCAAACACTGGAACAGATTGCCCAGAGAAGCTGTGGGGTCTCCGTCTGTGGAAATGTGTAGGTACCCAGAACTTCAATGGACATGGTCTTGGGCAGCCTGCTCTATCAAGGGGCTTAGACTGTTTCATCTCCAGATGTCTCTTCCAACCTAAATGACCCTCTGAGCCTGTAAAATAGGAAGTAAAACCATCCTACCTGCATAGCTCTGTCTTATATCCTCTGGTTTATTAGATCAAAAATCACTTATTTTGGTTAAAGAAACTGTTTTATCAGACTACCTATATCAAGCATGTTGGATTTCTAATAGCATTGAGATAACTGACTCATATTTGGTTTGTTCAGGAAGAATTCCACTACACACTTGCAAGGACTCTGGACTTAATTTAGAATACCTAAAACTGCAATCTTAATCACCACCAACTGCATCATAAATGTATTCGATAACAGAGTCTCATTAGCTCTTCATAGTACATACACCATAATGATCTGACTAGTCACATTAAAAAGGAAGGTGGCTGGTGACAGTGGGATCTTTTCTATTACCTCATACTTGTATGCAGATCTTTTTATCACCATTATAACTCTGTGTATAAAATAAACTGCCTCTGCAGCTTGGCTTACAATGTGGGCTCCACACTGACACTCACAGGCCACAAAATATTTGTTATGCAGCCAGTCTCACTGCAAGCTGTGTAGGCATGTCTTTACAAGATTGGGCTTGCAACCTTATAAATTCAATACATAATTCAACATAATTCTATTTGGATTTCACTGTATCTTGCCTGTTGTCACTGTGCAAATGGATACTCTCTCTTCCTAACTGAAAAATGGGCTAATGCACCCATGACATGATCAAGGAGAGGGAAGTTCACAAAAGGTGTAAAAATATTATAAGGAAAATACTGGCTTCATTTGCCTAAAAAAACCGCCACAAAACAAACAAAAAACCTCAAGGTACCAAATCCCCCAAAGAACCAATGGACCCTCCCAAGAAATACCCCACAACAGAAGGATGTTATTACTTACCTGTATTCTTGATGCTTAACCAGATACTGAGTTTATTTATATCCACTGCTCTATCTCTAAGATACCCAGCCAACATTGTAAAAAGCATTGAAAGAATATTATGGTCACATGAAGGAAAAAACCAAGCTTATGCCATATGTTTCTGCCCACATCAAGTACAAGATACTACAGGAATGTTCATGTTACTGTACTGGATTATTAATCTTAGAGTAACAATTACATTATAATCTTCTGAGAACAAGCTGGCCATAGTCTATAGCTCCTGGTTATTCAGCAGAGGACTCCTTTGTATGTGTTAAGAAAGTGTTAAAATATATTTTTCAAGAAAATTCAGGTCACTTTGCAATACAGTAGCTACAAAACATTTATTTTTTAAATAAAAACATTTAAATCATCAGGTTTTGTAAAACAGCATATCAAGTGTTTATCTTAATCTTTGTAGTGTAAGCACCTCCAGTTTTATGCTAAAACAATCAACATAAATTATTATTTGGTCAGGCTATCAACCTACATTGAAATAAATATCCTTTTAACCAAGACAGGTCACTTAATGCATACCAGATTTCCATATCTTTACAGAAAATTTCTCTGGTGATAAGTGAATTACAAACTGAAACCATGATTGAAATATTTTTTTTTTCTTTTTAATTACAGTGAAGACTGGCCTATAATTTTAAACTACAAAAACAATTATAAAGCACTACAGACTATAGCTTAAAAAAACTGCATCACATCAGAGAAATATTTGAGATGGCTTACCTAAACTGTCTCAGAATAAGAGATGGAATACAAACTCCTAAATTACTTAGAATGCACCAGGCTGGCCATATCATATGTCCCAATCTTATGGGAAAGTATCCATTGAACACGAATAGAAATTTTTGTTTAATTGCAAGAGAGATAAGCCACTAATAAGTGAAAACAGTATAGCTCAAAGAACTTTTTATGTTGATGCTATTGATTACAAAACATAGGGTGCAAAATTCAACACTTGAAATTATATAAACCTTAAAAATACAGAACAGAACTTAACAGAAGTTTACAAGTCAAAATACTTCAGCACCTGAGATTTTCCTGTAGAAAGCCAAATAGAGATACTTTCTTCAGAAACATGTAATACAATCAGCTCCTTTTCTCTCAGTATTACACAGGAATAATTAATCAAGAAAGAGTTGAAATATACATAATGCTCCAAAATTCCAATTAAGCCTTGAAGGTAAACGTGCTATCAATCTATATTTAGAATTTGATTCATGACTTCATTTTTTGAAAACATTTTATATTAAAACGGGAATAGACAATCTATTAAAGTGTTCTGATTAAATTAAAGTTTAAACATAAGACAAAGAACAGTATGCAACTTGAATCACGTTGACAAAAAACTACGAATACTGCAACAGAAACAGGTTTGAAGAAAATATAGTAATAATCTGCTATGCAAGCATTTAGATTTACAGACAACTAGTGGTTTTGTCTTTACTTTTGGTAAACTAATACTTTAAGGAAATTATTTTCTATTTTTACTTTGAGAGCTGGGAAGTTGTGTTTTCTGTGTTCTGCTCTGTGTGATTAACACTTGATGATTTCGTTTGTATAATTGTATGCCATCTTCAAGGTAGACACTGTGGTGCACACCAGTCTTAGAACAGAAACTTCCTTTTTTAATCCCTTGGTTTTGAAGCTTTAAGCAACTGTGTATTCCATTTGAACTCCCAGACCCCAGAGTAAAAGAGAAGAAAACATTTAAACACAGGTCTTAACAAAACAGTATTCTGATGGGAGCACAGCAGTTTTAGTCTAACATTATTTAATTTTATTTATGAAAACTATTTAAATGTCAAATGATCTGCAAAATAAAGACTTCAAATACTGGAAAAGGAGGGATGTTCCTTTAATTCTAAAAATGCTTTCATCAGGGAAAGTATACTGTACATTTGGTTTTATTTAATCATTCACTTAGTGATACCGTAAAAAATTAAACTACCAGTGTTATCAAAGCTAAATGCTCCTCCCCCCAACAATTAACTACTTGGAATTTTCTGGAAACTTTCTATCACTGAAAACCAGTCAAGCACATCTGTTTCTGTCCTTTGATTCCTAAATACAAATAAGCAGGCACTCAGTAGTACCTTAGGAAGAAAAGCTACAGAGATTATACTGAAAGATTTCATACTAAATTATAGCAGTTTTAAAATTAAGTGCAATAAAATGCACCATTGGCTCACTTAAAACCAATTATCCTTAAAACCCACCAACTTTCTTCAATACAAGGTGCAGCACAGTTTAAAAAACAAGAAGGGGGGCAAACCCCTCCACCACAAACGAAAAATTCAAACCCAAGAATATTGCTTTCAGTGCAAACACTGTAGTCTTCAGAAGGTTAAGAGTACAAATATTTACGTTCCAGTGTATCCTTACCTACAAGGAATGTTGTTTCACATTACAAAGTGTGTCAAATACCTTTACTCCAATCGCAATACTGAAGTTTACCCTCTCAAATCGATATGGTGGCTGAAACCAAAATGTTTATACAAGCAGTGTAACTTTCTGGAGAAACTAATGCACACAGTTGAAAGTTCTCACAATAACCAAGGGCAAAAACTGCAAATTCAGCTGCTGGTTCTTAACCAATTTCAGTACCGAATGCCAGCAAGTAACCACCTCCTTATTGAAGAGTGAACAGAATCTCCTGTACCAGCACCTTAAAGCCGTTGTCCCTCTCCCTGAACCTACAGGCCACAGAGGCAAGCTGCAGACCACCACTTCTTAGGTGAAACTCTTCTTGACAGAACACAACCCCGCTCTATATGTTGTTCATTTTTCCCCATGTGAGAAAGTTAAATTTCTAGCAAAACCCCTCAAACCTACAGAAAACTTCTGCGACACTGCAGATGGAGGTGGGCATTTTATTTTAGTCATTCAAAATATACTCATGAAGTTCACCTAGAATACTATTTTGCAGCATTGTGCTTTTAGAGTTACTAGCTGGGATTCCAAGGAACATTTGAAAAAGGCACCTACTACACTTAATTAGCTGCCCATTTTAATAATTTTGGTACTATTCGTCACAGTACATCAGAAAACAGCAGCACAAAGTGTTAGTGTTAGACGGACAAGAATTTTGTATTTGTTCCCCTTTATGAAGCAAACATTTTTAAAATGAAAGGCACTCATGACAGAAACTCTCTCTCCAGTTCATATATAGATGGCCGACAAGTTTTGCTCTTCATTCTGCATAAAGGCACAGTACAGTCTCTGTTTTGACCTTCCACGTCAATATCAAGTAATGAGGGCATGTGGCAGTTAGTTCTTTCCTCAGTATCTGACAAGAAGTTAACATCTGGAGCTACATTGCCCTCTAAACATTCAGAGTCTTTAGAGTTTGGTTTAATAATACGTGGAATAATCTGCCATGCATCGATTTTACTTCTTAGAGAAGAAGGCCGAGGCCTTGAGATAGTATTGACAGCGCTTTGCTTTTCATTTGAAACACCACTGTGATTGCTTCTTTGCTGAAAAGATGGAGAGGGCAGAGTTCCAGGAACTGGCAGGACCGGGAGTCTGGAGACATCATTGGTTGAAGCAACTCCATTAGCTAGGGGAAAGAAAGTCCAAACAAAAAACCACAAATTTAAACTCTGTGACTTGTTGAATTCTTTGCCATTTGTAAAACTGGCTTGCCATAAACACCAGTGGCTTTTCTTCCACCAGCAAAATTAAGAGGTTTGTACATTGTGGGGAATCTCCTAAGACAAGACCAGTGGTGCTCAAGCAATGCGTTTGCATCTATACTCACTGCTACTGGTAATCACAATTTATTTATTATTGCTACAGAAGAGATGTAGAGAGAAAGCACTAATCCCCCAATAACTGGATGAATATTAATACTCCAATAAAGCTCCATGAACTTCTCCAGTTATTATGGAGCTCTACACATGCATAGAGTACCACAAACAATATTTCATTTAAGCCACCCCAGAATATCAGTATTGAAATTTAGAACTTCTTTCCAAAAACTCATTGATCATTATGAGCTTATCCATGTAAATGTAAACCAGATTTAAAGACGTTATTTTGAGCTTAAATTTTTATCAGTAGCTTAACTTAGAGATTCATGGAAGTTCTTAATTACCCACCTGTGGTCTGAAAACGGTTCCCATCTGATAAGGTTCGTCTGTGACCCAACACACTTAACTTTGTGGAGGAATCTTTTGGCACATTTTGACACTCTTGTTTCAGACCAAGATTAAAAGGCTGATTTTTCAATTGTGTCGAAACCGTATTAGAAGCCAGCTGTATCCTCTGTTCTCTCTTACTTTCAGAAGTTTGAGATGAAAAGTTGTCAGTGGAACTACATTGACCACAATCACCAAGCACAGTGCTCACAAAAGTATCTTCACTGTCAGGTTGAAGTAGGCATTTTGTGGAAATGGAGGGCATAGACAGAAGATTCACAGTATCTGCAGCTGGACTTAGGGATGGAGTACTTGTTTCCTCTTTCTTGGATTGCAGTCGTGTAGGGCTGGCACTCCTGCGGAATTTTGAAGCACGCTGAAATATTCCATCACGCTTCTTCTTCTCATCTTTAGGCAGGAGCTCATCTGGACCCTGCAATTTGTTCAGCTCTCTGATATCTAAGCCCAGGGCAACAGATGCAAGGAGGACAGCACACCCATACAGCACTGAATCAGTCTTCTTTTTGTGCAGCGTCCTGCTCAGACTGTTTGTAGGTGTCATTTGAGGAGTACTGTTGGTAGAACTGGCAGAGGTTCCTTCTTCAAAGCTCTCGTGTTCTACTGCATTCTCTCCCTGATCATCTTTCCAAAGAGGTAGATTAATATAGGCTTGATTGGGCAACTTAATTGGCTTTGGTCTTTTACTCTCCAAACCTTCAGGGTTAAGTTTCTTATCAGTACATGCACCTGTAAAACATCACAGTATCCTTTAAGACTGCAATTCAACTGTTTAGCATGTCTGCATCTGTACATCATCATTTCTTTAAAGTGCACAAGTTTTAACCTTGAAGGATACTGTACAATCCATTTAGATGCTGTCAGAAGCTCAGACTCACATTTTGAGTTTCAGAAACACATCCTACGCCTAAACCTCTTGGTGTTTGCAATACGTTGATAATGCTTATTAAATAACACAGAAAATATTTCTGTGTATGGATTACAGAGAAGTAATTTACTGTATACAAACTACCAGATAAGATCTGGAATATATTCTTTGCAATACTTTCAATTAAGCCGAGTTCTAAAATCCAGTCAGTTACTAGAATTTTTTCCAATGAATTCATTAGGTCATGGTGGTCTGGAGTAGAAAGTAAATTTGACATCTTACACCTAATGACAAATAAAAAGGAGGTATTATTTGACTTACATGTGTTATTTTACTATAAACTACTGAATGCTAGAGAATAAACACAGAAGCATTTGAAATTCAAATATGTTAACTTTGTATGCAGGGTTATAGTAGTAAGCTAATAAATCCATAAAATTACTATTTGTGAAGCCTTGATTTATACCCCTACCAGTATATATGAAGATTAAAATGCCTTTTTCCAGCAGTGTCCAAGGAGCTTACTATTTCCTCTTCCAGACAGCATAAATCTAGCTGCTGGTACAGGCACCAGATTATATCACAGGCTTTTTTCCTGACACAAGTAACTTAATTTTCTCAGATAAGAGAATCCATAGTATAGAAAAAGGGTGTGCAAACTTTAAAATTATTATTAATATTTTATCATCATGGCCCATTATAGTAATGGACATAAAAAGCAACATGCAGCTGTAATGTTCCTGAACCTAAGGGGACCAAGTATGTTTTTCCTTGTCATTTTACCGGCAAATAGCAACATGTTGTCTAAAGCACTTTCAGATTTGAAAGCTACATTTTTGTCTTGAAAATTCAGGTAATAGATCTCCTTCAAAAAACCAGGGAACTAATACCTGGGAATATATCAAGGCTTACAGGTTTTTAAAAAACTATGCATTTTTCCAACAACTACGCAGATCCCACAACAATGCCATCAATGATTATTTAAATGTCAAGACAATTCCTGATTTAGGATCTTTTTAAAAGAAACAAAAAAGTGGTGATTGCAGATCTCATATACAGAGCAGCCTGCAACTCAACAACATGGGAAAAATCTCTGTAAGGTTCTGCTCACCGACTATGTGTATTTCTTAGCTGCTAATGATGTAAATATGGGGGGTTTTTGCAGAGGAAAATGGTTGGCAGCATGATTACTCCTCTAATAATCTGCATAATCCTTAAGGAATTCAAGCAATACAATTTATAACACTGGAGGTAATCTTAATGCTATTATATGGCTACTTCCACTTTTTCAAAAATAGCTCTTACCTTGGTCCACAAATAGAGAAGCTAAGGGAACACCCTTCTGATTTTTCATTAAAACAGTTGACCAAGGGTTGCTGCCATCTGAAAGGGGTCTTACTCTGCAATAACAATAGTTATTTTAAGATTATAGAGGATACCATGCTCACATAAACTTTGTGAGAATTTTTTTTTTTAAACTATAAACCTGTAGTACATAACTTGAAAACCCTTCCAAAGGTAAAAAAAAAGATGTAGTAGCATTGAATCATATATTATAAATGTAAACGTGCCTTAATGTCAGGTATTCTTTTTATAATAAAAATTTCATACCTAAAAAGAAAGCCAATGAAAAATGGGCCTTCACTACCTATTGAACAACACAAGTTTGTGAAAACCTGTGAAAACCCTGTCAAAGAAATGATGCGAATACTGGAAGTTTATTAAACATAGTGACTTTAAAACAAACAAAAATAATATAAAGCCAGTTTCGACTGATCATCTGGAACCAACTCCTGACACGGGTAAACGAGTGGATATCCCCACCAAGAAAAATAGAAAAGGCACTATAAATAATTGTATATACTAGAGAAATAAAGGAAAGGATTTCTTACTTTACAAAAGCTGCGAATCTCTAGTTTTGAGCCACTGGAAAAGATAATCTGAAAGTGAAGCTGTCCAGCTGATTTTCATAACCCTTTCACCCTCTGTTTGTCAGCATAAATGATGTTGCTGGTGTGAACTGTGCCTCACATATGCCAAATCAGTCAGTCTTACTTAATCATACTGAACGTACCCAGTGGGGGCCATGCTTACAATTCCTCAAACAAATGTGAGGAAGGGCAAGAAAGACAGGCCATGAATGTCTGGTATGCATTGGTAGCTCAGCATCCCAGTAGGTTCCAAATCTCAAAAAACAGAGATAAAGAGTAATAGGTAAGAGCCGATGAAACTTTAATGTAAGTTTTATCCTCAAGTCTAAGTCGGGGAGCGACTTATTATTAATGTAATTTCTAAATTAATTAAAAGGTAGAGGAGTTTTTGCTGTAACTAGAGACAGCAGAACTTTTTTCACTTACTACCTGTGCCAGTGATTCAGTTACCAAGAATGCTTTAGTACTATCAAAAAACCAAAATGTAGTAGACATACTTGTCCTTACAATCTGCACGATCCTTTGTTTGAACTGAACTTGGTCCCCATGTACAACCTTTCTTTCTAAAATTTCTCTTCACATCTTCAAACTCTTCTTGGTGGTAAGTTGTGCTCCTTCCCCAAGTTCTGTTGCTTTCATCTGAAGTTACTAGAGATTGGATTTAAAAACAAAAAAACCCACACACATAAATACTATTTCTAAAGGCAAAATATTTTGACAGAACAGAGTATCTTCTGCACTGCAAAACCATTTGGACACAGTTACACACAGGAGTGGAAAAAAAAAATTGAGATTTTTTCTTTTACAAAAACCACCACACAAACTTCACTGATCCAAAAAGATGAGCAAGAAAGAAAAGTAACTTATGAGCTGACAAGAGACCCAGATTAGAGATAAAGCAGCAAAGCAATCACATTTTCCATGCTTCCTTTAACTGAGAACCTTATATTTAGGTAATTCAGACAAGTGAGTTAGACTGAGCACTTAAATTCAATGAAGAAAACATATTCTGTGGACAACTGTTATCAAATGAAACAGAATAATCCAATTGTGACCATGATTAACATTTTCTTTCTCACTACACCAAAACAAATTATACTTTTAAGTGTCTAGCCTCCATTAAATGCTTAGTCTGTCACTGTCTCAGCTGATAAATTAAACAGAACCAGCACCTTGGAAACATAATGAAATCTTGCCTTTTTTCACAACCCCACTGGGAAGTTCATATTCACTTGTGATATCTACATCTTGCTGGTACACATATACACTGTTTCTTCGGCCATTAGCTGTGTGTGTATCTGTTTTTGGAATCACTGAGGAAAAATTAAGAGAATGTAGTAGAGATCTTAGTCAAATTGATTTCAGAAACAGAACTGTTTCCCTCATATTTTTATCTTTAGGTCATAAATCCTCCATCTATAAAGGCAATAAGCATCTTCTGATGATGGGTTTTTATGGTAGGGTTTAAAGGATCCTCTTTATAGAACCCGGCCTGGGAAGGCAGATTTTCACATGCCACTGACTAACTGAAGCATTAGTTTGGTATCATGATGGCATGCTTACAGATATGATGGAGAGACCTAGGAGAAAAGCAGTGTAGCCAGTTATAACAGCATGGTAAATGAGGTGGCATTTACATGTCCATGGTTCTGCTCTTCCTTCCCTACCCAGATTCTCCTCCTGTCTCGCCATACACCTTCTTGCCAGCACAGCTCACCCACTTGCACAGCACTACACATGCCTACCTTACACTCCCATTTTCAACCACATTCCTATGGAATATGTACCTTAGTGGTTTTCCTCCTCCCTCCAAAACACCTTTCAAAATCAGCAGAATTTGCTTTAATAAGAAATTAACTAGATTTTTCTTTTAACTTAATGTTTAGATTTGAAAGCTAGACTCGCTCAAGACAAAGTGAAGCAGTCAAATAAGCAGTTGTTATAGATGCCTGTTCAAATCACCTGTATTTGAGCAAGTCGTCTTGAAACAAAGACACTTTGAAGTTAAATCAAGATAAAACATTATTGTGGGAAAGGGAATTTATTTTGCACAGGTGCAGATGGGTGTGGAAGCTGAATTGTTTCAGCTAGATACTCCTGAGATATCTGATAAGCTTTTAGGTAAAACCTAAGGATCCAAACTCAGAAGCAGACATGTACTTCTTTTAAACGAGAGCCTTTATGTTGTCCTGCATGTTTAAGTCCTATGAATACAAATGCTTGTTCAAATAAAAAAAAAAAATCCCCAGTGGCACTTAGCACACATGCAAGGAGTGGCACTGCTATAGCTTACATAAGGCTATGCAATTATAAAAACAAACACAGAAAACTCAGGTTTTCAGAACCATGCCAATACCTGACATTTGCTTCATTTCCAAGCATTTCCTTGCAGAGCAAGAAGAATCAAAGATAAAATGAGATAATTTATATGTAATTATGACATTTTACTAAGAAAAGCCTTTCTTTACCTTTCTGCAAAAAGCGAAGTGAACCAACCAACCAGAAAAACCCACCACAGTTTGAGGACAGGAAACTATTGGCAACACAGATACTCTGTCAGCTAACATCTGAAAAAAAATCCACTTAATTTTCCTTCCATCTCAAATTTTCATTAAGAAAAGCAAAACTGGGTTTGTCCACCTCTGCCCTTTATCCACAACACATGGGTAGTAATGGTCTTTGCCCATTGCCAACTGTATCCACTGCACCTCAAACACATACTGAAATGCCAGAGAAGACATCACTTCTCCCCTTTAGGCATTAACAATGAAAAGGATTTCATAAGGCAGAGGTGTTCCAAAGGAGATGAGAGATCTGATTTCTATCCAAACTCTACACAAAGTTTCAGGCTGTTTTAAAAATCAACCAATCTTTAGACTATCTACAGAACAGTATGGAAAAAATCCTCACACATTACAATTTCCCCTTCTCATTTATAGCTGGCAAAGCCAGATTCTGAAGTAATCTCCCTCACAGGTGACTATGCTTGCAAGAGAAGATAGCCAACATCCATAAGCAATCAGCTGGAACAGGTTCCACTGATTTCATAGAGAGAAGCTTAAGGCATTCATCTCTGAATATGCATAATTAGACAATCTACTTTGCACAATAGATCAGAGAATACAAATGCAAGCAGTGAATCCTGTAGGAACTGTTTTGTCTGTGTATAGGTCATTCCCAGACATAAGTGCATGCTTCTCTGTAATAACACGATCATATTCCTGGTACCTCCACTACGTGAGCATGAACATACCTTCCTTTCTGTCATCAGTATACATAATAACACCTACAAATGTACCCAAAATTTTATTTTTGTCTCCTTTTCCTGTCTTCAGAAAACATAAAGCAAGATTTCTTCTGGATTTATACCTGCTTAAAGCTTGATCCTCTTTTGACGTAAAAAAGTTGGGTTACTGGCTCATTCTTTGGTCTTTTCATCTTACAAGACTCCCTTATACTCTGAACTTCTCTTTTCTTTTATCAACTCAAATACCTAATAAAAACTTGTTTTCCATCTTACTCGGGTTCTAAATGTGATGCTTTGCCTTTTGTCATAAATTTTGATTCGTCATTGTTTTATCCCAGTCAGTTTATAATTTGGTTCCCAAAGTAATTAAGTAAAGATACCACTTAAAGCATTCACAATTATTTTGGATTACTGAAAATTATTTAGCATTTTAGTAAGATTATCCCCCCTTCCAAAGAAGTTGCAACTGTTAGAACCAATCAAGGGATGTGGAAATAAGACAGAAATCTGCCTGGAATCTTATACTATTACCAACATCTCAATAAGTATATGGAACACTCTCTATTGACCAAATGTGTGGAGACTTACATTGTATAGCTCGAAGACGAGGAATTATTGTGGGGCTACTTGATGGACTAGAGCTGTTACTGTTTAAACTCCTCCTCTTATCCAGATTGGGGGATGCCTGCACTGTTATTTTGTGCTGGAAGTCTGTAAGAGAGCAAAACAAATCAGTTTTCACGTTCTGAATAAAAAACTTCTCAGAAGAACATGCTGCTATTCTTCTTAAAACAAAGTTATATAATGAATCAGACTTCATTACATGTAATTTATTTATACATGTAAGAGGTAGACATATTAAAAACATTGAAGAACTCTAAATGTAACAATTTGGATTTTGAGTCAAACAGGCAGGATTTCACACTTTCGTGTGACAGGTTTGCAAGAACGTGAACAACAGCAAGTAGGTCCCAGTGAACCTGATCTGAGACACATGCACACCACAAGCTGTTATTCAATCTTTTTGGTTGTCACATGAGGGGCAAAAAATACCCCTAAGTATTTAATCTCAAATGAATCAATACCCATGGCAATCAGATTTGCCTTATTTTTTTTTTAATATGTAATTCATATACACCATTAAAAAAAGCATTAGCAAAGAAAGGTCACATTTATTCATGTCAGAAAATCATGACAGCAGGCTGCAGAACTACAAATATTTATAGCAAAGTAGTAAAAAAAAGAACAACTAATATTGAGGAGGAAAAAATTCATGAAATTAAACTTAACAATATGCCCCTCTAATCCCCATCTTCAGTACAATTATATTGTACACTATTCTTAGAATAGAATTGTCTCAAGGACAAGTTCATCTGGATGTTCTTGATAACAAGGAGCTAATTGCTATTCTGAATCAAAGTTTTTATTTTATCAGTGTTTCAAGTTAAATTTAAGCAGAACTGGAAACAAAGGACCAAATATTCAATTGAAGCTTGCAATCCAGCATAAATCTAACTAAAAACCATAAATCTAACATGTTTGTCTGGGAGGTTGTATGGTGGCTTTTATCTTACTTGCTCTTATTTTTAAAGTAAGGAAAAATAAGCTTATTTCAATAGTGCTGAAATAGTACTCTAAATATTACTGCCCCCTTTGTGTCTTTCCAGCTACCAGACAGCTACAATTTGATCAGAGTTGTGTTAACGTAGCATCAAGTTCTTACTGCATTTACAATAAACTGACAGACTTGACCTGGAAGCCACTGAAAGGAAGCCCTTCAACTCCAGGATGCTGGTAGCACTAATGAAGGCTTTCCAACCACTGGTGAAACCTTGAGTTTGTGTAGTGCTATCTTGTGGCAACATTAAAATGGCACCTCTAAACCAGCCCCTAAGAACTGGAAGACCCTCACTGCCTACCAACACTCCTCCTTTGCAAAGGGGGCATTTTAATGCATTCATGGGTAGAATGAAATGCTCCAACATTCAAATTATACTGTATTTGTATTCTGAAATAATCTGCTGCTGCTATTAATATGTTTTCTTATAAGAAATAAGGCACTGAAGATTGTAACTTATGTGTTGTACTTGCCACTGCAATAAGCGTGCAGTTTGGACCTACTGCACCTGTACCCCTAGCCCTTTTGAAGCACTGTTTTTTTGCTTGGTATTTGCAAGTTTAGGGCAAACAGCACTAATATTTGATTATGTTAGTAAGTTCTGGCATGTACTAAAAAGGTACTTTTCTGTCTGTACAGAAACAATGATAACAAAAGTCTGAACTTTGGACCAGTATTAAATCATGTGGCTCTCATGCTAGTGACCTTTCCCTCCAAATGGGATGGACTTCTAGCTGAATCATTCTTCCAGATGAAATTAGGACTACTCCAGGAGAATATGATATGTGAAAACTGTTTCCTTGCGGGGAGGGAGCTACATAATTCTTCCCAAACCCTTCAGTGCATTACAGTAGAAGAACCTGGCAACAAAATAAAATAGTAGCCAACACTGAAAACGTGAACCATGGAACTGAAGAAGCTAGCATATTTAATCATTACATATACTGTGAACTTAAAAAAATTGCAGACCTGAAGGCAAACTAATTCTGTGTCCATCTTTAAGTTTTAACCGGCTTCTTTTAAACTTCCCCTTCCTCTTCTTTACATTGGGTTTCTCTTGGTTTAACTGGAATATCATGATATTCAGCTCACGCTCCAGTACGTCAATCTCGCGTTCTGCTAACTGCTGCTCACGGCGCTTCAGCAATTCTTCTTGAGATTTTTGCTGAAGAGCTGCTCTTGTCAACTCCTCTTCTCGAGATCGAAGCTCCTGAAGACAAGATTCACAAAAGTAAAACTAAGTAATAATGGGAAGGCAGTATTAAAGGACATATGAAGTGCACAGTAGGTTGTATTTCCTGATTTATTTTTATGATGAACTATATGGATGCAACATGCCCATACAATCTTCTACCAGGCCTCCATTCTGAATAAACCAAGATTCTGTATTCAGAATCAAGCATTACACAGATTTCCTTTTAACCATTTAACTTGAGTCACTTTACTTAAAGCAGGTGAGCAGTGGCACTGGGGACAACACATGCAATCAAAGATTATCAGCTAACAGCCCAGCAGAAAGTGTGCTTCAAGTATTTCACATGATGAGAAACTCTTGCACAGCATGAGGGCTGCTCTTGGATAGCTCCTACGCTTTAACAAAGCCAATGGCCTGACGAGTACACAAATTATTGCCTTTATCTTAAATTCTCTAACCTTTCCTGTTTTTCAGCAATGTATTAAGTAGCACTTTTCTATCTAGAAAAGCAATCAGTATTACACTGAATGCGGATTAGTGCAATAGGATAAACTAAGTCATAAGACAGCTGTTTCTTAATTAAAATCTAGCAGGTATCTGTAACATCAAACAGCTACTAACCACTGAATCACAGCACACAGACTCCCCAGCCACCACTCTCAGAAAAGTTGTTCTTTTATTCTTTTTTACTTTTGGAAAAGGAAAAACTTTAGTAAGGAAGCTAGTTAATTTTTCAGGGTAAATGAATACCCAAGGCTAAACAGCTGTAAACCTAGCGTCTTAAAATTATCTTAATCTTCAGCTTCCAAAATCTGTTAAAATATATCTGAAATTTAAGACCTCCCTAATTTTAGACCTTCCTTCATAGTATAGGGCATATTACACAGGAAACAGAGTTACACATAACACTTCTAGTCTATAATGCTAATAATACTGTACTGAAAGTATAGGAAAAGGAGAACTAGATGTGACTCATACTGCATATGTTTCTCATGACATGTATTTTTCATATGATTCTGTAAATTCCACCTGGATTGAAACTGAAATTCAACTCAGAAAACCATCATTTGAAATAAAGCTATGCTAAAAGTTCAGGATATCTAAGAATTTTTTTTTCTATTTAAAATCAATTAATTTTGCCACTATACAGTTTTATAATCGTGGTGTTGCTTGGTTTTGTTTGTCTTTGTTTTATTTTTATTTCAGAGCAGACTGCCTATTTCTGCTCACTGGTATCCAGCAAAGTTGCCAGAAGAATTCCTTATTTCATACAGTGAAAGCAAAAAAACTACTTCCTGAACTATATTACTTCACTGTTTTCAAATGAGGAGATGTTCAAATGTTCTTGCCAAAAAGACTGTGGATGTCAAAAGACAGGTTGGCACTGAAGTGAACTCGTTCAGTGAGAAGTGTCTGTTCTTCAGCAAGATACTTTTTGGGTTTTTTTACAGCTATAGCACATGCACACTGCTTATCATGGGTTTAAAATTTAATTGATATGACTGACATATTTCATATGGTATACTAATTTTGAGTGAGCTTGTTTCAACATAATATTGGAACAAAATTTTTTTTAATTGACCACTTAACATACAGTGTTTCGCTAAAGGCAATTCTGCCTCTTGGAAATTCAAAGGAACCTGCTTCATGCCAGCAAGTCATGAAGGTTGTGATCTTCTGTTTGTTTCAGTTTTGTTTTTTTAAAAGATATTTAATAACTTAATTTAGAGACTCCTGCAAATCCTCACTTTCCTCCTCCTCCTGTCCACTCAAAACAGGACAACCTAAAACAAAGACTGAAAACAGAAACTACGTGAATTCAGATTTAGAAAAAAGATACTTTAGAGTTTAAATAGAAAAGATCCTTATTACTGCATTAATACAGTAAGAAAGCTACATTAGGAAACACTGTTGATTTTCCCTCTTTCACAGCCCTCAAATCCAGGTTCCATAAAGCTCAGCAACCAGGCAAAAACTGAGGGCCTGTACTGAAATGGTAGACAGCCTAGAAGAAGTAAAAGTGTTTCCTCAATGAGAGATTAAGTATTTACTCATTTCCAAATAAACTAATTAAAAACAGACTTACTGCAATTAGTTATGCAATGTTTCCACACTGCTCTACAATTAAAACATCCATTGTAAGGAAGCTTGGAAAGAATTCTGTATTTAAGTTGCTCAAGAACATTTGTCAAAATAAGATTGTGATCTTTTCTTCGAGTAGGCGTCACCATCACTCATTTGCAGTAAGCCCTTGAGGAAATTCCTCCAGCTACAGAAGTTCCTCTTTTACAGGAGGAATGAGACTCCATGAAGAGGATTTTTGTATTAGTATTATTGTTATTACATAAATACTTTATAGACATTACTTTCTCTCTAGTAGCTGACAGCAAAATGGATAATGTGCCAAATGAAAAAACCTCGTATATATGAAAACCTTGTCTAAGTCAAAGTTACATGTTTTCAATCTTGAAGAAGTATACCTCATTAGGGTAGATGCCTCTGGAGATGCACTTACTCTGGCATATAAAAAGTAAATTTCATTTTATCATTTGCCCTCCCTAGCTGAGCTTAACTCACTTTTCCACCAAAAATATGACTCTTCTCACAAACCTTTTCACCTGCTTATTTAATTCTAAACTTGATTTAGTCAGATTTTTCTCGTATAGGAAATCTCATACTACACTAATGCCTCCAGAAAAACAAAAAATAAACAAAAAACCTAAACAGGAAGGCCTGTTACAATTGCTCCCAGAGTAAAAGAGGAAAATGGTTGGTTGAGCAGTTGCTGGAGGGGCCAAAAACAGAGTTATATGTTCTATGGCAGGTTGAGGCAAGTGAACACAGCAGCTGGTGACCCCATGGCAAGTAAAACCAGGAAGACTCTACTCTCTGTAGAGGGACTATAACTCAGCTGCAAAGGAAGAGATCTGACAGCTACTGAGGCACACAGTTCAGCTCAGGCACACTGTATGCCTGCTGCAGGCAGAGCAGGCCACATACTTACCCAGTTCTGTGAACCAAAATGGAAGAGGGAAACATGGAGGGTAGAAGCAACAGTAGATAGGAAGTATGTAATGATACTGCAATCTTTTGCGTGATCAGTAAATTCTAATGCCACTATGCTGATATTACAGTACCTATGTAATATCACACCCAACATTAGCCAAAAAATCCACATACTGCCATTTGTGACATTTGATGAGCGTAAGTGAAGGACAAAGGCTACAAACAGTGACTTGCAAGACAAGAGTTTAGTTCTTGCTTTTGTCAAAGTTAGTGACTACATCTTCTATAAATTTTCTTCACAAGTCACTGCATGTCAATGACTGTCTTCCTTGTCTACTATCACTCCATGAAAAATAACAGCAAATATATACTTGGCAATAATTGTACTGCACGAAACATCTGCAAAGAAGGAATCTGTTTCTTCCAGAAGCATTTCTAACACGGACTCAAGAGCACACCTGGCCTATTCCAACTGTTATCCTTATCAAGTTGTCCAAAGGAAAATAAAAAACACTGGGTGATTAAAACCAAGTTGAAGTAAGTATAAGAGAAGACAAAGAGAATTGATGGTGAGTACTCATCTACTACAAACATATCGTGACATGAGAAAGAAGATCAGTGACAAATCTGAGCAATAAACAAAAGAAATTTGATTTGCTGATTCATGTGTATGAGTTTGACCTTATTAATATCTGGCAGGAATATGTCCCAAACTGAAACACTGAAAGGCATCCATAAGATCAGTCTATCCAGCAAGAAGAGAGATAAAAGCACTGTTCCATTTTTGGAAAAGAAGCCGTGGGATACAGTCACATAACAGGATGAAAGGCTTTTCATTCTCACAGCTGAGGAGAATGTTTAACAGCAGCTGACAATTTGCAGTCAAAGATTAGCTAAGGGATAAATTCAATTTAAGTGATACATACAAACATACAAGAAAAAAAAAACACATTTTAAAAAAGAGCCTAGAATGCCACATTTACAGATCTACAACCTGTTTTCTTTGGGGAGACTGGTGTGGATATCTTTCTTTTTCAAATGTCTGTATATTTGCATGAGTACCTTGGTAAGTAACAATTCAAAAGTTCAAAACTGCTGTATCACATAAATATACATGCACATACATTCCCTTCCTTCACTGCCATGCAATTGGAAAAATCAACTTACTTTTTCCTTGGTCCTCAATTCATTAAATATCTGCTGAATTTCCAATTTCCAGTCATCTTGCATGGAGTGGAAAGACTCTTGAGGCATTTCAGTCATAACTGCCCCTTCAATGGCAGTAAGCTGTTCAAGAATTAAGGCAAACGATGGTCGGATATGAGGGTCCTGCTCCCAGCATTCTAGAATTTATCAAAATCCTGTCAGTTTTTAATAGCACATAGAACTTTTTGAAGAACTAAGTGAATTTCAAGTTACTTGCTACTACATTTCAAGTCCTAATGTGTTCTCTTTACCTGCAAGACTTCTCCAGTCCTGTCTCAATTTACAGAAGTGACATCTACCTACTTGTACTCAGAGGATTGCTTTTGTATTAATTGTAAATTTTTTTTCATGTCTACCTTTAGCATCTGAAAGAGTAAAACTAGCAATATTGTACAGAAAGGATATATATAAAAGGTAGAAAAATTCATTAAACACAAGGAAATAGCAATTAGCAAGCAATGCTTATTTCTCATTAAAATATTTCCAAAACACTTCTGACACTCAGGAAGAAACAATGAAGAAAAATGGCATTTGCAATTCTTCCCCTTGGGATTTTAACAGTATCTTGTATTAATCAGTAGTATAATCCCATAATTTAGGAAAATTAATGCAATTTCAATGTAAAACAAAATCTGTGAGATCAGAGCCAAAACTGTACCGTTGCTACTGAAAAACTTAAACGCAACATCGTAACACTGTTTCCCTCAGAAACACACCCAACTCTCTGTAACACCAGAATGCTGTGTAAAGAAAAACAAATACTTGGTACACAGCACACTATCAAATGAGGTATTTATCTGGCAACCCCATGACTATCTCATACCCCCAAAATGTAACTATTTAAATACATAGGAAGAAACAACACGGATACCTTTCATTAGTTTTGCAAATGGTTCAGGACAGGTGGATGGAATGGGCAAAGTAAGCTTATTGACAGCTACTCCGTAAGCCACAGCGAGGCCATCAATGCCACGGTAAGGAACTTCTCCTGTAAGCAGTTCCCACAGCAACACTCCGTAACTACAAAAGGTAATTTTTTTAACAGTTATTTTCTGAGAAAGAAACAAGAACACAGGAAACACAGGGACAAACAACTATCTGTGCAACCGTGTACTAAAATTCATGAGGATTTCCCAAAGGCGAATGCCTTTAAGTCAGCTCTACTTTTGTCATCGTGCACCTTTCCATTAAAGTGATTAAGCAAATTGGATGTGACTTTAAGACTGGCTTACACTCCTATTGAAAATGTAAGCCTGAAGCCACTTCTATAGAAATGCCAGTTTCACATAAATCTGACTTACAATACGAAGTCTGAATGACAGAAAAACAAGTGACCTTCTCCCCACCAACAAACAAACAAACAATAAAAAGTAAACCTCAGCAGAGCAATCAGGCCATTCCCCTTTCCAAATATTTCACAACAATTTACCTACAAAAGATGGACATACTTTTTCCTTCTTTTTTTTAAATAATAGTGATAAAAATTACAGAAAACTCCCATCTTTATCTGGAAGTTTGCATTTCTAATCCCCTCGTGTGTATATAAAGGCCAGTTAACTTGTCACTTCACTTCCCACTGAAGATGCAACAATATTGAGAAATTATTTCAAGCACACACGACTAACTTCTCCATACTAGAAAAAATGCCCCCACAAAATCCAAACAAAACAACATTGTTTCCAGTGAAAGGTGGTGGCATGAAGAGATCTTTTCTCAGTGTCGGGTACAGGAATCAAGAATCACAGGAATTCCTATTGCAGTAACAATAACCGTAAGAATTTCTGCAATGCTCTCCACTCAAAGAAGAGCTGGGTGTTGCTTTTACTTTCTTTGGGTCTGTATGCCCAATGCTTGGCTTGTTCAAATGACCCAAGCTCTTACAAAGGGCTGGGAGAGCAGGCTGGCTGCTGTGGCTCTAGAGCTCCTGTTCTACCACCACTGAAATGGGCAGCTTTCACAGTCATTACTGCAGAAGTGGGAATTACTCATTTCAGAATGTTAGCCTAAAGTGGGCTTTAGGACTGGATGTGGTTTTCTGCTCCTCTCCTCATCCCCACACCCCTTCCACTTCTCTTCCTGCCAGGGAACCACTCGTACCCGTAGAACAAGGATGCAAAGTACAACCTATTGCTGCTTTTGAATAGTATAGTGAGCAGGTAAAGCAAAAATAAATACAAACTATTGCTCTTGCCACTTCTCTCCAAGCGTGCAAAGAAACCACCTGCAAGTTTTGCAGGACTAGACTGAAATCTCCAACATGAGAAGAAAAACATTCTGCACTGGGGAAGTGAGGGCTATGCACCCCTTAGGACTAGAAATGACGCCTCAAGTGGAGCAGATGGGACAGGGAGAAAAACACACACCAATTAAGGTTTTCTAACACTGTCTGCTTAATGAGAAAAAGTCAGTCAGCATTACACAACACCTTACAACATCACTTTAATAAACAATAAAACCACAAACTACACAATATCAGCACAAATATCAGCAGTGCTTTGTTATCAATGGTCTATTTGAGAATTTTTGCATCTCATTAAATCTTAAAAAACTAACGAATTTACAGTGCTAACACCTCATCGAAAGCTGAAGAAAACAGTCTGTACCTGCTGCCAAAAGAAAAAGGAATTTAAAAAGTCTTGTGCTTCTTAATAATTTCCTTCTGATTTTTCTGGTCTAATCTCTGCACTTGCTTTTATACTCAAATAAGGTTAAAATAATACACTCCAATTTGTTTTAAAACAGTGGTATTCTGACCATAACGAATACAGCATTTCCTGCGGTACATACACATTTTATGCCTGATGGAGGAATTCTCCTGAACTACAGCTCATCTCTGTCCTTGGAGAAAGCATAAAAAACAAAAATCTCTCAGCAAGTACAGACTGTTCTAAATTCAAGTAATTCCCTTGTTCAGACTATTCCATATGTATTTCAGCATGAACTCCAAAGTTAAGCAAAACATTAAATTTAACTAAAAGGAAGTCACCTTTTATAAAAAGTTGTGTCACACTATTAGCTTTAGTTGTATTTACAATTCAAGCCTTTAATCTTAAAGAGTCCTCAACAGTGCCAAGAGGGTGGTTGTAAAGTTTTAAACAGACCAACACAGTAATAGCCTTTTAATGAAAGCAATCTTAATATCAAGTATCCAGAGCCAGCACTATGGGGGAAAAGCTGAAAGGAGGAAGCCTAAAGACATTACAGTCTTGACACAGTGGAGTTTTTGGGAGGTACTAATCTGCCATTATCTAGGAAAGCAACTACTTATTAACCCTCTCAACTACACAAGTAGCTACTTGGTGTATTAAATTTCACCAGCTCACATACAATTGTCTTATGCATACAGCTCGACCTTATAAGAAATAGCTTTTTCTTTTAAAGAGCAAAAGCCATGTCCCTTTCCATCTTCAGCAAAAGGCCAAAGCCACAGGCATGTCCTTGAAATACACATTTTTAAACCACAAAAAAACTAATACAATCCCAAAAATATGTTACGTATTTTCATTATTAAAATTATTTTCCTTCAATCAAATGTGATTTAAGCCTATGTATCTCACTCCAGTGAACACTTGCTGGTTTTACGTATTTTATGAGCTGAAAATCTGAAGGTCAAGTTCAGTTTATTTTACTCTACAATCCATCTTCTAAAGCAGAGATTACTAAGCACTGCTACCTGAATCACTTCGAATTTATACAAATGTGCCAGGCAAAAGCAACTGCTAATTCTGCTGTACAGTAAATGCTTCCTGGCTTTGCCAAGGGCTTGTACAACCAAGACATACATTACTGTAAAGACCACTGCTGAAGCACACCATCAGCACTTGGAAATCTGTGGGCATATTTGCACTTTCAGGCTCCACACAAAACCAAGACTAACACACCACTCAGAAATGTCTGATGATTGATGGAAGGGTAGGGTTGGAAGAGTAGAATTCTTGATGGGAATTTGGAAGCATGTGCCAAAGTGAAACAAATACAGTAGTTAAAGCTCTGGCTTGGAAAGCAAAAGGATACACGTGCAGGGCCTGGAAAGCACTACTTCTGCTATCTAGGATGACACCTGAGAACATACAGCCTGGAAGGCTCTGTATGAAAATACTCCCACACCATTTCCGAACACTGGCAGATTCTGGAAGACTAGCTGGAAGTGTGAGTTGCCTCAACTTGAGCAGCCTCAATTGCTCTTTTTTTTCCTACTAAGAGGTCTGCAGATTTCATTCAGAGCCTCAGCACTCAGTATGTGTAACTGAAGTTCAGGAATTTGCTGAAACATACCGTGTTCTTTTCTTAGAGAGACCCATATACTTAAACTGGTATCCTGAATGCTTTTTAAAACAAAAACCACTCCTGTAACCAGGGTATTCTTTATTTGCTTTTCTTTTAAAGAAAGAGTAAAGATAAGCAACAGAATAGATCAAGGTGCAGTGAGCAGAAAATGTTTAGAAGCTAAGAAGGTCTACTGCAAAACACAGCCTTTCTACTTAAAAACCTCTCCTGTTAGACTTCCATCATTGAACTAAATACTTACATTTTTACAAGAGAGGCGTGCAGAAGAGAAGGCGAAGAAGAGAAATACTGTAGGTTCCAAAAATGTAAACTAATGTTGCAGCAGAATATAAAATAATTGCACCAAAGCATACCCCCTCAGATACCTAAAATCACAGCAACAAGACTGGACAGGACCTGTAATTAAGCATGGAATACAGCTGATTAGGGAAACGCCTACACCCAACCTCCATCCCGCAAAAGAAAAAAAATTTAAGAAAAAAGTAAGAAAGAATGGAAAAAAAAAAGAATGAAGCCAAAGATGTTTCCCAACTGGGCATCAACTGAGACAGATGCAAATAAAATTGGTTCCAGAGACAAGACAAATGAGAGTCACAAAACAGCAGTGCAGATACAGAATCATTCCGAGAATACCAAAAGTATTACTTCATGCTGTAGAACATCATGCATCTAAGCAAAATAGGACCCTATTTAAGAATTATACAATACAGAACATGCATAAAGCAGCAGTAGAAAACAGATTAACGTCCTCCCCTCCTTCCCCAAATAGCTATCTTGGATCCTTCCGAGAAAACAGATCAAAAAGAAAGAAAATGCAGACTTTTCAAGGTGAGGCACAGCAGCTTTTAGAGCCTATTGTGCAATCACTGCTTTTCTGCACTCACAAAACAGAACTAAATTAAAACTAAAGTTTAAATTACCTCTCTACAGTCCATGTATCCCACACTACACCACTCAAAAATAGCATCAGTAGTGAAAGCCATATTATTTATATTATCCACAATAACATCTTAAACGAGAAATTCACAAATTTAACACAGGGCGTTTCCCACCTTTAAAATTAGAGAGCAAGTTAAAACAATTTTGTGCTGAATACACTCTCCTTACTCCAGCTTCTGGAAGGAAAATCTCTATAAATGTAGAAGCTTAAACCTAGTATTAACTTTTACACACAATCACATTCCAGATTCCTAAAAACAGCACTAATTCAAGTCAACAGTTGGCAAAGTTCTGATCTGCACCTTATTTTTATTTATCAAACATATAAGGTAATAATTGGTTGGTCCCATTTTTTAAGCAGATCGAGTATTTTCAGATACCTAATATAAAATAAACCTACCAAAATGAGATCACTCATACATTAATGTATCAAGAGCATACAGTTATTTATATTAAGACTCCAGATAAACAGTTGGGTATATTAAACAACAAATATTTTAAAGGCTTCTCTTAATGAGAGCTTGCTTGAAAAAAAAAAATTCTTTATTTTCCCTCTTCCTCCCCCAGTTTGTAAGTAATGGATAATAAAAGGTATAACAAGTGAAGTAGATATTAAAAAATGTGTTTGTTTCTTAGAAGAGCTAAAACTGGCCATATGTTGAGGCAATAACCTTGCAAACCACCAAAAAATAAAGTCTCTCAAAACCCTCAAGACATTTCCACCAAACATGGTCTTCAGCAGACAAACTTCTTACCTCCAAATATCACTTCCTTTAGAAAACATGGAGGACTTGATAACTTCCGGAGCCATCCATGCATAAGTTCCTGCTGCACTCATTTTGGTTGTTCTGTGCCACTCTCTAGCCAGACCAAAGTCTGTAATCTTCAGAGTTTTATTACAAATGTCATCATGTTCCATCTTCTCTAGTAACAAAACTGCAAAAGATTGAGTTTGTAAATTAAAGCAATGGCAATTAAAAAAAATCCATTCCTGTTATTAATTACACATACAACTTGTACTGCACAGAAAATTGTATACTTCGAGTGTTGTGAAAATATTATTGCAATTTTTATATGTATGAAATTTTTTTTTCATAATTTTAAGCTATTCCAAGCTATAAAACCAATAAATACCTACAGTGTCATGAGCTCTTTATGCAACTGTGGGAGCACATATTAAATTAGCACAAGAAATACACTGGAGATGTAAATCACATCATTTAAGAAAGCCCAGAATCCTAACATCCCAGATGATGACAGGCTGTCAGAAAATTATCCACTTTGCAACAAGATTCTGGAATAATAAAAACAGCAGCAGTAGTAAACCAGAAACAAATGTTAAAAACTCTTATAAAAGACCGATAAAACAAAGCAGGATATATTATGTCACTGTATAAAACTCTTAATACTGCACCCAATCCTGGCCCCTACTTATCTCAGAAAGCCTGGAACTGAACTGAAAGAGGTGTGGGGAGGGACACTAGCAACATAACCACAGCTACAAGGAATGGTTAATAGACAAGAAGACTTCCCCTAGGAAAAGAAACCTTTGCAAACAAAAATCTACATAACAATGCCTCGTTAATGAAGGAAACTATAGGTAATAATTATTCAAAGATTCTCACTACGAGAAATGGACTCCACTGGGTAAAATCAGCAGATGAGAATCAAACACGTGTCTGTTGTTCACACAACACATAGGTGAACTTTGGAATTCTTGGCATGATATGTGAATATTATTATTTAACATAGAATTAAAAAGCATGTACACAAATTCACGTAAGTCAACTTGATAAAGGGAATTTATATAAAAAAAATTTATTTTCAGGAAATCCCTGGGCCACAAATCAGAACAAAGTTGCTAAACTCAATACCAGGGGAATTAGTTTGTCTTCAGAGTCCCCAACAGGCAACAGGCCACTGGACTTGGATACAGTCCTTTTTATGTTATACACACTGCACCTTCATGAGTGTTAAAGAGGAAGTTATCCTTTTTTGCCATTGCATCCTACAGTGTCTGACTTGTTCATGAGACAACATTATTGGCAGAGTTGTAGCACCTCTTCAGGAAACATTGTTACAAGAAGGGAAGTGGGTTATTGTGTTAGATCTCACAAGGAGGGAGACAACAGATGGAAAGGAATCATTTTAACACATCGTAATTTTAATTCCATATTCAGTTCCTCTGTCACTGTTTGTGAGAGCAACTGTTAGTTTTAACTTTCTGTTAAAATTATCTCCTGGGACAAAGACCAAAGATCAAATTACAGGTAAGAATCATAAACGTGTGTTTTCTACCTGTAAGTAGCGCAAACACAGTACAGGAAACCCATTAACAAAAAAATAGATGAAGAATTACCCTCCCTTACAGAATAAAAACCAATGACCTTGCGCTTGCAATTGAAAGAAATAACTTTTACTGGTAGAGATTAAAACTCTTACAAATATTTCAGAAATTACATCAAATCCAGATAAAAGGAAAAGAACTCACATTCCATTTTCAATAAGCTTCTTAACAGAGCAAAAGAAATTAAGGCCAAAATGGTACAGACAAAGCAAGAGCTCACCAATGAGAACCACCAGAACTGGTTAAATTCATGCAACAGTTTTTATACTTTTATACTTGAATCAAAGACCTATTGTTTGCTATTCCATTTCAAACATGTTCAGCAGAATTCCTGACATTCCTTGTCAGTCAATGTGACCGAAACCAAAAACAGTCAGTCTTGCAAAAGGTAATAACTGGCATGTGACCAAGTTTCATCCTACAAAGGGACAACATTTCTTAGCAGTTCAAACTTCCCTTTCCGGCCGGTAGCCAGGCAAACAATACTGTACACACATTACTTAGCAGCTGGGCAGTAAAAATGCTCAGCATAGCTGAGTAGCACTCTGTAAGAGCTTACCTTGCAGTAGCCTAGCAACCTTTACTATAGCATCCTTCTGCCTCTTCCAGAGCTTCCTGGCCCTTGCTGGCTGCTAACCTGGGAGAAGTCATTTTACAATCACCAATTTGCTCTGTTTACTCAGCACCCTCCTTGTTTCTTTTTCAAACTCTTTAAATTGTCTTTTCTGGCTCCAATATAAATGCAATGTTAAGCTGGGCAAGAGCCAGTTCAGCATTTTTGGGTTTACTTCAGTATTTTTCAGACTTTTTATTTTCCGCAAAGAATGGAGTTCATACTTACGTTAGAGCTTTGCTCCTGGCAAGCACAGCCCAAAATACTTCGATGTACAAAGACTATTTGAAAACAAAGCCCACCAAAACCCACAGATAATATAAGGTATGCAGAAATGCAGGAAAATCCTATGTCCTTATTTATATGTAAGTAGGACATAGGATAAGGATATTTATATAACACCTTATTTATTTTTACATAAGCAAAACCAGATACTATGTTTCTGAATATTCTAAATCGAAGCAGATAAAGTTTGGTCCAAGAAAACTACTTTGCATCAAACTAATGTAAAACTTCACCTTGGATAGTTACCCAGACATTCCATGTACTACAGTCAGAAATAAAACAATGGTTGCATATAATTTCTACCAGCAACACCATTTTCAACTAAATTCTGAGTTACTACATCTCTCTTTGTGACTCTACCTTTCTGCAATGAGATCAAGGGGAAAGCAAATCTTCTCAACATCACAGAGAAGAGGCTTGGGTGCCATGTAACAGGCACTCCTTGAATATAAGAGACAGTGCATGCCCAGAAACATTTACAGCTGGGCAACAAAGAGATGTTATTTTCAATAGTTCCTGAAATATAAATCAACAAGTTATAGATAAAAGCCAGTTAAGTCAGAGAGAAAAATGAGAGCCTACAAATGCTATGAAGTAAACTGGTATTAAAAGTGGTACATAAGATATCATAGAATCATAAAGGTTGGAAAAAATCTCCAAGATCATCAAGTCCAACCTTTGACCAAACAGCACCATGTCAACTAAACCATAGCACTAAGTGCCACATCCATTTGTTTCTGGAACATTGGCAGGGATGGCGACTCCACCACCTCCCTGGGCAGCACAGTCAGAAGGCAGTGCCCACTCTAAGAAAGAACAGACCATCATACTAAAAGATATGCGAAGTTGCATAAGATCAATCATAAAATCTAGCTATAAAATAGCTATAAAGAAGGGATGAAGAAAGAAGAAATGCTTGGCTGTTCTGGCTAACAGAAGGGAAACTAGCAAGCTACATGTAGCTGTGCAAGTAGCTCATGCAATTCTAAAAGGCACTAAAAAAACCAGTTTGTTTAGCAGAAACAGGGAGGTATCAATAGAATTTTGCAAAGCATAACACCTCATATGAAATACTGAATGACTAAACCTGCACATACGTGTTCAACAACAGGAACTGAAGCAGACATAGAAAATAGAATAGTTAGGATCTAATAATGTCTTTTATTTAGATAAAATCTAAATAGCTTGTCCTTTTTCCTAGGCTAAACAAAGGTTTAGAGAAGTTATGAAAACAGAAGTTACCCATACTTAGAAACAGAATGCAGACCTACAGCACCAGTGCTCTTAACAACAAAATATTTTCCTAGGTGCTCCGGCTGGTCTGTCTTACAGGCACACTTGTGATTACACTCAGTTCTAGATCTGGAGCTACCAGGGAGGGGAATTTTACTGCCTCTTTTCTCCCATCCCCCTTTCAGCCCTCCTCAGCAGTGTAAAGCGCAGTTTACTCCTCAAAAATTCACAAGATCCAACATACATTCCTATTAATGGTTCCTGAAATAGTGCCAATAATCTCTCTTGCTTTCTGCACTATCAGTGTTACAGCTGGAGTATTTTTCTACCGACCTTACAGCACAATGCAAATATTTCATGGTGTAACAGTATGCAGATAAGACGTTAGTACACTTTTAGGAACCAAAATCTAACACTTACCCAAGACTGCAACGGAGCCAGCCAGTACTTCCCAAGTCTGTGTTCCTCTAATTAGAACAGAACCAGGAACAACTCTTTGCCACACCACTACTGTTTCCATACAAGATGTTCTTAGTCAAGAAAGGCACAGAATTTAGTCTTGAAAAAGAAGCACAGGTCCCAGTAAAATCCTCCTCAAACGCTCCCAGTTGCCACTGCTTTTCCTGTGCCGTTCCCATCCCATCACTCCCATTTCCAAGCTCTCCACTCTGGCAGTAAAGCTCTCTTTGAGGTGAGCAAAAGGTGAGATATGCATAAAGCAGCAGACCAAGTGTGGCCAGAGTTGAACAAGAACTGCAGTCTCTGTTCTTGTGAGCTTGGGTTAAAATTTTATTGGGGAAAAGGAAAAATTAAGCAAGAGCCTACATATGGACAGATAAGCCAGAAATAATAGAACAGAGCACATTTAGACAAATCAGATCCATGGGGGCACACATCTGCTAAACTCAGACAGGTACAGAATGATACCCCCAGTGCTACTTTCAAGACTAAGCTGAAAGCCTAGAGAAGAACCAGAAGTATTTATTTAAATTGCAAGCACTTTGTTTAAAACAGAATTCTAAATAAAAGGCTCATGTTCCTGCCTCAGCTCCTCTCCTTTTTATTGCTTAAAATTCATGTAACTTAAGAAACAGTATTTACAGCAAGCCTGAGGGAGGCCTGGACAGACATTTTAGCTGGCAGCACACCTAGGAAACCTCTACCTAGAACTAAGCTGTTCAATGCTACTCTTTTAATGCAGGTTGTTTCCTACAATCTTAATTTTCTTTTTGTTCCTAAGTACATATAGATTGTATTTATCCAACCTTATCTAGCCAAAGTCCCCATTTAATACAACACTTCATTCGAATTTTTTTTTTAAATCCAAAGACTACAGTTAAACTCAGTTTTATTGCATGAACAATGCATTCCAGTGTTTTCAGGTGACTTTTTTCAGTTACCAGTCATATAAAATAATTAAATAAAAAAGGTATTCTGAGAGAAGCCAAGGCAAAGGATTCAACACCTTTTTAATAGTCTGGATGTACTGAATTCAAACTATCTTCTAATGCTTAAACTTGAAAAAAAATCATCCTGAAACACTGAAGTTCACCCTGTCCCTCCTATCATCTTTATACTTTCTATTACACCCTTTTTATATTACCTATTTTTCTAGTACTAAAAATTAAACATTAAGCAACCTTATTTTTCTAGATTAGTCAATTGCTACCAACCATTTCTTGCTACTTTGTCTGCAGTTTGCTAAACAGGTGACTATCACGGGTTTTGCAAATATAAGCCATTTAATACCACAGCTATTTAGGTCACTACAATTATAGGTAAGAATGCCTACATATCCACTACATTTACCACCACTGATAAAGTCATTCTTAGAGAATACTGCAGAGGAAAGAAAGTTGTTATGCTATATAACTCTACTTGCACATAGAGATTGTCCAGACAATGCTGCTACTGTCTCTGTTCCCCCCGCACCCAGGCAGTTCCCTCTCCAACTGTTTGCAAGCAAATCTGGGTCCTGTTAATTCACTACATCAACATGCAAAAAACCAGCAGGGTGACCCTGCATCTTTACCTGGGGACTAACAGGCAGAAAAAAAAACTTATTAAATGCTGTATATTCAGTTAATGAAACACAATACCTTGTCCATATTAAGAGACCCACCTCCATCATCTGGAACTGTTATTTGGCTCCAATTGTAATTGGAAATTAAAATTTCAACATTGCTTATAGAAGCTGTGTCCTGGTTTTATTAAACTGTAGATTAAGTATCACAGTGAAAAAATTAAGTGTGTGAACCACAAATGAATTATCACAGTGAAAACATTAACTGATCAGAACTCTTCTGTATGTACAAAAGATGATACTTCTGCCTATACAGCACTGCTTCTTAAATACCTTCCTTTTCTCCTGTGGGTTCCCAGGATGGGTTCTGTTATCTCTGTAGCTAGCATCTGTCAGACTGTGATTGCCTCACTGAATTAAGTTCAGAGGTCACCATCAGCAAGGGAATTTTATTCTTTAAACACTGATTACATATGCAGGAGGCTTTTATTCTATGGATACTGTGCTCCTCTATTACCTATGTCCCTTTACAGCAGGCGTATAACCAGTTCTTCATTTTCACACTTAACTGAAAGGAACAGTTTGTTCTTAAATGCAGTTGTCTAAAAACACCCAGCTTACAAAAAAATCCAAAACCCAACAACCCAAAAAACGTACCTCACAGGAGCCAACACATACTAAAAAAAAAAAAAATCCTGAACAAAGTGTTCCCAATTGGAAAGCCGAAGCAAGACGAGACTTGACACAAGAAGTCCTTGACAGCGTGAATTGACAAATACACATCAACCTAGCAAGAAAAGCACATCCCATATTAGGACATGTGACACAAGAAAAGCACCAAAGGATGAGAATGAACGGGAGTCACCTGACTGCCTGGAGAAAACGGAGGGAGAAGGAAAGAGAGGAAACGGGACAAGAGATTTCAACAGCTTCAACACACCTTGCATCACCATTTTTTGCTTCCCCTTCACTTCTTTAATAACTATTATTAAAGCAACTTTGGGCAAATGGAAACTTGAGAGAAAGAAGCAGTTTTAACAAGTTACTGGCACAGACTACAGATGCTGCAAGTTACTTTACTGCATGCTATTTGTGCTTTACTTGCTCTTCAGATAGGTCTGTAATGCAAAACAGAAATTTCTATTGTGCTGTAAGAGGAAGTACTAGAGGTAACAAGCATTTATAATTAGACATTCAAATAATCATAATTTAAACACTAGATCAGCAGTAAATTCTGAAAAATGTAGGATTTGGATATTACATCAGCAAAAAATCAAAAGCAGACTGGACACTAAACATTCTCAAGTTCTCTTTAATAAAATATTAAACTTAGCTCTCCTGTTTAAATACTAAATTTAAGAAGAACGACCTCATTAAAGCAATTCCTCCATAATTCTACAATTACATGGAAATCAGTCAATACTGAAACTTAGCTTTAAAACTCAAAACACTCAATCATGTGGTATCTACCAGGAACTTCACCACTTATTTGAAACAGCAATTACTTTGTTTTAAGTTCTTCCTTTGCTTGCTATTTTTAGAAGGCAGCTCTGAAGAAAAAAAACCCAAAACCAGAAACTGAAAAAACAGTGACCAAAACAGAGGCAAATGAGGAGGGTAGCAGTCAGGTGGTGAATTACTGACTAAGAAAATCTAGTTTCAAACTCTGCAGAATAAAGTGGCTATGAATCCATTCCTTAAAGAACACCATCTCTGTTATGAAAGTGATTTATTTTTTTAAGGAACTTCATCCTATTCTTAAAAAACCCCAAAATATAAGGCAAACTAAAGCTATTATGCTCAAACTGCATAAAAAGTCTTAGTTAATATACATTACATCAGGTACAGTTTCCTCCAAGAGAAACTTTGAGAAAACATATTAATTTCCTCCCTAACCCAAATTTAAGACCTGGCCATTCCCTAAATCAATATATGTCATACAACATACAGAATTTACCAGGCAATGAGGACGAGGTTTATAATCTCACAAATGGCAAGAGCTGACAGAGGTTACCTTCCTTCAGAACTAACAATTTAACTTATCTATCATTAGTCAAATCACCTTTTCAACATCTAGTTTTAAAGCCGTGAATATTTCATTGACATTTGGCTTGGATTTATAGTTATTTTTTGAAGTAAATAGAACATGACTCGATGCAGTTTGGTATTTCAAGCTAATCAGAAGAATACACAACTTCTGAGTACACGGAAGTATTTACATAGTTGGCATACTTTTCCTGATCATAACATATTACTGTCAGCAATTACGAACTTCCTCGTTGCTTTATTTTTTGTGACCTATCTCAAGGTGCATTTGATGTGTTGAATTTGGAATATTTAATACAAAAAAAGGTCACATCAAAATGAAATTCTATTTAACATAAATACATAGATACATAGCTAAAAAACAAAAAAGACATTCTACTTTTAAAGGCGACTTACTAGCAAAGCTTAAGTAAAGAGGTGTAGGCTGATGTCACAACCAAGACAGTAAGAGCCTGCTGGCACTGAAATACTTACCTTAACCTCCATTTATACTCCCTCACCCTCTGCAGCTTTTCCCCCCCGCGACTGAGTCTAGCAACTGGGTATTCTTGGGAGACTCAACCAGCCAGACAGCTCAGTAGAAAATTAAGCCTGCAAATAAACCAGCTTAAGAGTAGTTTCCTGCTGGATCTCTCTGAAGATTTAACCTGACCTACTGACCACACAGGCAGAGATAGAGATTCTGTGTAGATTCCGCTCACAGGTGGGAGAAGGGAGAAGCTGCCTGGAGGTGGGTAGGGAAGCCTCCTCAGGCAGCTATAGCTGCTCAAGGAAGCCACACGTCACCTGTTGCAACAAGTGGGAAATCAAGCAACATTTCAGAAACAGATCAACCCTTTTACATCTAGTTTTAGTCACAGATTTAAAGATAGGGTCCAGTTTCGCTATGTTTTTTTCCATTATAAAATCACCTTTGACGAAATTTACTATTGAAAAGAGCCCGTTAAATAAACTGAAGACAAAAAAAATTCCTGGGTCCCATTGAAGATGCCAGCTGCTAAGAATCCAAATTCTGGCTGTAGATACTCAGTCAGGTTTAGTCATTAAGTTCCTTTAGAATCTCATCAGTTAACATGAAACTTCTTTAACATAATTCCTATGAGGAATTTTAATAGGTTACACTTTATAAAGATTTTTTAGGCTGTCATTTTTTTTTATAAAGAATATTTGGAAGAGTCTTACTGTTTTAACAAAAAAAAAAAAAAAGCCAAACAACCAGTTTCCAAACAAAGCAGAAAAAAACCAGACTATTTTTGAGCCCACTTTTTTAAATACAGAACTTGCGAGGAAAAAAATATATATTTATATCCCACCAAAATATATTCTGTGGGGTGGGATTCCTACATTCCATCCTTGCAGTTTCTTCAGAAGCCTCTCAGGACTGTGCATTTTCAAGAACTCTAATCTCCAATAGCAAAGCAAAAACACTTATTTTGAAGTGAGAACTCTGTAAACTTGACACTGCTATCTTTCTCTTGAGAAAATGAAAGGGAGAACTCCTTGTTTGTCTCAATAATTAGTGTAACATTAAGCAATGAGTTAAAAAGTACATTTTTTTTTTCCTTTCTACATAATACAGGAGGAAATAAAAGCAATTAGTTTCAGGAATAACAGTGGCATCTAATCCTAATAGAAAAGAAAATCACAAAACTAAACATTTATAACTAAAATATAACCAGTTCCGAGGGTTAACTTGTTCTATAATGAACCACAGCAATGAAGCATTTACTCCTACATTTTTGAGAGGGAGGGCCAACTTATCAGCTCTGAGTTAATAGCACACCTGCCAAAACACAGATTTTAGTCACTATGAAGAGAACAAAGCATGATTATGTAGCCAACATTGGCATGTCTAGGGCTGATTTAACTGGAGCTATGACCCCACACACACACAAAAAAAGGTTAAAGTTGGCAGGAAGCTCCAAGAAGGAAGAATACTTCAGTGGTGACATTATGCAAATATGTAATTTTTCCAATTTACCATATTTAATCCATGAATTTAATATGCAGTAAGTGGGTTAAAATTTAAACATCCACTTACTTTCAGCGACTGGATTGAGGTAGGCTCTTAGTAACATGGTCAAGCAAGGTAAAAATCATGAAAGTTTTTAAGATGTCAGTCCAGGAATGCACATTACACCACTTGTTATTTTTGTACTGCAACTGTAGACAGCCAAGTCATTTATCTGTTTGTATCTATATATAATCTGTATTTATGTTTACTTCAATAAACCCTAATTTTGCTTCTAATAAACAAAACAATCCCAAAGTTTAAAAAAAAAAAAGAAAAATCCCTGCATTTTTAGACGCATTATTACTGAAAGTCATTGAAATTAATTTCAATGCCTTAAATTTTAACAAATAAGCAGAAATAAAATTCAAGGTCAGAAATTACCCTACCCTGCAACCACTCCTTGCAAATGTTTATCGTACAAGGTCAGCCTGTTTCAGAACTTGAAACACTGAAGCGAGTTTAGAAGAAGGTTCATACTCAGCGGTAAGAAAACTTACAGATTGCAAACAAAAAGCCATTATTTTCTAAGGTCAAAGAAACCACGAAACAGCATTCAACATCCAAATACAGTTCAGTGATGTGTTACTTCTCTATTCTTTTGAGGTTGCAGAACATGACTTTTCCACAGAACTTTTAATATTTGTTAAGAGGGTCCAAAGACATGCCCTGTCCCTCCAGTTCCAATGAGGATGGGCGAATAATCTGTAACTGAAAACTCAGTTACATCTCAATTTTTCTAACGCTTGGATAACACTACCAATGTCTAAATCCCAACCACACTTTGAAGTTTATTTAAGTACAATACCTCATCTAACAAGTGTTATGGTCAGCAGTTAAACTTATTTTTCAGCGTTTAGGGGAATGAACAAAATTGTATAAGTATTTTAACAGCTAATGGGAGGTGTTTAGCTGTCTGTTTTTCCATTGACCTTTATGGAAATGGGTTGCTTGCTCAGTGCAATATTCAGAGGCAGGAAGGTATGTGAACATATCCTTAGGGTACCAGCTTTAAAAAAAAAAAAAAAATTGAGCCAAGTAATGCTTGAAGTCGTCTTTAATATACAAATATTAAAAACACTCTTGTCCAAAGTCCTACACTTCAATTTATAATGCTACCCCAAACCAGAACTCCTTATCATCAAAAACAGTGAGCAAACACAACATACAGACTGGAATGTGATTCCCCACGTTCTCCATGAAGAGATCACCAGAAAGCTTGGTACAAATAAACCTCCTGCAGAAACCTGCTAGGAATAAGTGTTACAAAAGCAGCAAAAAAAAAAAAAAAGAAGAAAAAAACCCGAACTTCCAACTGTTGTAAACCAGATCACTTGGTGTTTTACAATGACAGAACAAAGACAGAGAGAAGAAAGACATGAAAAACCAAGCTAGATCCAGAGAAAGATCAAAGTAATATTATTCTTGACTTAATAATCCTAGAGATGCAGTCTCAAAACCAAATAAGAAACAACTCTCTACAGTTGTCAGATGGACATAGTTGGGGAAACACTAAAATGAAAGTCTCTATGAAAAATGAGTTATAAATATGGGTATTAAAAGTTCATGGGGTTTTAATTAATCAAATTACATATAGCTAGTGTTTCAGCCTAGAGTCTTGTTTTCAGCATTAAGCACTACATGTAAATATACTTTAGCCTTGTTAAGTTTGAAGGACTTTGTTCTAAATTAATGAGCAATTTTTTCCACCTGTTAATGTCCAGACTTGAGACACAGAAAAACATCAAACAGAAGCAAATTTAGAAGAGTAATTGAGGTGAAATAAATGGCTACTTTAGTTAAGTCTTCATCTACAAATAAAATAACTGCTGGATGTTATTCCTCCTCTGAAAGCTTACTGTAGAAATACTGCGTTACTGAGCAGTTCACAAAATTTCATTTGACGGATATTGTATTAAAATCACAAGGTTCCTGAATATTATTTTAAAATGCTGAAACACATCCTTCAACCGTAAATTAGGCCTCTACAACATTTTAACACTACAGTTATTAACAATTTAGTTATTTCTATGGTAGATTGAGACAACTGCAGCAATCAGTTACTCAAAATTTTTCTCTCTTGAATTCCAGCACCTCTCTGAACACAAAATATACAACATATTTATATGCAACAAATAAATATATCAAGTGGATATTAAAATAGGCGTAACACACAGCATTGCCTTTGATGAACTGGAAAAAGATAATACTCTAGCTCAAGGCTGCTAAGCATTTCATGCTCCCACAGAATCCAGCTCACCTTCAGGGCCTCTCAAAACAGAACCCCTATCTGTATAGTCTGAGCACACATCAAATAATGAAAAAAATTACTGGGAGCAATGTTTTATGAAACACAGAACTCTTTTCATGTGACATAAGGACATTCAAAAGAAAAACTTACTGGAATTCAATGGCACGTTAACTTTAAGTAGATCATAACCTTCAAAACAGGTGTTGTTTCCCAAATTAAGGAAACTTTGCAATCCTACTGATGTTTGCATGAAGGTGGTTTGATTTTGGTTTTCTGTGGTTTTTTTAAAGAATACTTAGCCAACAAGGTTAAAAAAACCAGAGCTCCTTTCTGCTTATACACTTCCAGACGCTTCAGGATGCAGTTCTTAATGTTGTAATGCAGCAGCATTATCTTTACAGCAAAGCACAAAGCAGGGCTACTGCCTCTCAGAGATGGGATAGAAACCTGGTATACCTGGCACAATTTCTAGCTTTATGTGATTTTAAGTAATTAAGAACAGTGTAAAGCATTTAAGTACCATGACTTCCTATATGAAGACAGCATGAAAAACTACAGCACACAGATTTTAAACTGCTAAATAACTTCTGGCCCACTATTTTACCTGACTGACATTTATCAAAGTGATACCAGATTCTCAAAGACATGGTTCCTATGGGTTTTATGAAAGCCAGTTGCCTTATGAGAGAGGAACTTCAGTTAGTTCTGCCAGAAGAAACATCCACTCCCCTCCAGACCTCAGAGACACCAGGTACCAGGAGCTTAGCAGCCAGCCAGGCAATACAAGCAGTGTCAAACCAATTACAGCATATGCAGCCTGCTACAGGAGGTGCAGGAGTCACCCAGCACTGGAGATAGGCACCTTGGGACAGCCAGGCTTAGCCCATCAGGGACACTGGAGACCTGGAAGCCAATATGAGAATGTAAGTTCCACAAACGGGAGTGCCATGAGGAGGAGACTGAGATGCAGAATACATACCCATAGAACATCAGGTTTTTTAGTTTTGTTACACCACAATAGGTGAGCAGTAACTGGCACACTGCTACTGACAGAAAACAACTCCAAGTTTCACTACCATTAGTGGGCATCTTGGAACTTTATTTTCAAAAGAAGTTATATTGAAGCTCAAATCTACTGAAAAGCCATTTCCCTTCTCTCTCGAAACTCTATTCTCTTGGTAACTGTACAAGATTCTGAATTCCAAACATTTAGTAAGACATAAGTAACCCTTACAGCTCCACTTGTGATGTGAACAAGTCTTACCTCTTCAAAACAGTTAAGAGACAAATTATGCAACCTAGTGATTTCAGAATAGGTAAAATCAATTCAGAAGATGGCAGATAGGCTTAGCTCTAGTTTCTTACTCTTCCTCTCCCTGAATAGCTAGCCTAAAGTTGCTAGGTGGAGAAGTGAGAGAGAAAGCAGGTTTTATGAATTCTGGAAAACATCTCCATCTTATTTCAAAGGTGTTTAATAGCGTAATTTGAGCAATTCTGCTACAAATAACCTGTAAAAGCAAAGAACCAGAGATAATTTGTTCTTGCTTTTCTCAAACTCCAGGACACCTTGCCTCATCAAAAGCAACTGATTCAACAGTTCCATCAAAACACATCACACTTCCTTTTAAGGTTTTAAAATCAAATGATTTCTATTCTCTAACTGCTTCTCATGACACTAGTTCAAAGAACATCACATTACAGTGAATTGTCCAATGGCAGTTTCACTGCCCTGTTGTACGTCTGATTCCTTCAGATTCCAAGTACTGTTCCCACCAGCACTGTCACTTTCATGGTCTTATTCAACAATCCGTGAAACTCAAGCTGACCTTGACAATTTCAAAAAGCAATATAAACTTAACGCCCTTCACAGAGCTGAGGGCTTCAAAGGACCCTGGGATGTTGCAGGAGCTGGTGAAAACCATATCAAATCAAACCCCACTTGCATATCCATCTACAACAAGTGAGCATAGAGCACTTTATCAGCACTGTGTTAGCACACTTAATCTACACATAATCAACTTTGTAATCATAGAGAGGTCTATGCCATAAGCAAGATATTCCGAACTTATTGCAATGCTTCCTAGAAGTACACAAGGCTGCTGCACTAGAGATAAAGTGCATTTTTTTAAAGGCAGAAGTAGTGCACAGTCTGAAATCAACCCCAGAATTACAAACCTCTGTTTTCTCTACACTCGACTTCAGAAAGTGAAAATGTGGCATACTCTAGCTGAACATATTACCAGCTTTCTTCAGGATAGAATAATCAGGGGAGGCTGTGCTGAGCCCTTACACAACCACAGGTTTTGTAACTAATGGGGTGTCCTTTCTCAGAAGCAAGAAGCTTGATTCCCTCAGAGCAAAAAAGCCGCCCTTCCAAGGAGTCAGAAAAACAGCTGAGATGTGGTAAAACGACACACATAACTAATAGTGCGCAGTCTTGTAGATTAATTCCCGTCTTTTATTTCCAGTAAAACTTAATTTTTTTTTTTAATAGTCAGCTGGCATGCTTAATCAAGACTAAGTGCCTATCCAGAAGACAGAGTTAGGAATATTCAAGTATTTTCATAATTTTTAAGACATCTCCTTTTCAGTTAAGGCACCAATTAATTCAGAATTCCTTGACTAACAACAATGGTTTGAAAAAAAAATCAAATTTTCTTCCAAAATTTTTATTCAGATTTTAGATTAGGTAAAGTTCACCTCTTAATCTTTAATTTTAGATCATGTCCTTAATCTGTAAAGTATATTGAGGAACATAAGAACTGCTTATGAGAAGTTATCCTCAAAACAGGCCATGATCCTTGTCAGCGAAACTTCTCACCACGTCAGCCACTCAAGGTTTTACAAAGTATCCAGAATTCGTACATAAAGATTAGATGATGGTTACTATGTTTCACTTTATCACACATACCTAAAGGTAAACCCTGTTCTTTATGCGTTTGTTTTGTCTACTTCTGAAAAACCTGTAAGTATTAAGTTTATTTTACATGGATTCCAGAACTGAAGAAACTCTCTCTGCTGTTAACAAAACCCATGAGGAGTTACACTTCACTTCCTTGTTCAGCCGTCACAACCAAGTTTGTTAGTTTTTCTTTCCAGTATGGAAAACATTTGTACACCTATTAATTTCCCTTACTCTGGCAGAAACACAAACCTTTTCCCACCTTCCAAAACGAGCCCAATGAAACAAGAGTATTCAAACCTAGACAGTCACTGCTGTTAATAAAAGCCAGCTGCTCTCATGGCTCTTCTGTTTGCGGCACTTTCTCTCCAGTCCCGTCAATTTGGCATCAGCAAAGCCACACTAGATATGCTATAGAGATCCCAACTCCATAAAATTGCATGGAGAGAAGCAACACGCTTGTCTTTGAGATGCTTGCTATTGCCTGCCAACCACAAGCCCAGACACATACCCTTTCTGGATCAAATACACTAGTAGAAGGGGCTCCCTTCCCTCGACTGGAAAAATTAGTTCCTGCCTGCTTGCTAGGGAAGCATTTTGAGAAGCATTCCTTACCACACTGTGTTAACAGCAGTCATTTTTCTCATTTATTGTATGAGGACAAAAAAAAAATCCTTCCTAACAAAAATAACTAAGCTAGCACAAAACTGGTACATTCATATATTACCTAGAGCTGCTTAAGGGAGAGCACTGAACCACCACCAGTAGCAGTGCCTGGAAAGCAGTGACAAGCAGGTGAGGAATGGGTGCTGCCAGACCCCCATCTGGAGCTACAGCCACTGCAGAACTGTTACTATCCACGCCAGGCAAGTCGCTCAGTCAACCCTGGCAGCCTTCCACTCCCACTGTGCAAGACTGCAAAAGACTACAGAAAAAGAATGAAGGGAAATCTTCGATGAATGGATGAGTTGCCAGAACCGGGGATACTGCCATGACGTGCAGTCATTTTAGATTCATGTTGTTGAACAGTATATGGTACCACCAGGGCACCATTGTCTTCTAACATTATCACTTAGCCAGATTGATCAAAAGACATAATTTTATTTAGAATATTCAATACTGTCTTCAAACTTTGCTAAGATTAGGAAATACAGGTGAGAGATCTAACTAGCTCAAGTTAAGCGCATCTGCAACAGGAGTTACTAATGAAAGCAGTGAATAGGCACATACGCTCAGGTTATAATCAGAAGCATACTTTTGAAATGCTCTGCCATTACCCATATACAAAAATATGATAATGGTAATCAGTTCTCAGCAGTACCCAACTCAGCTCCCAGTGTTATGCTAAACCACAGGGTTATGAATTTATTTCAGACACAAACTTTGCCACTGTCACTTAACATGCTGCTAGCATGCAGCAGCCCACTCTGTCTAAGGAGAGCCACTAAATACTCGAGGTGCATCGGCTCACTCCGAACACAGCAGCAAACTAAGCAGGCACAAGCTGCCTACAGGCCACTTGCTAGAAATTAAGGTGTTGGCCATGACGCTAAAGGTCCAAGAGTTCATCGTCTGTGCTACAAACAGAACCACAAACACAGCTGAGCTAGGTCCTTTCTTTATCAAACAAATAGTGAAAGTACTCTCAGAATAGTCAGTCCCATGACTGAGCCTTGTCTTAACAGCCCATGCATGGTGACCTTCAAGACACAGCCTCTTAAACAAAGTGCTTCAAACTTGAATGAAGCTTTTTTATTTCTACTGGACTACTTAAGGACTCCTAACTGGAAAAGAAAGACTAACATATTGCTGCACTTTTGGCACATTCAGAACAAAAGGAAAGAGTTGAGATGGATTCAGATATTTATGGAAACACACAGATTTCCACTTTCAGGTCACCAGTTCAAAACACAACTATAATGGCAAGTCATAAACACTCTGTTCTAGTAAGCCAGCCTTCCAAATGCACCGTGGCCAAAATTTTAGATGCTTCTGTATTGTCATATGGACCAAGGAACCATTAAGCACGAATTGAGCAACTCCCTTATTCTTGCAGGTGTATTTGTCCATGCCAAGGGATGAAAGCAAATCTGGCATCTGAACAACAGTTTCTACTGGTTTTAAGGTATTTGTGTTTTCCACCTCAATGTTTGCTAAGAGGGTAAATTTTAGCAATGTTAAATGTGTGCGTTGAAAACCAGAAACACATATGATTGTTGGATAGTGAAACAGAACTGATACCCTTATGAAATCTTTTCTTTACAAGGTGCTTGGTTCCTTGAGTAAGTTTGAAAAGCCAGGACCACACAACGCATCAGAATAAAAATAGCCTTGTGGATCTTCAGTTATGGTTGGGCGCAGGATTTTATCCCACTTTAAGTGAGCTCCCCTCCGAGAAAGCAGGACTTTGCGTGCGCGGGAGGTACCCCCGGCTCCTCCCGACCTTTCCACGAGTCCGTAAGCAGCTCACAGCCCGGCAAGCCAACCTGCCGCTGGCCCAAGCTTCAGGCACTGGGTGCCCAAGTTGCGACACCCATCCCCCGGTGGAACAGGGCTCCCGGACGGAGCCCGCCCAGACCCGGCCGTCCGCCCCCGCACCGCGGACACGGCCAGCGCCGCCACGCCGGGACCGCCCCGGCCCCAGCGGCCTGAGCCGGGGACAGCCCCTCGCTGTCGCCTCCGCCGCCGCGGCGGTCCGAAGGTCCCTCCTCACCTNNNTCACCTCCCCCCCCGCCCCGCCCGGGACTCACTGTTGCTCGACTTGAGGTCCCGGTGCAGGATGGGGACGATGGCCTCGTCGTGCAGGTAGAGCATGCCGCGGGCGATCTGCACCGCCCAGTTCACCAGGATGTGCGGGGGGATGCGGCGGCCCCCGCGGGCGGCCGCGGCCCCGGGGGCGGCGGCCAGGGCCCTGTTGAGGGATCCGCCGCGGGCGAACTCCATGACGAGGCAGAGGTTGGGCTCCCGCAG